>JAJLUP010000031.1:0-154986 GCA_030564285.1 Blastobotrys parvus | reverse complement strand
TCCGGCATCTGTGACGGTTGTGGCCATCCTTAGCAGCTCCGGTCCGGTGGGCTAAACGCTCTTGTAAGAGAATGAAATATCCAAGGATAAATTGTGGAGTGGGGAATGGTGGTCATGCAGAGATCTGCAAGAATGTCTCACCCGGGGGAAGGGAATATGCCCGTTCTATAAAGACGTCCACGCCGCCCCCTGTGGGGCAACAGAACTAATCTGCAGATCCACAATAATGCCAGAAGTCGAGCAGAAGAAGCAGGACGTTGCTCACAGCGAGTTTTTGGATGACCCAAAGTTCGCTCAGCAGCCAACTACAGTATTCGATGTGTTGCCAGACTGGGGCAAGCCGTGGTACAGGGTACCCCACTTGCTTAAGCTCAATCTGTTGATTTTAATTCCCTTTTTATCTCCGATTTATAATGGATTCGATAACTCCCTCATTGGAGCCTTCCAGGCAGTCCCGTCATGGCAAGATTACTTTGATCACCCTACTGGTAGTAAGTTAGGAGCTGCCGCCAATGGACTGCTGTACGGAAATATTTTGGCAATTCCGTTCACCGCCGCCATGTGTGACAAGCTTGGTCGAATCAGAGCTCTTATAGTCGGTCTTTGCACCGTCATGGTCGGAATTATCCTCCAGGGGGCGTGCCAGAATTTCGCAATGTATGTGGTAGGAAGATTTGTTCTTGGATTCGGAAGCTTCATTTGCACCACTGCTGCTCCGCTGTTGGTGGCCGAATGTTCTTATCCCTCTCATCGTGCCTACTTGTCAGGGATATCTCAGTGTCTGTACGCGTTTGGTAGCATTATTGCATCTTGGTCCACCTACGGAACAAGCTTGTGGCATTCCACTACCTGGCAATGGCGAGTCCCCATCCTCCTTCAATTCATGTTCCCGGTCATGCAGCTGTCTTTCATCTACTTCCTCCCCGAATCCCCTCGGTACCTCGCCAGTCAGGGAAGATCGGAAGAGGCTCGACAGATGATTTTGAAGCACCACTGTGGAAACAATGAGGAAGTTGCAGGGGCTCTGTTGGAGTTCGAAATGGCCGAGATCCAGTTCGCGGTGGAGTCGGACCGGAACCGAGAGGCAAATGCGTGGTTGGACTTTATCAAGACCGCTCCTAACCGACGTCGTCTCCTCATCGTCCTGTTTATTCCCGTGATGACCCAGTTCAGTGGAAACGCAGTGCTGACCTACTTCCTACCTCTGGTCCTTGATGCCCAAGGAATCACAAGTCCTAAGCAACAGCTGATTATCAACGGTGGAATCTCCGTCTTTAACTTTGTTCTGGCAACCTTCAGTACGACCTTGGTCAACATTGTTGGGCGAAGAAGACTTTTCCTGTTCAGTTCCTCCTCCATGCTGTGCGTTTACATTGTATGGACGGCACTGTCTGCACAGAATGAATTTGACGACTTCAAGAACAAGGCTATTTCCAAGGCCGTCCTGGCGATGATCTTCCTGTACTGGTTCTGCTATGACATGGGCATGGTGTCTATCGCCACCATCTACCAGACCGAGGTTGTACCTTACTATCTTCGAGCCAAGGGATGGGTTATCAATCAGTTTTCTCTATCATGCATTCTCATTTTCAACAACTTTGTTACTCCTGTTGCAATGGAGCACATATCATGGAAATATTACATTGTGTTCTGTGTCGTGCTGGCCATCCAGATTGTTGTCGAGTATTTCTTCTTCCCGGAGACAAAGGGATTGAGTTTGGAGGAAGTGGCAAAGGTCTTCGGAGACGAACGTCTTCCATTCCAGCAGCCTCAGCGTGAAGAAGTCTGATCGCGTTCCTAATTATTATTCAACTCTCACTTTAGTTTTTTAAGTATTGAAGTAAGCATATTGAATTCACGAATATAGTTGAGTTAGTCATTTAAACCCTGTTTCAATTGTAAGAAGATCATCTACTCTGTCCTAGTATCTACGCCTTGTAGTACTCGCTAATCACACTTGGAGGCTCTGTGTAATCTCCAATTGGTCGATACTCAACATCATCAAATCCAAACGATTTTGGTCCGCCAACTTCTAATCCCCTACGAGTAATCGTCCATCTATCTCTAGGAGCAATGGCAAGTACAAACACCATCAATCCGTAGCGGTAGTCTGGAGTCCCCAATAAGCACATTGCTTGATGCCTTGCACAGGTTCAAAAGTCGAGAGTTCACTCCAAAAAGGGGCAAGCGACCCTCCACAGCTGCAGATAGCATCATAACCAATGCGTACACTTCATTAATCGTATGTTTTTGCACAGTCCTGCATTGAATGACGGTTATCATGAGACGCCGCTCTGATTCTATAGTTACCAAGAAGATACTTCGTTGAAGCAGACACTGAGGGGCCCGAACGTGGAACTAGCTAATGAGTTGGCATCACTGCCATCAGCAGGATTACTCGTATCAGGCTTTCACCCATAGATGAGACGATAAAAAGCTCAACGGCGCTTGCTTGCCCGTAGGGATTTATCTTCTTGATTGTACTCGATCTGGGAAGCTACGGATAGCAGAAGTAACGACTGGAGCCAAATAGCGTAAGAGCGCTCCGTCCAATTAGCTTTCAGGAACGAGAGTTGCAACCGCTTCATCAACTAGCAGTGGTGATAGTTTAGCAGTTGAGCCTGCCACTGCCAGGCCTTCTGCTCATTTTATCAATTTTAAGAATTACCCGCGAAACAAATATTCTTGTCCACTGGCTTTTGGTAAAGTCAAGAAGAGATGTGCTTGGTTACTACATTTGCGTGGCAATGTATTTGGCACTGGCCATCATGATGGGTACTGTCTGGCGCAGACTTAAAGTCGACCAGGAAAGCATTGGTCCATTTATGAATGCTCTTTTTTCGGTGGTCCCTTCATGGCTGTGGCATATATTCCCTCATACATTGAAGTCTTGGCAAGTTATTCAAAGGAGGAAATGAACGGATTGTACATGCAAGCCTCTTTTTGTCCTTTCAAATTTCATTGTCAGTGTACCATTTTTCTTTCTCTTGGCTCTACTCTTCTCACTTCCGAGATATTTCCTAGTCCATTTCCGACCCTCTGCGACAGCCTTCTGGAAATTCTTCATGTGGCTGTTCCTGGATCTGCCGGCTGCCGAGAGTCTGGTTATCTCTTCGCTCTACGCAGTCTTTGTGGTTACTGGCTGCTTCGGCCAACGGCTTGTGGATGTGTGTAGGTGCATTTTTGGTATCTCCATCAGTGCTTAATGCCTTCTCGTACTGGACTTTCTACTGGGTCAACTACTAGCGCTACGTGTTCCAGGGTATGATGTTTAATAAATTTGGCTCCACAGCATACAAATGTGGATGCGACTGTCATTGTATGTACGGTTCGGACCTGGCGGGGCAGTTCTCAAAACTTTGGACTACGGAGCTGACAATACTGGAGAATGGGTAGGGTTATTGCTCGTGCTTGTCTTTATTCATCGATAATTAGTTGGGGTTGGCTAGTTGTCAAACGCGGATGAAGATAACTATGCCTCTGAGGCTCAACAGCTGAAAGATAAGACAATGTATTACCTAATAGAGTGTTTCAGATAGGCGTCCTCCTTGCAGATCTTGCGCGTGTTAAGTCCGATAATCCTCCGATGGTTCTCGGCGGTAATCTCAGAAGATAAACCATTACAGTAACGTTGTTGACCAGAACGTCTATCTTTCCACGAGACTTGAACACAGAATTGGATAATTTCTCCAAGCTATCGATATCTCCTACATCGGCCCTCGCTGCTTTATGGACCCGGGACTTTAATGGCCTACTTCGCTACCTTCGTTCCTGCTGAGTTCTCTAGTAATGTCAAGGGATAGTGTTTCTGATTAAGTCAGTAGTAGACATCATACACCAATTAGCAAGACTTTTATGCGGATAAAAGAACATCACTGTAGCTGCACCGCACGAGTAGTAGGGCTCTGACTCGCATATCTGCTGATCGCGGAAGACTCCGCAGGCGTGCCGGTGGTTCTGTCGTGCGTACCCCACAAACATTGTGTCAATCAGCGCCGTGCGTGCTACGCTCCTGGAGCTGATATTGAGAGTCGTTACAAAGGATAACTTACAACGCATCGCGATCATCTCAACAATTTTTTAACAAATGATCCGGTGAAACCATGAGGGTATATAATGGCTTCTCCTGGCGACTTCAAAACTTGTCCGAATACTCTTAGCTTGCCGTGAAAAGTAACGACTCATGCACGGCGCGCCGTTACTGATAAGCGGGGACGGAAAATTTTCAGAGAATCCCGTGTACCCCGCTTATCTTCCTGCCAGCCATTTAAGACTACGAGAGCGCCCAGACGCCTTGTGCTCCAGGGTCTCCTTTTCAATCATTGTTTGACCAAGATTGCCCATAATATGGGCGACGATCTTGAAAAAGGCTTGGCAAGCCAAGCAACTGACAAGGTTAGCTCTTACGACGAGCAGATTCGAACTTGCAGTGATGATGGCGTCCCTCAAAAAACCGGTCTCCTAGGAAAGTTGCGTGAACTCGAAGCAACTCTGGACAAGAAATTGGGTCTCGAATCTGAAGCCATTGTTCGTAAACGTCCTGAAGACAAGAGAGATGTACCATGGACTGAGCAGCTCTCGATGGCTTTCCTATGGGCAAGCGGGACCATGAATACCTCATGCTTTGCAACGGGGTTCTTGGGCTGGGAATTCGGCCTCAGTCTTAGGCAATCTCTTGTCATCACCTTTTTTGCTTCACTGCTCGGTGGTGCTCTGACTGGATACTGTGCGACTTTTGGTGCTGCTACAGGATTAAGACAGATCAGCGTGAGCCGTTATAGCTTTGGATGGTGGCCTAATAAGTTGGTTGCACTTCTCAACAGCATCCAGCAGATTGGTTGGGCTTCAGTCGCGTGTATCACCGGTGGCTTGGCCCTTACTGCTGTATCGGATGGGCACGTGTCATTGGTGCTCGGAATCATCATCCTGGCAGTAGTAGCCCTGGTCATCTCCTTCATTGGGCTCAATGCCATCCTGGTCTATGAGCGATATGCTTGGATCATCTTCTTCGTTATTTTCCTCATCATCTTTGGCCAGAGTGGCAAATACGCGGATAACACAACGCCAGCATCAGTCACCGGAGCGAACCTCGCAGGTGCTGTTCTCAGCCTGTTAGCAATTGTGTATGGCTCGAGCGCCTCCTGGGCTACGATGGCCAGTGATTACTATGTGCATTATCCGGTTAACGTCAGTCGAGTCAAGGTCTTTCTAATGACATCTTTCGGGATCGCAATCCCAACTTCCATTGGAATGTTTGCAGGTTGTGTTGTTGCCTCTGCACTTAACAACAGACCCGACTGGGAAGCTATTTACAACGACAAGGGAGTGGGCTACCTAATTCAGGAGGTACTTCATCCCCGTGGATTTGCGAAGTTCCTCCTAACTCTCCTCGTTCTGTCTGGAATCAATGTTAACGTTATCAGTATATACAGTGCTGCTATTTCATTCCAACAACTGGCACGACCCTTTGCCTTGATCCCTCGGTTTCTGTGGACACTTTTTTGCTTTGCTTGTATCTTGGGTCTAGCTCTCGGCGGTCGAGCAAAGCTAAATACCTATCTGCAAGACTTCTTGAGTTTGCTGGGTTATTGGTGCACTAGTTACGGTGTCATTTTGTTCGAAGAGCATTTCATTTTCCGCAAGGGTAATTTTGACAACTACGACCTTGAAAGCTGGAACAATCCGGCTCGCCTACCTCTCGGCATTGGTGCAGCGGTGGCATTCATTCTTGGGGTGGTGGCCTGGTGCATGGGTATGGACGAGACTTGGTTTATTGGCCCTCTTGCGAAGCTGATTGGGGACGATGGTGGTGATGTTGCAAATCAGTTCACATTCGTAGTGACTGCATTAACGTATGTTCCCGCTAGGTATTTGGAGCTAAAATACTTCGGGCGCTAGTATATAGTAAACATGAGGCATTTCAGTTGTAAAAAATATTACTGCAATCGTGGTGGCACACAACCTGGCGACGATCCGCAAGGCTGATGAAATTGCGGTGTTGGATCAAGGTCGGATCGTGGATATTGGCACCCATAAACAGCTGTTGGAAAGATGCGGGCTTTATAACGCGTAGAGCGTGCACACACAGGTAACAAGGTGGATAAGGCTTTTGAGCTGGATATTGTAGCAATGCCGTACGTTGCCGCGCAAACTCGGAGTATCAACAAGCACAAACATGCACCACAAGAAGCGGTCGGATTAAGAGGTACCGGTAGGAACATGACGCCTTTGGGTGCAATTCCGTTGATTGGAATGCTGATCCGCATCAATAGATCGGCAGGGTGGGAATTATGCTTTGGTATCATTGCGGCCGTCATCGTGGGGCTTGGATTTCCTGCCGTAGACGTACTGTTTGCGGTCATAGTGGAAACTATGATCACGTCTCCAATTGGATACCAAGATGTTGTGATAAGCTATACCATCACCCTGGCCTACTACCTGACTCTGGTGGCGCTTATTGAACTGATAACAGCAGTGTTCATGCTCTCACTGTTGGCCCGAGCAAGTGAAAAGCTTGTCCGAGCCGCACGAAAATTACTCTCAGGACACATTTTGCGAATGGAAAAAGCATTATTTGGCCAGCAAGAAAACCAGATTCCCGCGCTGATGTCTTGTATTATGGTAGATGCTGAAAATATTAAAGGGGTAGGAGGTTCTACCCTGGGGAAGATCGTTTTATTAATTGTGGCGCTAGCTGCTGGGATGTCTCATCACAGCGATTGCGGCCCATTGGAAGCTAGGGCTGGTGAGCATGGCATACATGCCAGTACTTATAGCGTGTGGACTTTTGCGATACTGGGTGATTTCAGCATATCAGATGCGAGCTGAGAATGCATATGAAAGTTCATCTAATTACATCTACGAAGCGATAAGCTGTATTCGTACAGTAAAGAGTTTGACTCAAGAACGTCATGTTCTGAAGCGGTACTACGATGGGATTGTGTTTCTGGTATGGATACAGGCTATTGCAAAACGGCGAGATTAGCGTGTTTCACTATTTTGCTACAATTGCCGCCATCATGACCGGCTCTCAAGCATCAACCAACCTGGTGGATTACTCTTCCGAAATTTTACGTGCTAAGCAGTCCATTCTCAATATTTCACGTATTTTCGACATCATGCCGTCAATCGATTCCAGAGCGACAAGCGGAAAGTACGTTGATCCATCAAAAGTTACGGGTGGAGTTGTCTTTTCAAATGTCTACTTCGCATATCCTGCGTCTCCAGACTTGTGCGTACTTAAGGGTATTAATGTATATCCACAACAATGCATTGCCATTGTTGGTGAGCCTGGAGCTGGGAAAACATCCTTGCTTGATCTGATTGCGAGACACCATGATCCTCCGATAGTATATGTCGCGTTTGATGGTATCAAGCTCCAGGACTACAATGTGGCAAGCTCCCGTCGGATAATTGGATTAGTTGATGAAAACCCGCAATTTTTAGATGAAGAGTCTGTTGCTGAGAATATCGCATTGGGAATTGCCAATGGACGGCAAAATTTTAGATACCGCAGTGGTGCGGCACGACATTGTACAGGGAGCCAGAATGGCAGCATGTCACGAGCTAATCATATCTTTTCCTATGCAGTATGAGACAGTTATAGGGTCATTGGAGTTGCCACATGGCCAACACAGACTCATTGCTCTTGCTAGAGCGTTTGCTCGCAAATGCAAGCCACTGCTGGTAGATGGCCCTACCAGATCAGAACTTGAATTGGTTAAAGCAACAAGAAAGATCAAGGGCAGAGGCTGTACCTTGGTCTTAACAATGTGCGATGAGTCGTGTGTTCCGGATTTTGTTGACAGGACTTATATATTAGAAAACGGATGCGTTGTTAAGAATGGAAAGCCAGGTGGGCCGGTTCTAGTTAGCTAGTCTACATAGTTTTGTGTGCGGCGGCGAAGCTATTTATATACTTAATCGATCCATTAAATTTTGATCTAGCCTATATCTTTATTTGTGACAAGGTGACATTATTAAGCATTAAACCGTCGTATTATTATGCAACATTACGCCATACGCTTCTCCTAGCACCACCTGATCAGCCGCAAGTGCTGGTTATCAGCACGCCACCCACCGTCCTGTCCCCACAACGGTGGCGGTTCAAAAGTGGAGAGACACGCGCGGCTCTTCCGGAATATTAAATCGGCCGATATCGCGTTCCGTCCCCTATCGTATTCCACACCCTTGATTTCTCATTTCTACACCGCAACTTTCTGAATTCCAGGATTTTGCTGGGTCTCTTGTTGTTTGTGGAATTTTCTTCATATTTCGCTTTTGCCGTCGCGATGTATCCAGTTGCTCTGAAACAGGCGCCTCAAGTCGACCGGTACCGGAACAATGGCACAACTTTTGAATCGAATAAGCACGAACTCTCACCAGAGATTTTAACTTGCAATCCTCGAGAAATGTACTATATGGATGATGATGGCAGCTCTGCGTCTAGTCCAGGAATGGACCAGCTTTACGATCCGCCTTACCCAGACCAGTCTCTAGGTACCCCCATTCCCATCCAGAAAGCGGCAACGGATCTACCTGTTGACTTTTTCTATATGCAGTCAACAATCGAGAACACGAACACAGATGCACCAGTCGACCCATTCTATGTGCAGCCGATCGCAAATAGCACCAACGGGTATGATGTTCCCATGGCCCTGCACTGGCAACCAAGTGAATGCGGGACGGTGGAGGTGAACCTAACCACGTCAAATCTCGTATCGTTTTCCGAATTTGGGTGTACTGCAAACGATATGGATGTCGTAATCACTGATTGCGATGCTGACTTGTCCAATTATAGTACATGTTCGTCTGTTGTTACGCAGGCCATGGGGGACTTTGAATGCGATGCGGCTGAGGCTGAGTCTATGGTGTTTGCAATTGATGGCGACAAAAGTCACCTGGACACAGAACACAATGTCCGTCACCAGAACTACATGGCTCTCAGTCCTGTTATACGTCAAAATTTCGACTTTTCAGAGGAGCACGACCGTTCCCTGATGCCACCCCCACCGTGCGGTAAGAAGCGGGAGATCTTCGACGTCGTGACCAGTCAGCATGAAAGCGCCAAGATAATCAAGCTAGAGAATGAAAGCATAGGAGCGCTATTGGATTCTTTTTACAAGAGCTATTTAAATCAGACGTGCCAGTTCTGGCGTACAAATTCGAAACGCTCTACGCCGTTGACGAGACTAAACGAGTTTTTAGAAACTCACGATAGCTTCATGCCAGAAGATCAACTTAGCCAGCACTGCGACAATAATCCAGAGCTGGTACAGCTTTTGGCCAAAATCCGAAAACGAGTGTACAATAATTAGAGCTTGTAAGCTTCAATCTATTAGATGTTTGTCTGTCCACGAATATTACTGTCCTAAAGCATCATTGTATACCTCAGGCCCTGACTCATCTTGGCATCTTGGCCGAGTCTCTCCAGATAATGTAAAGTGAAAATCCAAGCCAATATGAGATAGGACTGCGATATATGCATGGCTCCCATGGTTCCCTCTGCGTGAACTACGGTCTCGCCTCATCTGCAAGGCATTATGGTCGAAGCCAAATACATCTCAATACTAAGCCGCAGGAAGTGTGGTTACGTGCTTTTGACCCAATCAGGCCCGCGGCCCTGCACCTTCACTCGCCTAGCGCTCAGAATCTAGTACATGGCTATCCCGTTTTCACCCAGTCTTGGAAAGGGTAAGAACTCAAAAAGCAGGAGAAGCTAACAAGATGCCAGATCTCCGTAGCGCCCAGGGCGAAATCATCTATAAAGTGGCGTATGGCCAGTTCAAAGAGATTGACGAGTCGGGCAGGCGCAGGCTTAAATACCGGCTCGAATCAGGCCGCCGCTCGAATTCCAGAACAGGAATATTGACACGAAGAGCAGGTTCCGTGCGCCAAGGAGTAGGAAGCGCTCTTTCTGGGCTGCAGACTATTCCTGGATTTCGTCGACTGGTGGGTATGATCCTGTCATGGCGGCGACAGGCAGAGTTGCGGCAAACAAGAATTGCACCAGCATCCGGCAGTTTTGTGGCGCTTTTTGATGATACTTTGACGAACGGCAATATAGCAGAACTCTTTGAAACCGTGCTGAGGCGTGGAGTACAGGTAGAAGAACAGGCCCGAGAGCTGCTCACCGCAATTGACAGCTGTTGCAAGCGGTCACGACAGCCTATTGACAGCCTATACGTGCAATTCCCAGATCTGAAGCCAATAATCGCACTCATTCATACCATGAGTTTTGGGCTAGCCAATAGCGGGCTCGTTGCAGAAAAAGAGTACTTGGTGGTGAATCTCAGCTCATCGTTCAACAGCATGCAAGCACTGTCACAAGTGTTCCGGGAATTCAATACCGAGAGGGCTGAGGAACTAAGACTGCAAGAAGTGAAGCGAGTGGTGAATCAAGAGTTCGTGCCATATGCCTTGGGGTACACTGATAATGGCAACGTCGGCAGCCCGGACGAGATTCTCGACGTACTGGCACAATCAGTTCAAGGCAAGCTAGAACCACCAGGATTGCACACAATCTTTGATTTCTTGATTGGTGCAGCCGATGGAGTTGTGGGACAGATTGACCAAGAGCTAGGGCGATTGATCAATTCTACCGACTCGTTGCTGTACGAGGAGTCGAAACTAGCGATGGGGCAGCGCATTCACGAACATAAGCAGTTGCAGAAATTGCGGCACAGTCTTGCCTTCCACCAGCTGGCCGAGGCACTCAAGCAGTGGCTGCAAGGACAAACTTTGCTTGCAGAAGTTCAAAGCAAAGCCAAGCAGGCAGCAGATGAAACTGTCGCGCTAGGCAATGATACGCCGTGCATTCGCGATTTCCAAACCCTGGTATCAGCGTTGTGTGCGGCTGGTAACCCCCATGATATTGCCACAAAGCTACAAGAGCTTTCACTGCACGAGGTATTAGATACTGGCATCGAAGAGTGCGCTGAATATGCTCTCAATCATGCTGTGGTGTTTGAAAACTGCAAAATCTGGTACGAATCTGGAAACCTAGGTGACTTGTTCGAAGCCAAGTTATCCACAGCGAGGTTGAAAATAATCGACGCAAAAAAGGATGACAAAACTGCAGCCATCCAGTGTCTTGTCAATGGTGACGATGGGCCTGTGGATTTCCTTCTGTCATTGCTGGACGGAGCTGTTATTGATGTGAACAAGGTTAAAGGGTGGTTGCGGGCTCTAGAGCCAGGGGGGCCAATTTTGGCCGAAATCCCTGGCCTTGCCGCTCTCATCGATGTTTTTTTCAGCATTGCTGAAGGAAGCGATCCAGGAATCAGCACATATGAACAACTCAATGAGCTCAACACTATTTTAACTACAAAAAGCTTTGATCTTCCACTTGTGGATTACTTCGAGCGACAACGTGTTATCGGCCTCGTGCAACAAGCGATTCTGGCACCACAGGGAGCAATTGGGTTTATCGTCGCAGTGATAACGGAACAAATCGACGGGAATGATATTGCAATCGAAGCCAGTCGGGTACTTATTGAGCTGGCTGAAATGCTTGACATAGCAGCTCCACGAAGTATCGACGAACTATGTGAAACTGTTCCGGGGCTATGGTCACTTTTGACTTTCTTTGGTGGTCTGAATGGTTTGAAAAATGAGGAGGTTGTCTCTCGTATTGAAGCCATTCTGCCTTCTCTTGCAAATATTTTACCAATCGAGCCGCTTACCGAAGCTATTTCTGAATCACGGGCTAACAGGACCTGGCATGAAGTGGCTGACTTGTTGAACTCTCCGGAGGGTCCGCTCGAGTTTTTATTGAGCTGTTTGGAGAAGTGGCCAGTCTCAGTTCGTGAAACTGGTGCTTTTTGGGAGGAATGTCTAGTCAGTATCGCTGGAACTGTGAAGATTCCTGCCGTTGATGAGCTAATTCTGCTTTTGACCGATATAGCAAACGGTGCGGCTCAGAAAGAAGTGTGGACTCGGTTATCTTTGATGGAGCCAGCTCTTAGTCAGATATACTTTGATATTGAAAGATTCAAGTCTAAGATGTCCAAAGTACGGGATCAGGTCGAATACAGCGCAGCGATTGAAACTGCGCGACATGTGCTGAACGCACCACATGGTATTGTTGAGTTTTTGGCTGGCATTGCCGACGAGCGGATCACCAGTCTGCGGCGCATCAAAACACGGTGCTTTGAGTTTTGTCAGGACTTAAGAAAATGGGAGACTATTCCGTGTTGTGCCGAGCTGGTAAAGATTCTTTGCCAAGTCGGTTCTGGTGAAGTAGACTCAATTCCGGGGTTGATAGTTCGAATTTCTGCAGTTATGTCTGAGCTGGATGATATTGTATCACAAAACCTCAAGTCTTCCATAAACGGGTACATAAGACGGTTGGATGTGAACTCTCAAGTCAAGACACTGGTCAATGCAGAGAATGGGGCTGGTGATGCGATCATCGCATTGCTTCTGCATCAAGATCTGGATCCGGCCAAAACTGCACGCCTACTCGCTGAGGATCTAGATGAGCTCACTGGGTTCTCAGTTGAACTAGCAAGTCTGGTTGTCCCAGGGCTCGGTACATTGATGGAATTGCTGCGTGACTTGGAGGAGGAAGGCTTAGAGGATGCGGCGGTCGAAGATGTCATCCGGAAATCTGACAAACTACGCCAAATTATCACGACAGAACGCTTTTCGCAGGCATTGGATTTTGCCAAATCAGAAGCACAAGATATCCAGCAGGCAGAGCAAGCTATAGATAATTCCGATTTGGTGCCATTCCTTGTTCGTTCGCTCGAATATCCAGATCAGCAAGCTAGCCAGGCGGAGAAGCAGTCACGGCACGAGATTGCAGAACTGTTGTCATCAAATTCCAGGCTTCAAGAAGTTTCAAGAGTGCTATATAGCGACGATCCGAGTGCCTGGATAGAACAACTGGAACAGAGCCCATGGCTAGCGAGATATTCTAAGTTAGCGTCAGTGATTGAGGCATATCACCAGCGAAGGGCATTGCAAGCAGCTGCTCGCAAGCTACTCAACCAGCCACAGGGTCCTGTTGATTTTCTGTGTTCTGTGGTATGTGGTGATATAACTGATCCCATTTTCATTGCGGCAGGGGCTGGTCAATGCTATGAAACACTGAGACAATCGCTGCTGTCGTTGGATGGCCAAGCTTGCGACATTCCAGGTATTGGTTCTGTATTGCACCTCTTCAATAACATCAACCGAGGTATGGATGCGGGCGAACTAGTCTCGGCACACCGAGATGAGCTGGTGCGATTGTTGGATCCGCAAGCCGTCGACCACGCGTTGAATTGCTACGAAGACAGACTATGCGCGGACGAGCTCATGGACGACATTACTTCGCTGCTGGATTTCAAAACATCTTCCGCGTCGAGAAACATGTAGAGTGGGGTTCTCTCGTATATAGTATAATTTCATTGACCACTGCTGAACCGTAAGCGCAATTGTAGACTGAAGTTTGAGCCTCATTTGACCGCCCCTCCCAATAGCCCGTTGCTCTAAGCCGCGGCCGGAATGCTGCCGCCGACACCGCCTTGATCTCAACACACACACACACACATACACACAACTCACTCAGCATGTGGTACTGGAACTGGAACCTCCTGTACCGGGCATCGCTGGTGCTGTTGCTGGTTGTGTTCGTCGGCCTGATGGTGGTGACGCCTCTGGACACCATTTTACAGAGCCAGTCGTCAGGCCAGTTTTGGAATGTGATCATCATTGTTGTGGCATATGCTATAACGGTGCTGATCGCAGTAATATTTTACATCTCACGGGTTTACAAAACTAGGAAATCCCTAGCCGACATACCTCGACGATACATCCCCCGAAGAGACGATGTACCGAGAGATAGTGCCAAAGAAATCGAACGGCAACTGCAGCAGTGCCAGGACATAGTGCAACAAACGCTGCCCGAATCAACGAACCAAAAAATATCGCATCCCGGGTTAATGAATCCCAAAATCTCTAATGGGCAGTTTGATGCTCCATATGAAGAAGTCACGGCAACGTTCACAGGGTTTGTGGAGACGAAATGCCACCAGTTGCATGAATCGTTTGCCCGTCCAAAAGGAATGGCAATGAGAGAGTTTTTATTATGGCTCGTTAACTACGGGCTTATCGACGATGAAGAGGTGGTAGATGAATTCATCGAGGTATATGAACGATCCCGATTCTCAGGAGAGTTGATGGATGAACGCCAGTTTAACACCTTTATGGAGCGGTGCTACAAAGTGCTATTATCAATACGACAGCCGGACATACCAATATCATCACAGCAACAGTATTCACTTCTTGATAACCAGCTACTCCGACCTGTATCGACAAACTCGAGCCAGCCAAATCGCCCCCCATCATCGCTGCATGTACCTCGACTGTCTGCAGTCGAACTCAACGACCCATTTGCATTTCCTAGATCACAACCGATCACTAGATATAATTCTGCATTGTCGCCGTTTGCAACACGGCTGACTGCCTCGCGGCTATCTCATGAAATTGACCGTAACTCCTTCGATGATGACGATGATGATGATCAAGATATTGCTGATCAAAGCTCTTTCGTTTCTGATTCAAGCGTAATTGTACATCATTCAGAAAAACCACCGGCTGGTAAAAAGATTTTTTAACAGTACAGTTAATGAAACTATATAACAAAGCTTACTTTTTTTTAAATCGAATCCACAACAGTAATAATAATGATAATAAAAAATGAGTGCGATTGTGTTAAAATCTTCGTCTTCACACGTTAATACAAGAACTCCACTTATGGCTATCAAAAATCGATCAAATTGCTGCCACCATTGGCAGCAGAACCGTTTCGTTGGGTGTGGGCTTGTTGAGATTGTTGAGCATTACCGAATCCATATCCTGTGAATGCTGGTTGCATTGGATGGTTGGTAGCTGGCATGCCAGTGTATTGCGCACCAACGAATGGATTATTGTTTGGTTGAGTAGAATATCCTCCACCACCACCAGTGTGACCAGCAGAATTGACAAATGTGCTCTTGGTATGATGAGCTGGGAAACGCAATTCACCAACATTACCAAATGTGTCAATACCATCACCATTGGCCAACAACGTGTCCAGATTGCTCATATGATCCGAATCGAAGTTGCTGTTAGCAGTTCGTTGGGGTCGTAATTGCTGTGCTTGCTGTTGTTGTAATTGCTGCTGCTGTTGAAATTGTTGTTGCTGGATTTCTTGCAAGGACGGCTGAGACGGCTGAGATGGTGCGGCTTGCTGTGGGTTGATCTTGGCGAACGGATTGTTAGAACCAGTTTTCAATGGCTGCAACTCTTCGGGCTGCTGCTGTGGCTGGTAACCCGTGTATTGAGGTTGTTGTTGCTGTTGCTGGAATGGACCTCCAGGGGCATATGCATTTTGCAAAACCCCAGTAGCCAATGGCTGCTGTGGCTGGTACAGCGGGTTTCCAAAGACATCAGTAGCCTGATTTTGCATGCCAAATTGTTGTTGTTGGACTGGCTGCTGAATGTAAAACTGCTGTTGCTGAGGCTGCTGTTGAGTCTGCCAAGCATCCGAAGTATCGATCAAATTGGGTTGGTCAAACAACAAGTTGTTCTGGCTTTGCTTACCCCGTTGCTCTTCTTCTTCTTTGCTCAACTCAAGTGCCTTTCTCAAATCATCATCTGTACCTGTGTCATGACGTCGCCGTTGCTCATCCTCTTCCCCAGTCAGTCTGCTTTCTTCCAACGCTCGCTGCAGATCCGAATCTCCGCCAGTTGTGTTTCCGGTTCTGTCCCTGCTTGGAGGAGAAAGGTCCGGCCTTTGTGGACGGGAGTTGGTTCTTCGCCGTCGGCGCTGTTGCTGTTGCTGTTGCTGCTGTTGGCCACTTCGACGTTCTTCTCTCAATCTGTCATCATCTTGAAGCAGGCTGGTCAATTCCTTCGCTTTGGTTCGAATGTTGGCACCTTGATCTCGTCCATCATCATCAATATACTGGAATTCTCGTAACGTTTTGATAACATACAAGTTATCCTTGGACCATAATACCACGTTCTCCGACCCGCTATGAATCAAGTAGTCCAACAAAGTCAACGCTTTGTTAACATGTCTCCAGTTTTTACCCTTGTCATTGAGCCGTCGATCAATCATATCCATAACTTCAAAAAGTTCGTGGCTATCGGGAGTTAGTGGACTTTTTTCCTTTGGTTAACCGTTCATTCTTGCACAAAACGGGCTCTAATAATGAAAAATAACATACTTTTGGAATGAGAGTTGTGCGATATCTTGCATATCCGAGGTGCTCGGGCCCCAAGCGTCATTGCTAGTAGCTATAACAAAAATGTTAGTAATTTTGATCATACAAAGATACCACATACCGTTTCGCACCTTGACTTGTGCTGCCGTATAGCCGTTGGTTACGTTCTTAATCGAACGTAGCATAGATTTTGACATTTTTGCAGATCTGGTATGAAGAAATCAATCCAAGAATCGTGTCTACTAATACAAAAACAAAACCCACGGCCAAATGAAGAAGCGTTAGTTTGCCGAACAGGGGAGGGGGAATGGGATAAAGAGGGATGGTTTGCTGTCGTATCAAAGAAACGATTGGGAGTAGCAGTGGTGGGGGGAAACTGCAGCAGCCGGGCTGGGGGGCGGTCACTGCCTCCCGGCGTTGGGAGTTTCGCACCCCGATTACTCTGGCCGGGAACCGCGCTACAATAAACGCGGGACAGTTAGCCATAAGCATGCATAGCCTCGTTGTTTTCTGTCTCTTTTGATTGGGTTTCTGTATAATAGGGGTTATTACAATGAAGGATAGCGAAAGAAGTCATGTGCATATGACAGTAGCGCGGTCGGCAGCCATGTTTGAGGAATGGATGAAGGTCAAGTTAGAGTTTGACGATATAATGGTACCACCCGAGCATCAACCAATGAATCCTGACGATGATGACGAGGTGGTGCCAGATCAACATGCTACGTTTGGAATTACAAAAAGCCAACAAAAGTTGAAGGAGCCGTCGTGGAAGGATTTAGCTTTGAATGATCTTCTACGAAATGCACCATCAAAGGATGCATTAGATCAATTGAGTCATGTTAAAGCACCCCGTTTACACAGAACTACACAAGATGAACAATTCGCATCGCCTCAGCATGGCGGAAATCCTAATTTGCCCAGTAGCCGTTTGCGATCATGAAGTTCTTGAGGTTGGAAAGACCAGCAACTAATTCTTCCTTACTGTTGCCATAGCCGATTCGCAAATAACCTGGCTTGTTGAAAGTTTCGCCAGGTAGGAGCAGGGTCCGGGTCTGAGTGATGAAATCATGGGCAAAGGTTTCTGTGTCTTTGACTCTTGGTAGATGGACAAACACGGTGGTGCCGCCTTGTGGTTTCACATAAGTCACAGCACCATTGGAAGATTGGATCCATTCGTCCAAGATTTGCAAGTTTTCTCGACAGAGTTTGTAGTTATGCTTCAAGATGACATCCTTGTGGGTTAGTGCCCAAGTAGCGAGTTTGTCGTCAACCAATGATACGCAAATTGTATTGTAATCACGTCGTTTGGCACACGTCTTGAGAGCTTCTTGATCCGGAGATACAACCCATCCAATCCGCAAACCTGCCAAACCAAATGCCTTGGAGGTGCTGCCGGTGATGATGCCCTTGGAATATAGCGTGGCCACCGAAGATGTGCTCTCAGTATTGTGGTACAAAGGTCGATAAACCTCGTCACAGAGCAAATAACAATCATGTTGTTTGGCAATTTCCACGATCTCTAGGAGCTTTTCTTGAGGAATAACCGAACCAGACGGATTGTGAGGATTGTTCAAATTGATAATCTTGGTGTTTGACTTAATCTTGGATTTGATCTCTTCAACATCAACTTGATAGTTGTTTTCTGGAGTAAGATGGAGCAATTCAACCTCCGCTCCAAACATGGCCGGCACAGAATTCAGCTGTTGGTACGCTGGATCAACCACCAACACATGATCTCCGGGCCCAGTGAGTGAATAGTAGACCAAGAAATTGGCACCAATTGCACCGTTGGTGATAATTACATTTTCTGGGCCAATATTGATTGAGCCTGGTGTCATGTTGACCACATTGGCAACTTGCTGTCTGAGTTCCAAAGAGCCTAGAATGTTTCCATAAACCAGCCGTTTGGAGGATAGCTCGTTCCACGGAATATCAGTACCACTCAAATCGGCTACTTGTTGCAACGACAGCGAATAGCAGCACGTTTCGCCGAGGTTGTAGTCAATATCATTTTCATACTTGTCCATCCATTGCTCGACGGCAAAGTCTTCTTGTTTCACCATTTTTAGGTTCCTGACAATATCGATACCAATGCCGTTGGGAGATGCCTGCCTTTTATGTGGAGTGCGGCGGATTCGAACGGTGCCCAGAATCGAAAGAGCAAGCGAGCATTAGAATCTCCTAGAATATCTCGTACAGCATTCCTTCCGGGCCACGGCTCCGCTCGGCTTCTTTTTCTATTTTTGCTCGCTTCGCTCGATAGTGCTCGGTCTAGCGATGTGACGCGTACCGATCACTATGGGTCCGGTGGAAGAGCGAGGGCCACTTTGATTAGTCTGATAACACAATACCGATCACTATCGAGCGAAGCGAGCAAAAAAGAAACGGCCGAGCGCAGCGGGAACCCGACCCAATGTGACAAGCCTGACCGTATCGAGCTTAGCAAGCAGGTTCTTGCTGGGTGATCCTCAATCGGAAGTCCGTTGCGCCGCACGACGTGGTCAAAATTTTGTACATTGGTCCGTAGCATTTACAAAACGAAATAAAATTTAGCCCTTCAAGAACAACTTGTATGCAATGTTGTCGGTTTCCTCCTCATAAGGATAGTCTAGGTCCTTCAAGAATGCCTGGAATTGGACGTTCTCACTGACTGGCACACAGATGCCGACCAGCACTTTGGCAACATCCGAGCCCTGATTCCGGTAGTGGAACAAGGTGATATTCCACTTAGATTTCATATTTGTCAAGAATCGATGCAAAGAGCCCGGCTTTTCCGGGAACTCGAACCGGAATACTCTTTCTTCTGGAACTGAAGCTTTGCCTCCTACCAGATATCTGGCATGGGACTTGGCAAACTCATTGTCGCTAATGTCTGTCCCGGTCATACCGTTCTCTTCCAATTCTTTGAGAATAGACTTGATTTCACCTCTATCACGGACTGAGAAGGACAAATAGACATGAGCCACGCCGCCTTCGGCGCCGTGGTTCTCGCCATTCGAATATCTATACGAGAATTCGGTGGTAGCGCGTGGATAGACAATGTCAATCAATGACTTGAAAGCACCCGGCTCTTCAGGAATAGTAGCAATGATAAACACTTCGCTGCCTTCACCAAGCTTCGCTCGATCAGCTACAAATCCCAGCCGATCAAAATTCATATTGGCTCCGGAAAGAATAGACACATAGGAATTCTTGGAATGGTCTACATCGCCATGCTCAGCGATATACTTCTGCAACCCTGCGACAGCCATGCCGCCAGCTGGCTCCACAATAGACCGCGTCTCTATGAAAATATCCTTGATGGAAGCACAGATCTCATCGGTGTTCACTCGCACGACTTCGTCCACAACAGTTTGGCACAATCGGAAAGTCTCCTGGCCAGGTACTTTCACAGCCGCACCATCAGCAAACAGCCCGACTTCGCTCAAAGTCACCCGTTCCTTCTTTTTCAAAGATTCGTACATGGCGCAGGCATCATATGTCTCCACACCGATGATCTTAACATGTGGAGCAATTCGCTTGATATATGCACCGATTCCTGCAATCAACCCGCCCCCACCAACAGATGCGAACACCGCCTTCAGCTGGCCCAAGTTCACTTGACGAAGCAGCTCCAACCCAATAGTGCCTTGCCCAGCAATGACATATGGGTCATCGAATGGTGGAATGTTGGTTAGACCGTGCTTTGCACATAATCTTTGACATTCGCTCTTTGCTGAATCGAAATCGTCACCATACAAAACCACTTTTGCACCCAGTCTGTCTACGTTCTTGTATTTGATGGACGGAGTAGCAGTAGGCATGACAATGGTAGCTGGGATTCCCAAATGCTTCGCAGAATAAGCCACACCTTGTGCATGATTACCGGCTGAGCATGCAATGACACCCTTCCATCGTTCTTCTGTTGGAAGTTGCGACATCATGTTATAAGCTCCTCGCAGCTTGAACGAGAACACCGGTTGCAAATCTTCCCGCTTGAGAAAGATGTTCGTACCTAGCTTGGCACTCATATTGACTGCCGGAGTGAGAGGAGTCTCTTCACATACATCGTATACTCTTGATGTCAAGATCAATTTAAGGTAGTCCGGAGTGCCGTCGTCGAGCAAAAGGGCTGGATCAATTGCTTCATATTGATTTTTGGGAGTCATTGGCTGAGACCCGGCCGGCGTTTCAGATGAATATTCGGTCAATCCTGAATGCTTCAACTCACTCATAATTGGTTTAATGTCGTTATTGAAGCGATGTCAATGAAAAATCACAAGAATCATCCGATGAGTCTTTTGTATAGCAAGGGCCGCGCGGGTGGTGCGCTATCGGGATGTCCTGCTCCAAAGGCGCACCGATACCGGGCACAGATTTGATATAGTTGATTACTTTCCGAGTGCATGGTTCGATCAATGCCACAAAACTGATAACGACGAGCGATCGCTCCAGACTGCGGTTCCTGTGATCGGGATTGTTCGGCCATTTCCCGCTGCGGGGAAGGTCCTGCACATTCTGGACTCAGTCCCTCTGAAGACCTCGATCGGCGGAGGTGGGTGTCCGACTGCCCGGCAGTCCGGCTGATCTTGCATTGCGGAGTGCGTGTTAATGTATCACCGAAAGCAGAGATCATAGCTGCTATTCTTCTGCTCAAACTCGAAGGAACTTAGGTTGCCGCTTTCATCAATTGATGGACAATCGTATCCTCGCCCTGAAACAGCAGGCTGCATTACATTTGCAGTCCTGGGATTTTAATCTCACAGGGTCCTGTCCTATCTACCTGTAACTTGCCTCATTGGCAGCTTCTTAGAGCCTACCATGTTGCATCGAGTCGTCTTACCAAAACCCTCCCACCAATGAAACTGAAACTCCTCCAAAGCTCACGATTACTACATCTTATTGATCTAGAGAAAGACAACGGGGCGGCTGTCCGAACTTGATAAGAATAACCAACAGTCCGGGGTAGATGCATAATTCTTCCGGAAACATGCCCCTTTTGACTCGTGGTTCGGTGTCAGTGCCCGCTTTGACCAACCCTCTCGACCCCCAACGGTCCCGGGGAATCCCTTAGTTGGTTGTCAAAGATAAACCAAAGTTGAATCAGTCCCCATGGTATTATTTATGGTACTTGACTGACTAAAAGCAATCACGCCCCCTCTCTCGCTCCTCTCTTCCTGCATGTCTGGCCTATCAGTTTTGGTTTGATTACCGACATATTTAAATCAATCAACCTGCCCTATTTGATTGCCCGAAAAACACCATGGTCAATCCCCCGAAGAAGCAGACGAAATCACGGTCTGGTATGTTATACCCAATCTTTATTTGTACGAGGATTTTATGCTGATGAACTGTTCTTTGTTATTCCCTCTCTTCATCTATTAAATTCTTTTGTTTTTCTTCGTTTTCTTCTTGTCATTTATCTCCACACCGCTCCGGGTGGGGCTGGCCAAATTGGATGACCCCCGCTCTCCACTCCGCATCAATTTTGCTGACCTGTTGAACTAGGTTGTATCACCTGCAAAAAACGACGGCTCAAATGCGACGAAACAAAGCCAACTTGCTTGGAATGTGAGTTTTTTTATTAAAAAAAATTGGTGCTAACTGCTGATAAAGGTGCCCGTCGTAAAGTTCCCTGTGGGGGGTATGCCAAATCGTTCAAATGGAGATCATTTGAAGAGACAAATGTTTGTGCCCGTATCAACAAACAGCAGCAACAGCAAAAGGGCAATAATGGACAGAAAATTATTTTGCAAAGCGATATCCCACTCAACGAAAAGCCAGTTCCAATACCTCAAGAAAATGATGCATCATCTGAGACCAAGGCTGATAACAACAAGTCTATCGACTCACTGATACATGCAGCTGCCGCTATGGTGCACAGTCAAAACGCAGCCGCCGCGGGTCGCCCGGCCCGTCGATCTGAGGCTCAGAATCAACCAAGAGCCTCTCGCCCCTCAATCACAATCGCCAATTCAACCACCACCGAGCTAACGGCCGGTGATGATGGCGACAGAAATGAAGCCTTTTCAGGCACGACTACAGAGCCCGAGGATTCTTGTTCTGCTCTAGCCACAACCGATACAATCGATACACCCGGTAGCCTGAGGCCACCGACTCCTAAAACATTCGGTCTCACTGCACCTAGTCCCGATTTGCGCGAGTTCATGAATCTGCTTCCTACCGAATATATGTCATTTTCACCCAGATGGGGTGGTATCAGCAATGGTGACACCAATGCTCCATCACCGTCCTTTTCTGCCATTTTCAACAACATGAATGATGAAGGGTTTATGACTATTTCGTCACCGCGGGAAATGGACCTTGATAATGGTAGTTCGAGTTCACAACGCGAGATTGAAGATAAGAAAAACAGTCAAGCATTGGTACAATCTGGTCAAACGCAATATGGGTGGGGTGGTGCTACAAACGACAAATTACAAGGGTGGTTGCAGGATTTTTTTGATCAATCTAAAAACCCGATTCAGATGCCATCTTCCGTTCCGCACTCTTTGGTCGACAATCATGAGCAGACTTTCAAATTGTACGATCGTTATACATGTGGTATTTTGTCAATCAAGGATGGTCCAACTGAGAATCCGTGGCGAACCGTCATGTGGCCCTTGGCTCAAGAATACGGTGCCTTGTATCATGCTGTTGCTGCAATGACCAAGTTCCACACTGCGAGAAACAATTCCGAGCTGCGATCACAAGCAATGTACCATATGAAGGAGTCATTCCACCAGCTGGCTGCTGGACTCAGTGACAAGACAATTCCACCAGATATCGCCTTGGCTACCACGTTGTCGTTAGCCTTTGCGGAAGCGTGGGATCGACATATTACGACCGGTATTGCGCACCTGCGTGGTGCGGCGGCCATGCTGCGGCAGTTGCTCAATCAGCACAAGAATGAGGATTTGCCACCATGGTTGCAGTTTTTATTTAATGCTTGGCTGTATCTCGATGTTTGTGCAAGACTTTCAGCTGATGCTGATGAGGAAAAGTCGATTGTTGAAGTGAGTGATGGCGATAATGATGAAGAAGGGTTGACCCCTGGTATTGGAGCCATGTTGAACAGTGCAGTATTTGAAGATACTAGCAGTGATGAGTCGTTGCCTCAACAACAGCAGCAACGAAAAGAGGGTCCGGAGTCGTCTCCGGAACAGAAGGAGCTGCGTCGACGATCGTCCTCTTCGGGCAGGTTCGAGCTGAAGGAGAACTTGTTCCGGGGTCAGCGTGATGAGGTTGATCCATTGCTAGGATGTGGGCAGACTTTGTTTCCACTGGTTGGAAAAGTGGCTGCGTTGGTACAGCGGGTCCGCAAATCCAACAAAAATTCACTTGCAATTGTGAGCGAGGCGGTGGAATTGAAGCATCAACTAGAGACTTGGAATGCGTCTTTAACAAAAAAGATGAGCCTAGTGGAAGACCCTACATGGGATCTCAATTCATGTCTTGCTACTGCCGAATCATATCGATATGCATCCTTGTTGTATTTGCACCAAGCAGTGCCAGAAGTGCCATCTCCAAGTTCACATGAATTGGCTTAAAAAGTCATGATGCTGCTTGCGTCGATTCCAACCTCATCAAGAACCGCTGTTGTGCATATTTTCCCGTTACTCATTGCCGGCTGTGAAGCCAATGGCGAGGAACGGCCATGGGTACGAGAGCGATGGCGAACGTTGAGTGAACGAATGTGGATTGGCAATGTCGACCGAACAATTGAAATTGTCAAAGAAGTATGGGTTCGCAAGGATATGTGTCGCAAAGAACGACATGTGCGGCGACAACAACAAGTGTTGGAAACCCCAATGCATCAATACGAAGAGATGTCAGGTAGACGAAGCTCGCGTGACATTGCCAGCAGCATTGCATCGCGTGTTGCTGAGGTTATGGGTGGGCCGAAATCAATTGATGATCCTGACTAAGAAGGTATCAAAGGATGGTGCCATTGGAGCGTAGTGATGAAGGAATGGGGATGGGAAGTGTTACTGGGCTAGTTTTTATTAATGTATAGACAATATGTTCCGACGCGTTCGTAGCGATTCTGTGGATGCTGCATATAATAGCATGTTACCTTGCATATCTCCAGTGCAGCTTCCAGGGAGCCTGGCTGGTGCTCTCGTTGGGAATGCCTACATGCCGCAGCTCACGCGGCTGTCAATTTGGCTCGATCTGCGGGACCGGATCCGGCACGCAACGCGCCAGCCCTGTTCAAGTGCCTCTTGGCACGGTAGGTGAATATGCCACAGCATAGTATGTTGAATTGAGGATGATTACACTTGATGTAGACATCGAGACGCACGCACTGCCTCACCGGGCTGAAGCGAAGGCACTCGTGGCCAATTGGGCATACACAAGCCAGTGCGTTGACATTCCCCCTCTTTAGCGAGATCTATAGCCGAATAAATAAATAATTGAATTAATTTGGACAAATTGTAACAAATTTACCTATAGATGAGGATCGCGAATTGACGGTTGTTTGTTTTGAAGACAATTTACCTCTCGCCTCAGCAGCCTCTTTCGACCTGGCGGGAATGGGGTTAGTTCCAGGCCGTCGTGAGTTAGAAAGTGGTGGAATATAAGTCCAGCAGGTAAAAACTGAAAGTCTGTCGGCTCAAATCTAGTCAATAGGTAATCTCTGGAGCCTGTCCACAGTCTCACAGTGTATTCTGGATCGACCTCGCCGCAATTACCAAAATCCTGCAGAAGTGATGACGATGGCGTTCGTTCTCGAAATCGTGCGGTAATTAGTCGTTTATATCCTTAATCACCAGCTTCTCTTGGCCATTGAGGCGCCAAACATCTCTTTTCCAAGTTTCGAATTTCTTTGAGTACTTCAAAGGCTCGGCGAGAAGCAGCGATTCTGTGGTGGCGACAAATATTAGCATCTCATCGCGAATCCAGCATATGGTATCGAATATAAACATGAGAATTCACCGACTATGGCAATGCAAACCAGCCAAAGACACCGGGCATGGCCGTCGCACAGTGATCTGTGACGTCTGGTGATGCGACTCTGGATTGGGATGAGCCTCATTTTGTTTCAGATTGCTATTTGAAGCTTCATAGACAAGTAAATACATGTACAATAAACTGGAAAATGTCCACACAACAACACATTATCGGCCGAACGCTTGCATTTAACATGACAGCGGGCGACCACCAACAGTCACAATGCGCAACCGGTAGTTAACCGCTGTTAACCGCGTGATCTATTCAGTTGGCAGTATTACGCCAATGGAAAATACAAAACGCAGTCGTGCAAATAATTCCAAGTTCTGCACCACTAAAGAAACCTCCAGAGCGGGGAGCCTAACAGCTGTCCGGTATCCGGAAGCTTCATGCGGCTGGGTCGCTATTTTAGCCGCATGGCCGCGCCAGCCCAAGTTGCCGTGGACCACCTTTCCCAAATAGGCAAATTGATCCACCCTGGCATCCAAACCTCCTCAAACTCTCCAAAGGATATGCTATCCGCGTTTGGTATTATGGATGCATCAGATATGGGGTAAAGCAAAGTCTCTGAATTGTGAACAGACTATATAAACCCCTCTTTTGGCTTCCACTAGTGTCAGTTACTTCCAATCGATCATTCGTCTCTAAATTTCAACAAAACAATGCCTCTCACACACGTTCCACCATCCAAAGGTAAAGAAGTCAGACCACCATTGATTTCAGCCAACAATGCATTCTTGGGTGATGTCGTCAACTCCAAGCCAACCGATCCTGCTCATACTTTGAGTTCTGGGTTCTACCGACAAGAAAAGGGCGTGCCGTTGGTGTACACTTATACATACGACGAAATGAAGATTGTCATTGAAGGTAACTTCACCATGAAAGATGAAGAAGGAACTGAAGTAGTTGCTGGTCCAGGCGATGTTTTCTTCTTCCCGGCTGGAACCACCATTACCTTCACTTCCACCGACTACGGTCTTGCTTTCTTCACAGGTTTGCGACAAAAGGATGCCGCCTAAATGTAAGCATGTATGCTACAATCTCTCAATAGAAAATAGATCATATGTGCAACCCCTATTTGTCGTTTGATTAGTGGGCTATGAGAATCAAAAGCCTAAAAAGGGTTGCTTGGTTGATCTAGGCTAATGGAGTGAACACCAATCGGAAATAAACCAAAGATGCAACTCCTAGAGCCAAAAAATTAGAACCCAGAATTAATGAAAACAAAAAGAAACCACATTAGTATGCTACGACATTTCATACGTATTATTGAGCTGCTCGTAACCCCCGCGTCGGCGGCGGCTGCGCGGCTTAAGCCCTGCGAATGATCGCGCATCCTTGGTTGCCCATAGAAAAAACATGTAGCCGCAGAAAAACACCAGCAAACAGGTCGGAATCGCTAGCATTGCCATGATTAGCCCATCTTCGCTGGTCTTAAGTTCGATTTTGGCTTTTTTATTTCCCTTGTTCACCGTAGGACCGCGTCGTATTCGTATGATCGTACCGTTATTTAGCAAATCAAAGTCGTCATCGTCAACGCTATCAGGCTGTATACTCATCGATACCAATTGCTGGTACTCATCCATAAGCCACTCTTCCTCAATCTGCATAGGATAGAATCCGTCATTTTGTCGCCAATCTGTAGAAAAAAACGCCACATCAATTCCGCCACGCTTTGCAATCCTTTCGCCGGTATCCTCGACATATGCTAGATGCAATCGAACTTGATCGTCTGGGTCAAAATGCCGAGTGTACCACGATACCCAGTGGGTCATATCGAGTAAAATGTCCGTATTTTGTTCTGGTGTGCAGACAGGATCACTATTCTTCTTGCCACCACGTCGATTAAAATACCGATCCGGTGTGCACCGAATCAGCGGGTTCAATCCTGCATTTGTATTGTCTTCCGGAACCATCTTGACTTCTTTATGCACCGCTTTGTCGGCCTTACCACCTTTCATTTTTTTGTTCGTGAGATCGTGGGTGATCGTAACCGGCGTGTCGAACCATGTGTCGTAATCGGGCCATGGGTTTTTCGTCTCCATTCCTTTGACCTTTGGTGAAATCGTCTTTGCGACTCCGTCTTTTTTTATAGTTACCCATGGAAGTGGTGTCTTTGCAGTCCGTGGAGCGGCGCTGAACGTTATGCCGTCAATCACCGTCGGTGTTACCAGCTCCACCTCCCCAGACACGGTACGAATCCACGGTTCTGGCGGTTTCAAAGTTGAAGTTGGACCCGGCCGTTTGTCGATAAACTTTCCCGGTACGGGGTTAGCGCGAATAGTCACAGCAAATAGCGCTGTGACCAACGTTGCCAACACATGCATTGTTTGTTGTGGGTTGTAGTCGCGTTGGAGAAAACAAGAGGCTCAGGCCGACCCTGGCCCTCCGACAAAGATGCGAGGGGTGATCGGCAGTCGGTTTCCGTCAACTATTCTACAAAAGTTACTCTTTCCTTGGCATATCGGGACAGTAGCAGGTATGGCTTGGCAGTATTAGTAGTCAATGTCGTAGTTACAAAATCGATTTTGTTCATGCATTACAGGTTTTAGTTCTGCATGCATCCCGCAGCGATGTCTTTGACCAATCATATGAGCAGTGTATGTGTAGAGCCGCAGGCGACATCCTGCCTCCGGCTGGAGCTTTTGATATTTTCTTTCCTATTTTCATGGACTGGACAAATTGCCAAAGTATGCTAACTAAGGTTCGATTTATAGATTTACACGTAAAAAGTTGCTGTCTCATGATCGGATCCCCACAAACAACTGGAGACATCAGAGGTTGGGAGGCCATGTTGGGCTACTTTCAAGACAAATGCATGTTGTTATTCTAGGAGGATCTTGGGCCGGCATACAAGCATTAAAGAGCCTCAAGTCGCTGAAAAGCGCAGTTAATAAAGTGACAGTTGTATCAACAACCCCAAAGTTCTATTTCAACATTGCCGCCCCGCGGATCCTGGTACAGCCAAACCTAGTGGAAAATACCATGCTAGACTTGCCTCGTACAATAGCAGGACATGGCGGTGAATTCGTGACTGGTACTGCCAGTGGGGTCGATTTCGATGCACAAAAAGTGCTGCTCGAAGGCGGTGCGTCTGTTGATTACGACAAGCTCATCATCGCCACAGGATCGCATACCACCCACGACGCGTTTAAGCTCAATGGCGGGTACAGAAAGACAGTAGATGCTTTGCACCGTCTGAGTGACGACATAGGTCTTGCAAACTCAATTGCCGTTGTGGGTGGTGGACCCACGGGAATCGAGACTGCATCTGAGATCAAGTATAAGCATCCTGGCAAGTCGGTGACGCTGTTTACCGGTACTAAATATCCGCTGCCAGTGTTAGGACCAGCAAAGAGCGAATTGGTGACCAAAAAGCTCACCAAGCTTGGGGTTAATATTGTCAATGGCATCAGACTAGTTGATACAAACGGGGGAACATTGACTTTTGACGACAAATCAACGGCACAAGCAGATTTGGTGGTCCCTACAGTGGGTCTTGTGGCAAACACAGGGTATTTGGACAAGCAACTGCTTGACAGCAAGGGCTGGATCCAAACTGACGACTATTTGCGTGTCAATGGAGTGAAAAATGCGTATGCGTTCGGTGACGTGCTGTCTAGTGGGAACCACTCAGTGGCGGACATTTACATTTCCCAAGCAGCAACTCTGAAGAGAACTTTGAAGTACGATTTTATGAACAAAGGCAGTTTGGCAACGTTCCAAGTGTCGCAGCCAGCCATTGTGCTTCCGATTTCTGAAAAGGACGGCATGGGAGTGGTCAATGGGTGGACTGTGCCGGAATTTTTGGTCAAAAAGGTCAAGGGCAAGGACTTTCTCGTTTCCAAAGTAGGCTTTTTTTTGTAGCTGGTCTTTTATTAAATCTCATTAGCCTTGTGATGTGGA
Source organism: Blastobotrys parvus (assembly GCA_030564285.1). Classification (NCBI taxonomy): domain Eukaryota; kingdom Fungi; phylum Ascomycota; class Dipodascomycetes; order Dipodascales; family Trichomonascaceae; genus Blastobotrys; species Blastobotrys parvus. The sequence continues at coordinate 125,950 of JAJLUP010000031.1, read as the reverse complement.
GCTACACATGCTGACACGTGGCTCAGGATACTTTAATGTGTCATCTGCTAAGATCCTGCGGCTGAGACAAGGTCGCAGGCCCAGCATACAAGCTTGAACTACAAGCCTTGTGCTATTTGAGAATATCCCTAAAATGGGGCTATTTCCAGGGTCTGATATATTTGAGCTCTCTCTGCCTATAGTTGTAAATACTTAGAAATGTTCTTACTTCGACGAGATTGTTCCCGTCGGCTCATAGCCGCTCTGAGGTCAATCTCCAGTTCCCATACACTCTCTTACATATAGCGTTTCTAAAATAGTTAAATAATACAGAGCATTCCAAACCATGGTGATTCGCAAAACCATTCTCCGGTTCATAGGGCTTGCATACTGGCCTAACTGGTGCGATCATTTTGACGAGCGTCGGTATAGAATTCATGCAATGCGGGATATCAACGATGCCGAATTTCATTCGAAATCTATACCGACCCTTGTCAAAATGATCATATGTGCTATGTCATGTATCAGCAACTTACCCTAAGGCTTAATTACTTGGGGATCAACCACGAAGAACGTAGCTCCTCTCGAAAATCATTCACAAAAGCCCAATACGTTTCTGTATGCGTAGTTGAAGTATCCGTGCTTTATTTATCAATCATTTTTGAAAGCCTGTAGGCTACGGAAGTTAACTTTTGGTTGAAATAGCCTCGAACAGCTGCAAGACACTTGAGCCGCATGGGGGTAGAGGGCTCTTCAACCGTCGGCCGTAGCTGAAAACGGTTTTTACTCCGCGTACGTACGGTAGGCATAATGAAAACAGCCAACACTCTGCTAAAATACAAGTCTTCTTAGTTAATGTAACTAGGCAGGGCTTCTTTTTATTTTTAATCTTTTCAAAATACTACATTAAAAAAACATAAACAAGGTTCTAGAATGGTAGAAACCAAAAAATTCCAGACATTGAACCAATTAGAGTCGTCGACCTCGTCGACCAGCCTTTCTTCGGGTGCTGTCAGATGGAATTGGAGTCACATCTTCGATTCGGCCAATTCGCATGCCAGATCGGGCCAAAGCTCGCAAAGCAGATTGAGCACCTGGACCTGGGGTCTTGGTGCCGGTACCACCGGTACCTCGGATCTTGAAGTGCAAAGCGTTAATGCCGACTTCCTTGCACTTGACGGCAACGTCTTGGGCAGCCAACATGGCGGCGTATGGAGACGATTCGTCGTGGTCGGCCTTGACCTTCATACCACCAGTCACTCGGGAGATGGTTTCTCGACCAGTCAAATCAGTGACGTGGACGAAGGTATCGTTGAAGGAGGCGAAGATTCGGGCAACACCGAAGACGAGTTCGCCTTCTCGAGTTTGTGGGCCAAGAGTCACGTTTTCTGAGGTGGTTGTTAGCACTTTGTTCGGTCCTGTGATGAGTGAGTGAGTGAGTGAGTGGAATTTGAGTATCAGCAGAAGCGTTCGTGAATTTCAATATAGTTTCGAGAGAGGATACCTTACAGGTATCGTAATTCAGTCGTATAGTTTCGAGTTTGTCCGTTCGGTAGTCGTGAAAAATTTCATGTCGAAAGTGTCGAATCATGACGACTCGTTAGATCCATCCGTATCTCTCCAATCGCTGAAGCTCAAGCTCAATATCTCAATTCAAATACTGCATCATCGGTTTTCTCATCAAAGTTGGAAGCACGTACCTTGCTTTGGTGGCATTGTTACTGTTGTGAGTATTGTCGACTGATGGGAAAGGGAAGGAGAAAAAGAGTGGGTGTGAATGGTGGGAGCCGAGCGCGAGTCGGTGGGAGTTAGGGCGTGATGCCTAATATGGAAGGTGAGTGTTGCCAAATTGGGAAGTTTCGCAGATTATCGCAGTCACGCGCCACGACCACCCCGATTGGGACGTTTTGGCCGATGGCCACTGCAGCTTATTGGCCGGCTCGCGATCTGTCTGCGTTGGAAGCCATGTAATTGAAATGGCTTTTACAAGTACTCAGTGATACTGATGACTATAGTATGTGTTCTGTTCAATGACCAGCTAGTCTAACCCGATGAATAATCGTGCGCACCACGGGCCCTAATAGAGTTGGCGCGGCTCACGCTCAGGCGCATGAGCGAGCTCGCTCATGGGCACATGCAGGCAGCGGCTTAAAACAAAGTGTGGATTGCTACAGCCCCACTCTACTTCCATCGTCCCCCGCGATCCATCACCACTCAATGGACAAAGACACCCAGCATCTATGCAACAAGATTGCAACGATGCAGCTTTCACCTCGAAATTCTAAGCGGCTATACCAGCATCGATTTTACATTGCAGCAGCTCACAAGCGGCACCGATGCCTTCACTTTGCGCGCCGCCCGCTGCAGCCTATTTTGGAGGAGCCTCATTGCAAGCGCATGGTAACAAGGGTTCATGAACGACGCATGGAAGCGCTAGCCGAAACGCTCCACAAAATGTCGCTGGAATCTATGAAAGAGTAGTCACAAACGTATTTATTATTATAGCACCACGAAAAAAGCTTCGTTATAAAGATCCTGCCGCAGCTCGTCCAACGGATACCAATGGGGCGCTTCGGCTAACAGCCCGGGCAGTTTTGTCGCGAAGACAATCGCTTCATGGTCATGAATAGTAGAATGCTCTGTAGTCCACCCCAAATCATACACAAATGATACGTTCATCATGGCGTCGCGCCAATCTCGATCATATAGATATTTCGCAGATAAATCTATCTCGAATACCCGACGGGCATACTCGTCCTCCAACAAGTCGTCCAATGTCGACATGTATGGAGCGTGCATGAGGAAAATAAAGAATAAAAATTAGAACGGGACATATGCTAATACTTCATTATATTGCTTCATCATCCAACCAGTTGCCTCTGGAATTCTAGAGATCCGGAAGAACGAAATGAGGCCCGAGATGGTCAATCCAGCCACTATTGAGTATGCAATCTTGGTGTATCGTGATCCGTACAATTCTAGCCATTTTTTCCAACCAAATACAACATGATACGTCACACCCGCGATCATGGTTGGATATACGACCCATGTTGTAATTGGCTCGTAATGTATCCAATGTGCCATGTATTCTAATGAGATGGATGATGAATCACCCAGCGCCGCCAATGGGGCCCACCGCATGTAATAGAAATGCCCCAGAACCAGCGGCGCAATGACCAACCCGGTCTTTGACACTGTGCTCAGATTGTCCCATGCTTTCCGTGGAGTTGGCCAGCTACCATAATGCACGCGTTGGAGATAGATCTTGTGGCCCTGTAGGACCAATCCACTGGCAATATGAGTGGCCAACGGAATCCACACCAAACCTGGCTCTAGGAATGTCTCTTGATATACTCCCTTGGTGAGATTCATCGTGGCATTGCCTGCATCGATAGAGATAGCCGGTGCTGCAATCACACTGGCAGCGTGCATCGCCACAAACGCGGTAAAACTGTAAGATGAATACCGCTGCACTTGCTTTATTACCCAGAAAAACTTGGATCCAGTAGGTTTATGCGGTGGAGGAGACTCGGTCAGCTCCTCGATAGGGGCCGGCTCGACCACATTCAAGTCGAGATCTATGGTCATGATGTGATATATTTGTGGTGGTGGTGGTGATGATATTTGGCCAAGCTCCGATTGGCCACCTTCAGGTCCGTGGGTCTGCGGCGACACATAGGCAGGAGAGATCATATTTTGCAAGAGCAGGATTGATTAATATGTACAAAATAGAAACTAAACTACTGAGAGCTCTTGGCAGTTTGTCCGTTCAATGCATCCTCAACTTGAGGTAGGCCAGGCTTGCCGTTGGAGGTTTGACCGAGCAGCTTGTGGGTCAATTCTTCACGGGCAGCCTTGACATGGTCAACACTGGAAATCTCATTCCATGTCTTAGGAGATCGGAAGCTGGTTTGGGCATACGAATCTTGGGTGATGAATGCCTTGTTGATGGCCGCATCGAGCTCCTCCTCATTGATAATGTAGTCTTGCGACTGTTGATATAGCTCAAGCAGCTTTTCCGCTTGCTGTTCCTTGTGCTTGATTTGATGATACAGTCGATTGGCCTTTCGCTTCAGTTGCAATTCTTCCTTTTCTTGTGCCGTTCGGGGTCGAATGAATGAGCCCTGCAAAAAATTGTCAATTGTAGGAAGAGTCAATCGCGTGGCATCAGATTGCTTGGAATGGTCGATAGCCATTCGGGATTCTCGAGCCTTTTTGAATGCTACTTCTCGTCGCTCTATTGACTTGATGTCCTTGGTGTCTTGTGCTAGAAGCGTATCTCGGAAATATGTACGTCGAATATCCGCAGTCATGTTCTTCCACTTCTGCTGATCGCTGTTCTGCTTCTTGGTCTTTTTGGATTCCTTGGCACTGAACGCAATCCGTTCAGCAGCGGTCTTTTCATGCTTTGGCGTCCACTGCGCCTGAACTTTTTTAGGGATCATTTCGGGGTCTGAAAACCCAATCTTGACACTTTTTTCGGCTTCGACCTCCCAAAAAGTCTTTCGCTTTGGAAGGATCTGTCGAGCCCGTGGAAGAATACCACTCACAGAGGCTTTTTTCGTCATTGGTGCGTACGTGTTTGTGCAGAGCTAGTTGTATGCAAAAAGTGGTGGGAAAATTTTGTCGGGTCCCAATCATTCGCGCCGGCCAGAGTATGGGAGTGCGGCTTTGGCTAATTTATCTATCGAAGTACAGATGGGATGGAATAGAAAGAAATAAATTATTCTATAGGAATGGAACCCCAAACTTCATAAATACGCTCTGATACTTGTTTGTTGACTTTTTTACGAGTAATGTTGTGGGCCAACGCGTTTGACACTAGAAGCTTTTTCTTCTCAATATCGTCGACCGAATGATAGGCGTGCCACAAGTGCCATGGCGTTTTGTAGACTTTCTGTATCGCAACAGCTTTATCCCACGTAATGCCCCGTATGCACATGAGCATTTTGATATATACATCCCGTACTGTAAGCATGCCACTTTTGCTCATGGCCCGTTGGAACCGGTCGTAGTCAATGGCGAGGTACCCCTCGTCATGATTGTCGCGCGCCGCCTCCATGCTCTGGCGATAGTTGGTCGCACTTGGCACGACAACTGTCAATGGACGGGTTTCGAAATGCGACTTCAGGTGGTTCGTTACCGCACTCAAATACCGTACTGTTTCTTCCGCTCCAGAAGTCCGTTTGAGATAGAAATTATCAACAACAGTGGTGAGTGACAGTGCCGTACGGTATGCGGCTTTGAAATCGGAAGGTACTTGTGCAGTCGGCGGATGCTCAACGAGATAGATGACTTGCTTACAGGACGATCGATGAAGTCTGAATTTCTGCTCCACGAATCGACTGTCCTTGATACTCTGCACCAAATCGTCGATCCGTTTTCGTTCTAGAATATGGTCGAGCACTGCTTGTTGGCCAGTGTCGTTATGCTCTGCCACCCAGATTGTATCTCCAACTGCTAGCGACTGCTGCTCCACGTCATGGCCCAATTTGGCAAGCTCGTCCTTGAAGAATGATCTGCTCTCGCTGGAATCTCGACTTTTGATCTCTCGGTTATCTAGAATTACCTTGATTTTGAACGTTCCAGGAGCCCATTGGCTGATCTTTTCATCATCTGGTGACTCGTTCTCCGTTGCTACAATCTCTCTTGGATCATCTTCGGAGTTCTGCGGAGTGCTCCAAAGGTTATCAGCTATTTCGGTTTTATTTTCTTTCTCCACAACCTTGAGCTTTTCAGCAATAGCCCGACCCTCCGATGTCAGCAGAAACAGTTTGCCCTGTTGATATGCATAATTGTTGTTGAACAAAGTCTTGACAGTAGTCCACGCACTGTAGTAGTTGTTCAAGCCCGGATTGGTGTCAAAGCTGGAATCGCAAAACTGTCGAGCAATCGCCACTATATCCTTCTTTTCAAACCCATCTCCAGTTTTATTCTGTCGCTCTAGAATCCGTAGAGCTAGTAAAATAGCATATCCACCGGTACGATGGCGTGGCACATACTGTTTTTTTGATTGTGTCGCTCGTTTCTTCGTGGTGGCCGCTTTCGCACTCGGTGATACAAATGTGAATTCGTTGTCAGGGTTCTTGGGGATCTCGGTGCCCGTTTCCTGGCAATGCTTTTTCAACCGTTTCTCCAAAAAGTTGCAAATCTTGTCCCCTATGAACCGCAGCTCACGCAGCTGATGCGGATGCTCGTACTGTTTCGTTGATTCGTACAGACTTTTGTACGCCCGCTTATACGTCACCTGGATATTCTGGCTGCCCGTGACATTGCCGCTACTAAACTTCTCGATGGCCTCCTGGATCCATTCCAGATACAGCTTGTTCCAGTCCATGACATTGAAAAACGCGTCGAGAGTTTGTTGATCTAGGCGATGTCGCGACCGGCCTATGAGGCTGGCCGCGCGAGACCGCTAGGAGAGCGGTGTGCTGAGGCAAGTCGGATGTGCGGCCGCTAAGAGGATGTTGCTGGGGCAACGGTGAGCAGTTACCGGACAGTGAGCAGTTAATTAATTAATTAAAAGCAAAACTATGTACGGCCAGCCTATTTAACGACTGACCATTCCTCTCAAATGCATCTTCATGATTATGATGAAGGACAAGGAACCGAGAAACCCGTCGGGATACAAGATCTACTGCCAAAGCCCCGGGGTCCGGGGCCAGGGCCCGTGCACGCAGCTTCATCAAGGCTCGCTCGGCTACAACATCCTAATAGATCTCCTCTCTCCACTTACACCACCCACACCCTGATGCTGCCTCTGTTACATTAAATGCCGCGAAAGAAGGTAAGCGATTTTTAATAACAATCCCGGCCCCTGAGTGCCAGCAACTTGCTCATCCCAAGTAAGGCTGCGTTGCAGCGGGCCCTGGACAATCGTGGTAGCAGGCTAACGACAAAACTTAGATCCATGGCAAGCCCATCAAACGGCGCAGTAGAGGCGGATGCCACAACTGTGAGTTTATTTTTATCCTATCAACGCTAACAAGTCAATCCAGGCAAGCGACTCAAGATCAAATGCGACGAGAAGAAACCACGCTGTACCAACTGTACCAAACACGACCATGAATGCGACTACACATTGAAGCTAAGCTGGGGTGGCAGGCCGATCCGTAAGGACTCCAGGACAGATCTAACCAATGGAGTCGTGTTGGAGCAGATCGCCAACTTGCACAAAGTATTCAAACCAGTTCCACTGGATAACGAATGGCCAATTCAGTTTGTCATTGAGAACCCTGCTGATGATGATGAAGAAATCGACGAAGAAACGTTGCTACGTGAACGAAGAGCCGGTATGGCGGCGGGGGCCGACCGCCATCATGACTACGACCACGATGCAGAGTCATCATCTCCATCAACATCCAGCCCACAATCTATCATCGCAGAGATCATAGAGAACGACCAAATCAGTGAGATTGATCGGTTCGCTCAAGACTTGGCCAGCGTCGAACGCCTTGAACTGCCATTCTTGATCCAAGAGCTTTCACCACTTCCGCGCATCCTCAACGAGGTACCCATCTATCGAGAACTATACTACCATTTTCTCAACGTCACTGCAGATGTACTCGTCCCCGTGCCACACACATTCTACCCGGAAAACCCATTCAGAACGATACTACCGCGAATGGCCGTCAACACGCCCCATCTGATGTCGCTCATGTTGGCCTACGCGGCTTCGCATAGAGCCAAGTTCCTCCAACTACCAGAACCAGGAGACACCATTTCCACGCTCCTAGCCGACACTTTCCGCGGACTCACAAGCAGTCTTGAAAACGAACAAGAAGCTCAATCCGACGCTACTCTAGCCACTGCTGTTCTGCTGGCTTCATACGAAATCCTCAGTGCCCAGACAAACGACACCTGGAGAGCACATCTCCGAGGAGCCCGAGAAATCGTCATGGCCAGAGGCATGACTGATTCTTGGACTCTTCGCGATGCACCCCAAGCAGCCGTCGGTCCATACCATCCAACTCGTCTAATCAACTCCGGAGTGGCAGAAGACGACGCTTCATACTTCTTGCTACGCTGCTTTGCTTACTTGGACGTCATAGCTGCCCTCTGTTCACCCCGCGCAAGCTCCGTGCTCTTCAACAACGAAGAGGTGGAACAATGGTCATTCCCGGTTATCAACAAGCAGGACGATAACGGAGTGGATTTCCTGCTCGGGGTAAATCTAAACCTCATCCCTGTGTTCTCCCGAGTCGCCCATCTGGCACGCCGCCGCATAGAAGCCGCAGGCGGCAACCCCATGTCCGAAGCCGAAGAACAGCACATGATCGACGAAGCAGCGCATCTCAGCGAACAGCTGCTAGTATCTGCCGGAACCACCGCAAAGGACAGCAGCTACGAATCACAGCTCAGCATCATGAATGCGACGTTCTGTTACGCAGTGTTGATACATCTGTACCGCCGCGTGCTGCAGCTGCCGAGCAGCTCACAACCCGTTCAATCAACCCTGTATCTCATCACAGGACTGATCGATAAGCTACCGGCAACTTCCAATATCGACGCTTGTATGTCGTTCCCAATAGTCACCGCCGGATGCGAAGCTATCGACGAACCAATGCGAGCAAAGTATCGCGCCCGGATTAACGTCATGCAGCGGTTCGGAGCTGGACACATCTACCGTGCAAAAGAACTCATGGAAATGTGCTGGGCTACGGGGAGACCTTGGACAGAGATCATGGCAGAATTGGGTTGGGAACTTGCATTTGTCTAGTATATCGTAATGAAAGTAATGAAAAAATAACGAATTTACGCCATGGCGACAATGTTTCGCAATGAAGCGAGCCGCTCCTCCATGTCCGGAACGGACCGTAAGTTGAGATCGAGCCGCAGCTTTTCTTCCTCAAGCTTCAGCCGCTCTTCAGCATCCAAATCAGTAAACACATACCCGCCTTGACCGTCAAATTGTAGGATCAAGTTATGGTATTGCCATAACGATGGTCTATGTGAAACGGTCAACAACGAAGTGCCCAACGATCGGGCATGAGTATACATGATCTCTTCAATTTCCAGCGAAACTGACGACGTACACTCATCCAAAATAGCATACTTCGGATGATGGTAGAACAATCGAGCCATGGCGATACGCTGCTGCACACCAGTACTCAAATCTTCCTTCCATTCTCGTTCAACATCCCAGCCTCCAACTTGTCCTACGAGATCGTCAATCTTGACCACAGCCATGATTTTTAGTAGTTCATCATCAGGTACAGTATTTTCTGCCTCGGTTCGAGGATAGATAACCTGTTGTCGCAATGAGCCTCGAGACAAGTACGGTCGTTGCGGAATGTAGAAAATATCACTAGATGGCGGTCGGATCACCCTGCCTCCATGCACCGGCCATAAGCCACCCAAGATTCGGAACAATGATGACTTGCCGCATCCGTTTGGACCAACAATCAACAAATGCTCACCTTGCTTTACTTCAAAGTTCAAAGATCGCACTAACACATCACCATTTGGTGACACAATTGGCACATTTTCAAACACAATATCCTGGCCCATTTCAACTTCGCCATGCGATTGCAACATCTTGGCATGATCCGCAGTATCCTCTTCGCTAGAAGAGACAAGCAGCTTATCGTACTTCTTGTCCTTGATATCTTCCATCACATCAAGCAACGATGACACCCGAGCAGTGTACCCAGCAAGCTGAGCAATCTCCTTATATGAGAACATGACTCGTCCGAACGCATCGGAAGAACTCAACAGCAGTCTTCGATTCGTAACGAAGCTTTGGGTTCGATCTCCCATTACTGAAGTAGCACCAGGCACCTTGAAAAACACTGGAACAGAACACAATGCAAGACCCAAAGCACCCCAGAAGTATTTGATAACAAAATCTTCCATAAACCCATGATACAACCGCCGCCGCAGGATCCGATTGACATGCTTGATCAGAGTGAAATATGACCGATCAAGTCCAGCCTTTTCAACCTCTTGACCTCGATACAATGCAATCTCCTCAGCATACTCGATCAATCGGGAATGCTGAAATCGGAAATCACCTTCCAATTGTGCCTCTTCCGCAACATACTTGCCAAACGGCGGAGTTAGAAGCCGAATCAACGACGCAGAAGACTGGATCAATACCCCGATAACAAACATACCCTCTCCACCGACATTCTGAGATAGCTGCCACGAATATAGAATCACATCCAAAGTCGGTTTGGCCAAATTCGAATACAGTGCTGATAATGAACTAGAGAACTTGAATACATCAGCAGTAATCAGCTGATCGGCATTTTTGATTCGATCGTCCAAGTTGTGAATAGAATAATAGATTGGATTGTCCGAGTCCGGCAAATACCGTCTCAAAATATGATCGGTCAGTCTGGTTCGGTATCGCAATGCAAGAATACCCTGCAAATATGCCAGCATGGAATTTGTGAAAGTAGCAGGAACCGAGACAATCATCCACCATACTAATCCTGCCAAAAAGTCCTTGCCCTGACCCTTGACCAAGTACGAAACCAGCTTGCCGTCCAAATTTGCCACATACAATGAAATAAACGTTCTCAGTACCAAGAACCCGGAATGTGTACACAGCAACCAAAACTCTTTACTCTTCCATCCATGCGGGAAACAAATCTTCAATAGACGTCGCAGCCGTCTGAAAAACTCTCTATCAACTGCAACGCGTCCAGGCTTCGTTTTCCGCTTTGATGCTCCTGCCGACCGTGGATTGCCCACAACAGCCGACCGCACCCGGTTCAACAGGTACACAAACAGCAGCCCATAAACACTGCGTGACGCAGCAGTTCGATGGCGTAGATACCAACTCGCTGCGTCTCCAGCGATCTTGGATGCAGCAGCCATTTAGTATATGTGTGTGTTTGTAATAAGTAGAGGTGATGTTGGAAAGGAGAAGGCAAAAACAAGGAGGATCAGGATCTGGGGTAGATTTTGTATCGGGGTCGGGGTGCGCCCGTTAGTTCAGGGAGACATTGATTGCACGTGAAAATCACATCTGGGCATGGCCACGCCATGAGGCTCTCCTTGCTGGATAGTACTGTGACACGATTTTAAGGGGTATATCCTCCAGACTTGCCCAGTGAGTCGATTGGAATTCGAGATTCCGCTACGCTCTCGGCTTTCATTTTTTTTTTTTGCTCGCTTCGATCGCTCGGTATGATCAGGCTACCTAAAGCGGCTCATCGCCGGACCAACACTGAACATACCAAGCTACGTTCGAGCGAAGCGAGCAAAAAAAGAAGCTGCACGCAGTGCGTCTCACGAGACAAGATGATACCGCTGCGCTCGGCTTTTTGCTTTGCTCGATATGTTCGGTATTCGTGCGGCGATGTAGTCGACAACCCTCAGGGTCCGAACGAATCATATGCTTGGAGAATATTTACTATCTATGGCTACAGTTTGGCTGGCTTGATGTAGTTGACTTGGGCGATGCCCTTAGCGTCCCGTCGGACCCCCAATTCGAGCAGCTTGGCAAACACCTTGGCGAAATGGTCATAGAACAAGTCCTTATCAGCAGCGTACTTTTCGACCCATACCTTGAATTCTGGATCATTCATCAGACTCATGTCAGCTGGCAACATCATCAGTTCTTGATCTTCGTCGTAGAACTGCTCAACACCAGCAGGGCTCTTGCCGAGTTTCCATGTTTCGTTCATCAGCAGCTTGTAATATGTGTTATTGAACTTGGTAGGATTCGGGACCCATGGACCGTCAAATCCAGATCGGTTAGCATGAGTTCGCCCTAGGTTATGCGCACCGCAAAGAGCCACAATCTCTTGATCATTGAACCCCATTCGGTAGAAAATGTCTCGAAGGTGATCCTGACCTTGGGCACCATCTGGAAGTCGACCATTGGGTGGGACGTTGGCTTCATCCAAATAATCCACTCGACCTGGAGTCCATTCGATATGAGGACCACCTAGCTCTTCCACAGCGACTGCACCGGCAAAAGTCCACAAATCGGCATATGGAATCCATGGGAATTGCATCTTGACCGGCTCTAGAAATGCCCTGGCACATTCCAGTCCTTTGTTGGCATCGTCTACAGCCTCCATGTGGTATCGCATGGTGGCTCCATTGGAGCCACCAGTACCACTGGCCTTGTCATAGGTGCCGGAGGCATGCCAGGCCAGTCGGACCAAAACTGGGCCGGTGGAACCATCATCGTAATCATCTCGTGGAAGCACCTGCTTGATGGCTTCCCTAACTTGATCGTATTCTTCCTTGGTGTGCAGAGTCATATTGGACAACTGGTTTGAACGAAGAAAAGTGGTGATTAAAAGTTTACGTTGTTGTGGTGTGATAGAAGTTGAAGAAGAAGGGTTAGTAAAAGCGGAGAAATAATTGGTGTATCGGCACTTCGACTCGGCTAGCAGCTCCGAGCCTCCAGCGCCGCCGGTGGTGGTGGTCAGTTTGTGGGGGGTCGGGTACCGCACACTGGATACTACCTCTACGCGCTTCGTTAGATACGTAGATGATCCATCAGGATTGGGCACAATCTTCGTTTTGGATTTATTCCGACTCGTTGGTTGATTTCGAAGCTCATCGTTATGACTAGTGTTGCTAGTGGTGTCCTGGCTAGACGGCGGCAACAGCTTGTGAATAAGCCGCTTGCCGAGGTTCATTTGTGCGTGTGTATGTGGAAGCAGGGCTGAAAGCTTACCACGGCTAAACCTTCGATCTGGCCGCCGCACCCTTGATATCCCAAACATTCCTTTATATTCATCATTAAAAAAACAAAAATTCTATTCGTACAGTCTAGTCTGATCTAATATAAAATAAGCTAGTGCCAGCGATATTCACGACGGCCGGCCGGCGTGGCGCGTTGCTGCATCTGACGCGGGCTGGCTTTGAAGTTGTTATACGTCGAAGAGGGCCTCATAGTCGAAGCTGAGGACGCTTGGGACCCGTTTGGCTGTATCGTGCTGCCCCCAGGTAGAGATGAAATCGACGAAATCGACGACATGGACTGCATGGTCGGGATCGATGGCATTGTAGGCATCGACGGCATTGACGGTAATCCTCCGGGCATGCTGAACGCTGATGAAGGGAGAGGAGGTGGAACGCCGGTGATCCATTCATGGCGCAGAGCTTGACTTGGAGTGGTCCGTTTTTTAGGACTCCACACCAAAAAGGTCGATACGAAATTGATCAATACCGGATCCTTGGTCTTGAGCTCATGCTGTAACGTCTTGCTGTTTGGATAGCGTTTTTCCTTGGTGTTCATTCGCGGGTTCCCATGTGAATCAAAGAAGATCTTGCGGCGGGCACATCGACTAATCATTGACTTGTCAGGAACCCCAAAGATCTCCATGATACATCCCACTTGTTCTTGTTCATTCTCTCCCATGAACAATGGCCGTCCAGTCAGCAATTCGGCAATAATACATCCCAAACTCCATACATCAATCTGCTGTGAATATGACATCCCCAACATGACTTCTGGAGACCGATAGAACCGAGATTGGATATATGTATATACCCGTTCAGATTCATAACAGGACGAGCCGAAATCAATAATCTTGATTTTTCCCAGCTCTGGATCACAAATAAGCACATTTTCAGGCTTGAGATCACAATGAATCACAGTCTTGGCTTCCAAGAACTTCAGTGCCTCCAATATTTGCTTAGTGAAATGTCTCACCAGCACCGGCGAAAGCCCCTTGTACTGATTGTATTTGATCAATTCATACAAATTGATCCCTAACAACTCAGTGGATATACACAAATGATCTCGGAAATTGAAATGCTCAGTGTACCGTACCAAATGATACTTGTCCTTCGGATCCCAAGTCACCAACGTTTTCAAGATGTCCGCTTCGACCAATGCCTGCATATGGAACCGTTTGCGGTTAATGATCATCTTGACAGCGATCAACTTGCCACTCTTGTGATCAAGACATTTCACCACTTTACCAAAACTCCCTTTACCTAACACCCCCAATATTTCATACCGATATGCAATGTGATCACCAGGCATCACCTTGTAATCACCCTTATCATCATCAAAGCCGTAATTGCCCGTAGATCTTCGAATGTCGCCGGAAACTTTTTTGGCCTCCGGTCGTCCACAGAAATACACTTTTCTGTAATCCAAGATTTCACCCTTTTCATAGAGATTCAAGCGATAATTCTTGGTAGCGACAGCCGGGGTCATACTTGGTTGCGGTTGTTGTCCGTGTCGTCGAATCTCTTCCATTCGTTTCCTACTAGCCGAGTCCTCTGCTTTGGCAGTGATCAAACGCCGCATGATTTCCCGAATTTCCCGCTCATTTTCATATCCAATCTCCAGCTCGTCGTTCTCCGGTGAACGCGAATTCGGAGGTGTTTTTAGTTGTTGCTCCTTTTCGCGTTCACGCTCGCGTTCAGCTTCTCGAGTACCGCGGCGTTTGAACGGTGAGAACAGCATTCTTCGTGTAGCTGTAGCACTGCTTTGGCCGGACCGTTGGCCAGCATTGGCAGGTGGAGGGATCAAAGCCGCATGGCCCATCACCCACTGCTTGGGAGCAGTACTCTTCGATCGAGCCCGGGTTACTTGAGCTGGTTCTTGGGTCGGTGAGGATGTATGTTTGTCATTTTGATGCGGATGGATAAGTGCCGGTCGGTTGAGCGGTCGATAAGGCGACTTGTTTGTTGAATTTGAATGCTGGTGATGGAAGTGCTGCTGCGAAGCAGCAGTACTTGGTGGATGTAATGTATAATCTTTGAGTGTCAGGGATGCCAAATCTGTAATAGTCTGACTCTTTGGAACCTTCAACGGCATTGGCATCGGTCCAGATGAGCTGTTTCGATACGAATGTCTTGCTGGTCCTGGTAGTTCTAGACTTTGTTGAGAACCTCGTCGTTCAGGATTCAGCAAATAGTTGTCTCCACTCGCAACTCTCATCTGTCGATATCGACCAATGACCACCTGATCCGGCAGTGGTGGTACAGGTGGAATTGATTCGTTCATCGGCCTTTCTACTGGTGGACTTATGCTTGCTCTGGCACTCCTAGGACGGGAGAACGACAGTGGCCGAGCAGGAACAACAGCTGAAGGCGACGACGGAGCTTGATGGTATTGATAATGTCGCTTTGGGGTCGGAAAATCCTGCAATTGAGGGGGCGTGGTTGCCGTGGTCGTTATTGTTGAACTGGATGCCGCAGTATTTATGTTCATGGATGACGATGATGTGGATATGGTTGCCGGATATATGGCACTCTTGCGTATTGACTTTTGGTTGACAAACGGTTCCTGTCCTGTTGAATATGATGACATTCGTCTATCCGTGTCCATTTGCAGTGGCTTTGGACGGTATTGGCGTTGCATTGTGGTGGTACCACTTTGCCCCAGATTGGCCACTCTCAATGGAATACTGCTTGCACGGCCGTTTGGAGAATCGTAGTTGGAAGTTGTCGAGCTCAGTCTTCGATGGATCTGTCCTATTACCTCCTTGGCGGGCCGCTTAGGGGTGTTCAACGTCTTGGAACTGGACGATACTGGCAGTGAAGACGGAAATCTGATTATTTTTTGTTAGTCTTCAATAGCAGCAAAAATAACGTACTCTGTTCGTAATATCCTCGTCTTTTTGTGTTCAGAGGCCAGCATTGTATGCTTAGATGCTTTGACTGATTCACAGCAGTTTGACAGGTGCTGCCCCTGGACAAGTTCTGGAAATCAAGAACTATAATGCAAGAATTGTACAAAAAATATTGCACACGCACACAATCGAGAGATAGATCTAGTATATCTTCACGTTGAATAATAGAGTTAAAACCTGTCTCGCTAAAACAAGCACTCAAAAGTCTCACTCAACCCCCCGTTCCAATAAGTTAGCTCAGAGTGCACACACCAAGAATGTATCAGAATATGCTGCTTGTACTGAAGAATGAAAAGGAATGACAGTAGGTCTGATTGGATTCGACAGTGGGAATGTCGAAAAGTCACACAGCAGACAAGGCAAGGAAAATAAGAGGGCCAACCACGGAAGATGCAATTTGCCAATTTGCCAACTGTGTACAGTGTGCCTTCTAGTGTTTTTTTGTTGTGTTTTAGAACTGTTTGAGGAGAGGCCAGGCCATCCATCCCAGTGGGAGGGAGGTGCGCCCTTTTTCAGTGGGTGAGATTCTTTTTGTTCCCCCCAGTATTAAACACTTTCATACCCACCACCACAAACACAACCAGCGGAATGGCTTCCGTGTATCCAGAAACAGACATAGGCACAACTGCTTTGTGTAATTTGATTCTGGCTCAGCTGGTGTATGAATTGGGCGAATCCGACTTTCGCGCGGTGTATGATAAGCTTTATCACCATCCACTGCTGGTTAATGACCAGACCGTCCCAGGAAGCTTGAAGGTTAGTGGGCAAAAAGTGTCAGCAACGTTTCTAACTAGTCTAGGCATGCAAAGAGCATTACGAGCAGTTGCTTGCGGACCAGAATCTTGTCCGCGATCCTGAGTTTGACACTCATAACGGGAAAAAGCCCCTCCCGTGGGTACAAACGCTGGCCCAAAAGATGTACATGGTCTACACCGAGCAGCTAATTCGGCAGATCAAAGACGACGAAACGCTCTTCAAGTCAAAAGTCAAGGAGCTGGAGGAAATCAAGGCCGGCAGCTGGGATGACAGGTTGTGATTGCTCGGTCTTGGCGTATCTCTGACTGGGACTGGTTCAAGCTCCAACGCGATGCGCAGATGGATTTGGATGTGCTTTACTCTAAACCATGGAGTCTCAAATGTCCCGCTGCGCTCGGCCTTTTGCTTTTGCTCGCTTCGCTCGATATGATGTTCAGAATCGGTGCGGCGGTGCAGGTCCGTTAGGTGAACGTGGAGATACCAAGCATCGAGCGAAGCGAGCAGAAAAGAAGCCGAGCGCAGCGGAATCCCTTCTCTCAAAGATCTCGCTGCGCTCGGCTTCTTTTTTGTTGCTCGCTTCGCACGGTATGATGCTCGGAATCGATGCGGCGGTGCTGGTCCGGTGTGAGTGTGTTGATAGCAAGCATCGAGCGAAGCGAGCAAAAAAAAAGCCCGAGTGCAGCGGGATTTTCGAGAGAAGGGATTCCGCTGCGCTCGGCTTCTTTTTTGTAGCTCGCTTCGCTCGATATGATGCTCGGAATCGGTGCGGCGGTGTGGGCCCGGTAGGTGAGTGTGTTGATACCAAGCATCGAGCGAAGCGAGCAAAAAAAAAGGCCGAGATCTTTGAAAGAAGCGATCCCATTGCCCTCGATATGTTCGGTGTCGCAGCTCCATGGGAAGCTAGTGGAGGTCGGAAGAAGTACGCCGCAGGAGGGGGACGGCTACCATCTCAAGCACGATTCACAGGTGAGAGTTCTATGCACTATTGGTCTGGGAGGAATTGGTATGCCATGGGTGGGTCATGGAAATGCGGGATCGTAGAGATCATCGATGCTATTCTTCGCCTTGTTTCGGGATCGGCCGTGCTTTGTTCGTTTTGTTGGGCCGAGCAAGCATTCGAATAGGCCAGCATAGATTAGCTATCGATGTAATAAAGCCGGATTAAGCCTGTCGAGTTTTTCACCACGGTATGGTATATATAGAGAACAGAAACAGAGTTGCAAGCGGCGAGATCCTTCGCCACAAGCAACACAGCTGCAGTTTGAGCCGCATATTCGCGGCCATTAGTGGCGGGCCGGGATTGGGAGCCAGCCATCCAGCAAGAAATTCACATGCCCCGGCGGCCACCCAAAACCTTGTGACGTCGCTGCCGAAGGAGGGATTGATCATATTCATATTCATATTTATTCTTGCGTTCCCCACACTTCCACTTTGCTTTGTGGAACCCTCGTCCTTTCCCAACCATACGTTATCATCACAAGCTCAAGCACCCTGGGACAGCCATGTCGTTGTTCAAGATGGGTACGGAGGTGGCTGCCGAACACGCGCCAAAGCTGACCGCAGCAGCTAAGGCCGCAGCCAAAGCATACGACAGCGTCGACGCGGTGAGGATCGAGACGCTAGCCAAGACTAAAGAAGCGACCAAAAAGCGAGGCGAACTGCCCGGTCTTTCAATAGGGGCCATTACATCGAGTTTCCGCAAACTCAACTCAAGATCGCATGTACTTTGGGACCTGCAATACCAAGTGGCCAGGCTCCTTTCGTGGCAACAACCAGCATTCACTCTGTCAATTTTATGCATATTTACATTCATCTGTTTGAGACCATATCTTATGGTGGCATTGCCATTGGTCGGGGTGATTATTGGGGTTATGGTTCCAGGGTTTGATCAGCGGCATCCTCGAAATCTTCATATTGTACCTCTAGACCAGCCGGAAAAGCCGGAGTTCGACGAGATGGGCGATTATACCCCAGTATTAAAGCCGCAGGGTCCAGTGCTAACCGAAGAAGATAAAGACTTGATTGTCATATTACGGCAATTGCAGTTGTCATTGTCGCGGGCCGTGGGGGCTCTCGACAAAGTGGACGACTTCATCTACGGGGCTGGTGCATTTGTAGATGAGAAACACTCCTCTGCATTGTTCTTGCTGTTGAGTGGTCTGCTGCCACTGGTCGTGTACTTGGCATCGTTTGTACCGGTTCAAGGGTTCTTGATATTCAATGGATGGGTGGTTGTGGCGATGTGCCATCCCAAGCTGAGCAAACAGGCCAAACGGGTTCAGAAGGAATATCTCGAAGCCAAACCCGATTATTTCAAAATTGCACTGGAGAATCTAGAATCTAAAGACATTGTTGTTGACGAAAAGGCGGAACGGCGGCAGGTGGAGATTTTTGAATTACAACGGCAAGGACCGACGCCGCGAATCTGGGATCCATGGATTCATTCACCAGTTATATATATGATCAATTCGCCGTTCCGAATATCGGAAAGTCGACCACCAGGCACTCGGTTCATGGAGGATGTAGTGCCGCCAGAAGGGTGGACATTTGATGAACATGAGCCGTGGTTGCTTGATACCGGTACCAAGCATTGGGTCCGGGATAGAGCCGTCTGCAATGTGGAGATCGACATTGAACACTATTGGGCCTATGACTATAAGAATGGTCAGCGAGGTGAATGGCGTCGACGACGATGGGTCAGAAATGTATATCGTGATGCTGCTGCACCACGAGCCAGGAGTTGATTTTGTAGAGTTTATTTATTTTTTAATAATTGTTTTCACTGGCCAGCTGAGGCAAATGCAACCCTTCGGGGTGTTGCCAAAACTCAATGTAAGCTGCCAACCAGTCTCTCTCATTCTTGACTCTCCTGTCAAAGCGGCGATGCCGGAGAATGCGGCTCGAGCCACGCCTGACTACGCGACGTTTATTAACGGCACGCTAGTGGCAGCAACTAACGTGTTCGAGAGGGCAAGCCAGACATCCAGTGGTATGTTACTGTATTTCAACTGTCCCAATGTTGGCCTTGAGGACTATCTTGACGGGGCCGCAGACCGGGATCGCGCTGAGGTGACTCTGCGGCTCAAATTCAGCACTGCATTTTGACGTGGCTTGCGAGATGCCGTGGTTGCCGGGGTAGCTCGCATGGTACTTTTTGACGGCCTTTGCGTTATGTTTTTTGAACTGGACCGTGAGAGCTTAAGTAACAAAGTAGTAAAGCTCAAGGGTTGGGAAATGGTCAAACACGACAGCGTCGTGTATACAGTCCGCACGTGTTTTCTAGGGTTCAACTGGCTCTCCGAGAGTGCTGACGATGAGCTGGTCGCAGAGTCATTTTATAATCATCTGATCGCTGATTCAGTAGAGACGAAACCGGTAGCATCGGACAAGAGGTTACCCATGCTCGAACGCATGTCGGTCAATGTATCAACGTTGTCTCTATCGAGTAATAAAGGAACGTGGCTTTTTGTAGCTGAGCGAAGTCATAAAAGGTATCGGGCAGACTTGGCCAACTATACTCAAGAGGAAATTGATCATGGTATGTACAAGGTGGACTGGAGCCGGGTGGTAAAGGACGACGGCCTGCGGCTCAAAGATGTAGCTGATTTTGCTATTCTCGAAACGTTCTCCGACAGCAATGAACGCAACCAGGTACTTTCCATATTCAAGAAGTCTCAGCTGGTGTGGGGAATATATGTGCCGTTTCTATATGGGTATGGTGAGATGGGTTCGCCAGTTGATCCGCGTCATTTCATTCTGTTTCAGGACCTGTCCAACTACACGGTTGGTGTCGATTCTGCTAGTGACATGCAGGATACCACTGCCGCCAAAGCACTCTCGATGCTTAATAGTGAGTGCAATCTACGAAGTATAGCATTTAGTTCGCAGCATCTGGCGTGGAAATCGGGTCAAATTGTGTTTGCCCGGGTTGTAGCTGCAAAACCGGGGATGCCTACATACCGGGACGCATTACGGAGTATTTGGGCCCAGGTCAATCCTGCGACATATAAAGGGGATGAATCATCTCAGCAGCAGAAAGAGCACAAGAAACGAAATTTTTTTCAGAAGTTTATAAAAGGATCGTGGTAGTATTTAATTGTCGCCATCATCAGCATCATCATCACCATTGTCGTCATCTTCGTGGGCAAAGACCATCGAGGGACGACGAGCAGCAGCGACCGGCATGGTGCTAGTCACAGTAGACAATACGGATGTTTTTGTTTCTGTCGAGGTGATGACAACTGTTTTTTGATTTCCGGGGTGACTTATTCCCTGGTAATCACCAGAGCTGACTTGTATAGGGCCAGAACTGTCTTGTACAGCAACTGGATCCCGGACATTGCTGCCAAAATGAATAAATGGAAAATCCATGTTCAATTCCCATGCAGTAGCCACTGCTGTCATTATAAAAATAGAAGACGGTTTCATCGTTATGATTGATTGATATGCAGTGATGATGATCAAATTTCTAAGACCGCCGCACGCAGGGCTAGGATGAAGAGGGGGCGAGCCAAGCCGGTTTCTTATCAAACAGCTCCACCACAATCGACATCCTGTCTCATCAAACTCTAGATATGAACAACAGCCTGGGCACCATACCACCGGAGCTTGTTCTGGAGCTTGCTGATTATCTGCCTGCGCATGACAAACTTTCATTCTCAGCATCAAGCCCTCGATTTCGGCAGCTCGTGTATAGGCCTACCGTTGTCAAATCACTGCATATCGACCTTACCCGTACCCATGTCCACCGCAACCACGCAGAACGCAATCTTGGTTACAGAGACATTCGCGAATTTTACCAGCTGCTAGTTGCTGCGGACTTTCAGCAGCTCGCATGGATCGAGAAGCTTACAATAACAGTGGAAGGCGAGATTTATGGTGCCATCTGGACTAAAGAGCCCACGAGTGCTAGCAAAGTCGACAAGGCTGCAGTAGGCTCATTAATCAATTTCTTGCTGACCAAGATTCCAACAAAATGCACTGCATTGAAACATGTCGGAATCAACGATGAAGATATGGTCTGCCCTAAAATAATCCGCAAACTGGTCGAGTCGTTGGACCCGTCGGTGCATGTCTGTTTCGTCACCCGCTCAGACTACCTGCCCATACCTTCCAAACGGGGATTGAAGATCCACGACCTGGTGATGCTTTCACTGCGAACAATTGTTTCGATACCCAATTATGTCAACAGACAATCGGTTACTAGTCTGACGATTGAATTCGTCAAGGGATCTTCGCCAGCGCTGCAGCGAACACTGGCCAAGTTTCCGAACCTTCGCCGCTTAGCGGTTCGTGCAGAGTGGCTGGAACGAAACATTCTAGATTACGTTACAGAGCACATTACTGATCTTACTATCGATATCAATCAGATGCCTGCTGTGCAAGAAGCTCGCATGACACTGCCCAATATCCACACGCTCAAAGTGTCCAACATGCGATCCATCGAGCTAGCACAGTTCCCGCATTTGGAAGTGCTGACCTGCAATACGAGCCCGCTGATAAGCAGTTTGTTTGATCGTCAAAGCCTGACTGAACTAAGATGCAGCGCTTCTTGTTTTGTTGAGCAGTTGCAAGCGTCGCAGTTTGACGCTAACCAGTTGCAGAAGTTGACGCTAGTCGGAGCCTCATTTCAGTCCGAAACACTGAGCTTGGTAGCGACTCGCTGTCCTGGTTTGCAATGGCTCTACTGCCGAGTTGCTGAGTGCGAGATTATGAAGATTCCAGAAATCCAGGATTTCGTCGATACAGTCAAACTCGGGGTACTGAAGGCAGTGTATGTGTATTGCTGTGGGTTGGAGCCCGAATCCATACCGGTAGATCCCGACCGCCATGTGCACATGCTTTCCAAACACGAATTCTGCAGAACCGTCGGGGCTGTTGAGGATTCGGATTATATGGCCCGGTTCCGGCCATCCTGGCAACCCTCGATTCTTTAGTGTGTTTGATGTTTTGTTATAATTCTCAAATGAGGACTAGTGCGGCGCCCCGGTATGCGAGCCTCAAACCACACCGATGCTCTATATAAACAGCACATAATATCTAATGTAATCTCCACCGTGCCAATTGTGTACAGACCAGAAATATGAAGTTTCTAAATATCGCTGCTGTGGCCACCACGCTTGTGGCTGTTGCTTTTGCTGGGGTAGTCACTGAATATACAACCGATGTTGATGTTGAGGCTACTGCTACTTTCACTACTGTCATTACGCACTGCTCCAATAATGCGTGCCAATTGTCCACTCTTGTTCGAACATCTGTTGCCACCATCGTCACTACCATCCCGGCTGTTGCGTCTTCAGCATCCGGTCCCGGTCCTGTGTCTTCAGCGTCCGCCCCTGTGTCTTCGGCGTCCGCTCCTGTGTCCACCCCACTCGTTGCTTCGTCTTCGCCTGTCCCTGAAACGGTGTCATCCACACAGCCGGAAAATACTGCAACGTCAGTTTGCACCAAAATTGGGGGCATCACCGGGCTTCCAGGATCAAGTGCGGCTGGCGTGTCCCTCAGTTCAGCAGCCGCTCCAGCCACCACGGTAGCTGCAGTATCATCATCAGTAGCTGTCTCCAGCACTCCATCGAGTACACCAACCACTTACACCACTCTTACCATTACTGTGACCCATGGAACTGCGGTATATGTCACCACGACAGTTTGCCCTTTGACTCAGATCATTTCCGGAAGTCTCACGACAGTCGTTCCAATCACAACCTTGGTGCCAAGTACCACTCCATGGAGTGCCGCTGCTGCAACATCATCTACTGTGATATTACCTAGCTCATCGCTTGAAGTGCCAGCGTCAGAAGTAGCCCCCAGCTCTGCTCAGTTGCCGGCCACTTCTTTTGCCGCAGTGTCTTCTGTGGAGGTTTCGAGTGCGCCGCAGTCGAGCGCCGCACCATCGACGAGAACAGCACCAACTTCCTCTTTGTCGAACGAGTCTATCACCTACACAACATTAACCAGGACTATCACACGAGGTACTGCTGTCGAGGTTACAACTACGGTCTGTCCGTTGACCGAGATCACCACCGGTAGTGTTACCACAGTGGTTCCTGTGACCACTGCGGCGCCGTCGAGTGCGGCTGCATCCAGCGCTACCGTTACACTCTCCATTACTTACACCACATTGGTTCGCACTGTCACCCGTGGCACTGTCGTGCATCTCACTACTACCGTGTGTCCACTGACCCGCGTTACCTCCGGCAGTTTGACTACTGTGGTTCCGGTAACCACTGCAGCTGTATCGATCTCCAAACAAGAAACAACTGTCGAAGCTGTCTCGACTCTACCGTCAAGTCCACTTGATTCCACGAGCCCATTGAAACCATCGTCGACGGCGGCATCACCTAGTACTGCACCAGCGACTGATATTATCGCCTCCAGTAGCGAAGTATCCGTCCCAGCAAATAGTGTTGCGTCTTTATCGTTGTCCTCTGCGGCTGGCGACTCAGTATTATCCGAAACTGCGACGCCAAAAGCCGCCTCCACCTCTCCAGTGTCCATTGCATACACTACCAAGGTCGAGTTGGTAACTAAGGACAGCACTGTATTCACATCCACCACTGTATGCCCATTGACCGAATGCTCTGCTCCTAGCATACCTGGCACATCAACAGTATCGCCGGCTATGGCATCTTCTCTTCGATGCTCCGACAACAATTGCGGCGGTGGAGGGCACACGGCCACGATCATCACTACTGAGCGGACAACTGACGTCAAGACAGCTACCTGCTCTGCATCGTCATGCCAGAGATCCCAGCCACTGCTGACTACTGCTACCGTCACCAACGTCCGGACCTTAACTACCGTCAGTCCAGTCAGTTCAGGCTCAACGCCTCAATATAGCGCAACCACCACTGGCCAGTCTTTGCAAATCGAGTCGCAATTATCGTCGAACAGTACTGCTGCGGCTGGAACCGCATTGTTTGAGCCACCATTGGACCAAACCAACTCTGCTCTGCACTTCACCGCCCCGCTGGCAGGAGCAGTTGCCGTATCAGCACTTGTACTCTGGCTCTAGATCTTATTTTCCCAATTATTTTATCCCTATAAACAGTCTCATCATGCACGCTCCTTTTATATACAACATAATACAACAATGTGGGCTGATGTATTAATAAATGCGGCTCGGGTCCCAATGATCATTAGCATGAAAAGCTTAGACCGATGCCGCCGGTAGCGCCGTTTCACGCGCGCATCGCCAGCCCTGCTGCCGCCGCCGCGCAGTTTTCCGGCGAAACTGCCCGATCTGCCGACCGGCCGACCGGCCAACGCTCCGGACACAAAAGTCTCTTTATAGGCGTTGGCAGCATTATATATAAAACACCACCCTCCTGCTCAGTAGATGCTATTTCCACGGACATTACACCTCAGATATGACAGCCACAGCCACCACGACAGCATCCACCAAACATATAGACCTGGGCAAGCTGCAGACCGAAGGGCGCAATGCCAACACTATGGACATTGACCAGCTACCTACAATCGAGGTGATGCGACGCATGAACATTGAAGACACCAGTGCTGTCAATGCAGTAGCTCCACTGGTCGATCTCATCGCCGCTGCAGTGGACGAGGCAGCGCCAAAGGTGGCAAACGGCGGACGAGTCATCTATACTGGCGCTGGAACATCTGGTCGCCTAGGGGTGCTCGATGCTAGTGAGATCCCGCCAACATATTCGGCTCCTCCAGAACAGTTTGTGGCAGTAATCGCTGGTGGAGATCACGCTTTGCGAAATGCTATTGAAGGTGCAGAGGACTCGCCAGAAGAAGGGCGTGCTGCGTTGGAAAAGCTGAATATCGACCCGAACCTGGACACTGTGATCGGCATTGCTTCGTCTGGACGAACGCCGTTTGTTCTGGGAGGGTTGGCATATGTCAAGGAAATCGGAGCCACAACTATAGGCATCGCATGCTCATCGCCTAGCGAGATGGAGGTGTCGGGAAATGTCGACTACATGCTGACTCCTGTGACAGGCCCTGAAGTGATCACCGGATCCACCCGAATGAAGGCCGGCACTGCAACCAAGCTGGTGCTCAACATGATTTCCACAGGCATCATGGTGCGAATCGGAAAAACATGCGGCAATCTCATGGTCGATGTCAAGGCCACCAATCTCAAGCTACAGGAACGGTCTCGTCGTATTATTCGAGCGATCGCCGGCGAAGAGTTTTACACCTGCGATCCACATGGTATCATCTCCTCATCGGCCACTGCCGTGCCTGATAATGAGCACGGCGACGTACTGCTCGACCAGACTATAAAGGCTTGCAACGGCTCTGTCAAGCTTGCCATCGCCGTGGCCAAGACCGGACTCACCCCCCACGCCGCCAAGCTAGAACTAGAGGTGGCCGGCGGGGTGCTGGACACTGTGCTCAAGCAGCACGCCTGAATATAGCTCTTGTACATAGTGAGCATTTAGATAGGCTTTTTTAATAATGATTACGACTGTTCATGCTTGTTCTATCTGGCACCACACCACACCAATATGTTTCGACAAATCAGAGTTATGCGAGTGTATCATCGACCCAGCTCGTAAGACGCACTGCGTGCAGCCCTTTTTTTTTTTGCTCGCTTCGCTCGATATGCTGCTCTCTTGTCAAGCCTGACAATACCAAGCATATCGAGCGAAGCGAGCAAAAAAAAAAGGCTGCAGGCAGTGCGTCTTACGAGAGCAACCGTAAGCCGCACGCCGTTTAATTTTGCGGCGCCAGATCAGCCGCATTTGCATGGTTTAACACAGCCGCTTTGCGGGCATCCCCGGTGAATCATCTTCTGGGGAAAACTGCGACATTTCTATATGCTGTCTCTCGGCTTATCCTAAGACTAGACTCCGGTGGGAATGCTGTCAGCCGCCTTTGGGATCTTTCCTGCTGAATGACGCAAGCGAGTCTCCACCAGAACCCCCGCACAAAAAATCCCATCTTCTCAACGTCCACCTCCACCCACGATGACCGACTTTGACACACGACTGGACAATATCCTGAAAGATACTCCGATTCTGGACTCGCACAATGATCTGCCGTATCTTCTGCGGGTACAGCTGCACAACGAAATCTATAATGGTCGGTTTGACTTTAACGGGCGGTTAGAATCGCACACTGATGTTGAGAAAATTAAAAAGGGCCGCCTAGGGGCCCAGTTTTGGTCGGTCTTTATCGAATGCAAGGACGAAGACAAGTACTACCAAGACTTCAACAAGCCAAATTCGGCAGTGCGAGACACTTTGGAACAAATTGACATTACCAAACGGGTTCTTGATACAGTTCCCGGAACATTCCAAATGTGTTACACGTCTGAAGATGTATACAAGGCGTACAAGCAGGGAAAAGTGGCCAGCATGCTAGGTGTCGAAGGACTGCATCAAGTCGATGTATCAATAGCGGTGATCCGACAATATTTTGATCTAGGGGTACGATACATCACATTGACCCACAATTGTGACAACCCATTTGCTACCGCCGCAAGCAGTGTGACGGGAGGACTGCCAGATGCAGGTCTGACTGAATACGGAAAGCAGGCCGTGTCGGAGATGAACCGACTTGGCATGATGGTGGATCTGTCCCATGTCAGCTACAATACGATGAAACATGTTTTGGAGTTTTCCAAAGCTCCAGTTATTTTCAGTCATTCCAGTGCTTATTCTCTAACCAAGCACTTGCGTAATGTGCAGGATGGCATTCTCGAGAAGCTGCGTGAAACCGATGGAGTCGTGCAGGTGAATTTTTACCCCAATTTTATCACCCAAACGGATAAAAAAACCGACCAGGGTCTGGCCGTGGCTTCTATCGACGATGCTGTGGACCATATTATGCACATTGCCAAGGTAGCGGGGTGGAACCATGTTGGCCTGGGGTCTGATTTCGATGGTATTCCGGAGGGCCCGGTTGGGCTGGAGAATGTTTCCAAATACCCAGATTTGGTCAAGGCTGTCATGGCCAGGGGGGCCACTGACGATCAAATTCGAGGGCTGATTGGAGGCAATCTGCTAAGAGTGTGGTCTAAGTGCGAACAGGTGGCCCAATCCCTATCCACCATGAACCCTGTGGAGACCAATTGGTCTGGTAGAGATTGGACCTTTTGGGTGTCGTCTGAAGGGCTTCCTCCTATGTATCCTGGGGCATCTGTCCAAGGGAAATCCATCAACGGGGCATGAAATATTTGTTAGTCCTAGAATAACTGTGCATGTAAATGAGACAGTGCAGTGCAACAACTCCACGCGCTCAAACAATCGTGGGCCAGTGGCGCACCACCCCAAACTAAACCGAACCATCCATCCTCTGCAGGGCTCCAGGGAAGAAAAAAAGTTTCCTATTTTTCCTCCTTCTTCTCCATACAACACGACACGACACAGCAGCGGTGGGAGAGTTCAAAGCTACCGTTGTTATTTCTGTTGTTACGGGGGTCAGCACTTGAGGCCACAGTTATTCGTGTGTTCTGACCTCTGAAAAAAAGATAAAAAATTTATTCTATATCGTCCAATGTCCAAAGACGGCCCGCAGCCTCTGTTTGGGCCAGCACCACAGCCGCCATCTTTGAATTCAAGCAATGTCACCAATAGTATAACGAACCGACTTAATGCTCCAGTAGCAGCCACGCATCCAAACCATCCAAATCCGTCTTCCATACGACCCTATAGATCACGCCGGAATCGACCATGCGACTTTTGTCGACGCCGAAAGACCCGATGCGACATGCTTCCCGAAGGCATCTGCGCCATGTGCAAGAAAATGGGGAATGGCCAATGTACTTTCATTGCGTTGCCTGCCAAAAAGAAGAAGATTGAGCAACGAGAGAACAGCCCCAAACCGCTTCGCAACCGGTCGTCATCGTTATCTTTATCTTCAGGCTCGCATTCGCATCCACCAGCAAAAGTACCGCCTACCAAAAAGACTCTACCGCCGGTTATTGATATTCCCCCGTTTCAGCAGCCCCCTCTGAGAACTCAGCATGAAAAAGAACCGCCTTTGGTACCTCAAGGGTTTGATTCAGCAGCTTTGCTGGGGCTGTCGGGTGATCAAGACCCATATCTTTTGCAATACTACAACTACGACGATAATGAGAATTGTACGTTTATCAAACATGCAGTAAGGCGAGTGAGCAGTGAACGGGGGTTTCCGGTGCAGTTTTTGGCATTCAAGGACAATGAGCGTGACGGCAAAATGGAGGCTGAAGTCAAAGCACAACGCAAGCGTATATTTGAAAAGGTGAACAAATTGGAAGAACGGTTGCTTGCGTTGTATTTTCGGTTTGCTTATCCTACATATCCGATTGTTGATCGTGAAGGGTTTTATCATGATTACTATCACAACAAGGAAAATATCAACGTTGGGGTGCTTGCTGGGCTTCTGGCTTTGAGTTGCATTTGGTGGAAATATGATTCACTTTTGTGTGTTAATGTTATGCCGAAGAATCTAGCTGATGAGTTATATGAAGAGTGTGCTATTGCGGTAAGGCGAGAATCCAAATATCCGAGTGTTGCGTCTGTTCAATGCTTGCTCTTGCTGCTACAGCGGCGACTGCAACCTAGTGAGAACGCAGAGACTTTTGAAATGACAGTTGATATTGCCAAGCTTATAGCAATTTCACATAATTTGGGATTGCATTTGGATTGTTCACAGTGGACGATTGCGCCGTCAGCCAAGCGGTTGCGCAAGCGGCTTTGGACCACGGTGTACATCATGGAAAAATGGACCACCCTGAACGTGGGGCGGCCATCCATGTTGCAATGGACCAATTCCACGGTTGATGAGTATACCAGTAATGAGCCAAGTGCTCAGTTACTGGTACAAATGTGTCGGTTGACTACGTTGCTGGATGAGATAGGACGTGAGCTTTATTCGGTGCGGCACCAGCAGGAACGCATGTTCAACCCTGCAAACAACCATGTTGTAGAAAAGGTGGACTACTTTTTTGAGAAGTTGTCCAAATGGCATGAAGCGTTGCCAGATGATTTGAAGGATATGCAAGTGGCTCCCCAGGGCGAGTTTTGCAAAAATGGCACCTTGAATCTGGCGGCGCTGACAGTTGAGGCGCTGCTTCACAAGGTGCGGCTGCATGCTGTTTGTGCACCAGGCACTGTCTCAGTTGAGCAATTGAAAGAATATCGAGCACATGCTAGTGACACGATCCAGCGAGTGATCAAGTTTACGTCTGAAATCACGCATTCGCATTTGCATGCATTTTGGTATTCCACAACGAGGCTCAACTTTTCAACGGTGGCTCATTTCATGTATTTCCATCATATCACATCTCCCACTCGACGGGAACATCGAGATACTCGTGAGATGTTGCGCAAGTGGTTGTTTGCATTGCGGGTCTTATCTCAAGGCTGGGAAGAAGGCACTGGGCTTGCGGCTCTGCGAATGGATACTGTGTTTTGGATGGGCGGGGAGCTGTTTAATGACGAAACTCCCGGTCTCAATGGTGATTTGGAAGAGGAGTTCGAGATGGATGATATTGAGCAAGATGATGAATTGTATGATCATCCACAGCAGCAGCATCAGCAACAGCAGAATCAACATCAACATCAACATAACAACATGATTGATCAAGATGATGATCAAATGGTTGATGATCTGACTCCGAATGTGGCTCCAGATATTTCCAACATGACGTTCTATCACCCGATGAATCATGACTACCCGATCCAACATCAGCCTGAGATGGAAGATGATATGCTGCTTCTGAATGAAGATATTATGCCTCAAGAAGAGCAGACGCATTTACTTGAGGAGGATGTGCCGGACAATTTGCAAGACGCATATGCGGAGTATTTCAGCAACGACCGATTCCATGATGAAGGGTTTTTAACCCAGGATCTGCACGAGTTGTTCCAAGTGCACACTAATTCTGGTCTCACTCCAGACTCGGCTTTTGTTTAGTTATGGATTTTATTTAATGAGTTAATGACTGTTTTTTTAACACGACATGAAATTGGCAGTGTTCCATACATATCGCTTCCGGTGGCGCTTTTGCGAGACTGCCCCTCTGCTATCTGAAGTGACGATTTGATGCAGTCAAACCATATGGAGTTACGTCCGAATCTCCAGCCAGTTTCAGACGAGCCATCACCGTTCTTGCTAAGCACCGCAGCGCAGCTCAAATAGGTGTATGTGCAACGGGTAGTCGAGCGTTGGCTGCGGTGCTGTCGTATATTGGTTTATGAAACCGATTAGATCTGATGGCATCCAATTGTCTACGCTAAATAATGTATATTCAATATATATTCGGGAATCAAGAGGGA
Organism: Blastobotrys parvus; assembly: GCA_030564285.1. Classification (NCBI taxonomy): domain Eukaryota; kingdom Fungi; phylum Ascomycota; class Dipodascomycetes; order Dipodascales; family Trichomonascaceae; genus Blastobotrys; species Blastobotrys parvus. The sequence continues at coordinate 95,415 of JAJLUP010000031.1, read as the reverse complement.
AAAATCATGCTTATTCAGTTAATTATAGAGGCTCATGAGAGTATTGAGCAACTCTTGGGGGCCCCACATTGTTCATACTTGAACAACAGGCAATTCACTTAGCGCCTAGTCGAGTATCCTCTTTAGCTTCTACCTTTATAGACGTCTGGCTGTGATATCCAAGCACTGAGAAGCTATTTCGGGGCTTCTTGTGCGGCATTTATGTATCGCTTGCCTCATCTGTGTGCGTGCGGCTCAACTTATTCTCACGTATTTATACCATGGCCTGTCTTGTTCCACCGGTATAACCCCAATATCTGGCGCGTCTTGGTATGAATATCCTGCATTGTTTGGGATGCCACCTCAGGGCTGGTCATGGGCTTCCTTTTGGACTCTTTGATTTCGTTTACAATTGATTCAAAGTTTGACCAATACGGATTGGACCAGAACGGATTCAGGAGCATGCGTTCCCTGCACCTTGAAAATATTTTGTATGGTTCCAAGATGTTCTCGCACCCACCAATGATGTTCTCGTCGGACTGTGTGCCCAGCGTTTTCATGACCAGCAGCAGCGGGAACGAGCATTGTAAAATAAACATACCAAAGAACAGCGGCATAAACTGAAAATCCGGGTCCAGCCGCTGAATCTCCTTGATTGTGTTGGCCGCAATAGTAGCCATGGCTGCGGAATAGATAACCTGCTGCGATAGTCCACTCGCCTCGACATCGGTAAGCACGTCGAGAGGGTCCCATTTGCCGGCAAACAAAATGTGCAGCGTGCTCAGAGTGTGCCTTGCATAGCGTATATACAGCTCGGCTTGTTCAGACCCCATTGAGGTGCATTCGCCTAGTGACTCGTCGTAGGTGTCCAGATGATGCTGGATTATTGTCCGCTTTGGCTCAAGGTCAAAGTTCTGGACGTTTTCTTCGAGGTTGTACAACTCAATAACCTCGCCAAATATGCTCATCAATGGAAGAATAAGTCCAAAAAAGCTACAATCCGTGGCGCGATAAGAGATCCCCGTCGTAGCAGTGGCTGTTGGAGGTGCTGTAAAGACCTGATCATCAAAGCCGCTCCACAAACTCTCTTCACATGGCCGTAGCAAGTCATGGCTTTCTGGGTCCCGAAGACATAAAGGCTTTCTCACTGAAAGCGCTTGGTGCCGGTCGACACAGTACAGCAGCCACCATGTACGTCTCCGCTCTTCTTTCTCTTCGTCAGATATATGCGCAAATTCTTCGTTAAGCTGTAGTTGTCTCGCCAGTTGATACGTTGCACTCCACCATTCGATAGACTTTTTCTGATATTTACTGGCACTGAGGATCGATGAGAGCTGTATGTGGCCTATCACATCATCCAATGTCGCTTGATCTTCCAAATTCTGAAACGACACTATGGAAGACGCGGCAAGCTCGAATAACCGGTCGGTTATATTGCCTCGTGGGACGTCAAGAACCACTAATGTGTTACCACCATAGTACTGGGATGCAAAGCACAATATCGCAAATATCAATGCTGGTTTAGTATTTCGCACTCTTGTCTCGTCGGTGGTCAAGAATGACGACCTTCTCAAAAGGTGGCTGCCACCCCAAGGCGAGCGATTAAAGTAGATTTCGAGCAGATTACAAGCAGTTTCCGGTGTGACAATGCCATCCAGTGAAGACAGTACAGGTGCAAGTATGGGGTATCGGACATTTGAAATATCTGCCCAAGATTCAGTCGGAGATTGATCGAAATCGCTCTCAACACTTGGCAGGTCTTCGTTTAGTATGGAAGATATAGGCACCCGCGACACCAACGGTGACGAAGACGCTGAAGCAGCTCTTTCGGAAGCCTTTGCTTGTCTTCGATAAATATAGTTGGTCTTTTGCTTGATTGAAGCGCCTCCACGTCTATTTCTTGGTCGCATAAAAGTGCAGGCAATACCTACTTGACGGCACCCGGCACAGGGCATATCACCGTTGCACTTGACTCTTCGCGAATGACATTCATCACATGCGAGTTTTGCCCGCCGCTTTGGCCGGCGGTTCTCATTTGATGGTACAGCATGCTTTGTGCTCTCGGGCATTGAATGAATGAACGCCGACTGTGTTGTGTGGTGTGGGGGGAGAAGGCAAGTCTGTCTCACGCGGGTGGGTCCAATTAAAGAACTTCATCATTTAAAAAGTTCTCCACTTAAGAATTCTTTTCTTTACATCGAAGCTATTGGATCGGGATAGGGATACAGTATTTCGGCTGTTTATTAAGATTTTTGCTGTTGTGTGAACTGATTGTTAACACTTATAAAATGGGCACGCTTCGAATCTTCTAACGTGGTGCGGCAGCCCCGTTTTGATCTCGCTAATCTTATCGCGGCCGCACGATCACCCGATTCGGACAAGTAGAGCTTCGCCCGAGATATCACCGAGCCATCTTGAGATGGCTTCGTTCGAGATGTCATCAATTGAAGAGCACGAAGGGTGGGGTGGGTTAGGGTGGAGATGGCTAAAGAAGAAAAGAGCCTGGCGAAGGTCTTCTCCTCCACCATACGCCACGTTCGGGCACTTGATGTGATCTCCATAGAACTGTATGAGACCTGGAGAGCCTGTCCAATATAGCAATAGTTTATTTGTTTTAATTAATTCTATAAAACCTTGATCTCAGAGGGGAGTCTACATTGATCCCATACTACCACCCATACCACCACCCATAGAGCCACCCATAGAGCTACCGTTCATCGCGCCAGCCGGCGACGTCTTGGCTCCAGCAAGAGGATTGATGCCCCTCAGCATGTTGCCTTGGCCCTTGGAACGGTGAGTGTCCACAGTGGGCAAATCTTCAGGGTCTCGCATTTGGACCAGCAATGTGGTTCGTGGTTCGTCGCTTTCATTGATCCCAGATCCGTGGACAATCAAATAAGAGATGAACAAAACGTCTCCAGCTTCGCCGGGAACTGGCATGGCGCTATCAATTGGATACTTCTCCTTGTCCAGATGGAAGCTACCTTCGCTGATGTGTGGAAGAACGCCGCCCTTGTGGGAGCCTGGTATCACACGGAGACACCCTTTCTTCTCATAGGCATCGTCAAAGTGAATGATTGCAGCAATCATGGAGTTCCGCTCGTGAGGGAAAAAAGGTGCGTCTTGGTGCAGTGGGAATGGGGATCCCTTCTCTGGCGGCTTGATGAATGCCTTGGTATGATGGAGCTGGACGTTAGGAGATTTGATTAAGTCGGCTGTAGCTCCAGTCAGTCGTTCGTCACAGATCAACTTGCTGAACGAAGCGTCTTGGAATTGGACATCATGACAGTGCTGAAGCTGAGTCTTGCCCTTTTCACCAGAACTTTCCCATGTTGCATCGTATAGTTTGCTATCAATCCGGTCAAACAGTGAGTGCAAGCTTTCCCGGTACTTGGCTGCTTCTTCTTTGGAGAACATTCCCTTCACCAAGAGATAGCCGTTGTTTTGATAGGACTTGATTTCATCAGCTGATAGCATATTTTTTTCCTTGAAAACACTTTAGTAGTGATAATTATTTCGATGAAAAAGTTCGAAATTTAGTGAAAGGTTTGTTCCCTTTTTATATTTGAAAAAGTGGCGACAAGTATCCGCTGAGAGTTGCATGGTGTAGGAACTCATGTCAGTTTACTGCAGTTAGAACCCCGCTCTAAATGAACCGAGCGATTAACCTCAGCACCGATAATTATTCCTGTGGAACCACGCAAGTAACAGGTTCCTTAGAGCTAGTTAGTTACCCCCACCTGTTGTGCACAAAAACGTCGAAGGTCGATACTACCCGAGCCAATTCCCGATTGATTAGCCGTTCGTTCGCCGAGTGATTACCCGAACGATTTCCCGGGAGCAATTAACCAACCAAATGCATCACATTTGCAATCCTACTGAAGTTGTTGAGCTTCGTTAAATTTTTAGCTCCCGTACTATCCTTTCGGGAAAATTCATGATACATGCGTCGCTTGTTGGCATTAATTATAGTGAGTGTACTAGTCTTGAGGTGGGTCCCCGTCCGACTCTACTGAGACAACAGTTAACAATTGAGGGGCGCAAATAAATCGCCGCATGATGTGGGGAAGCATAATCCAAACGTTATTGGATGGCAACCAGGTAATTGCATACTTTCAGGTAGAAGAAGGAACTATTTTAAAAATCCTTGGAAATTTTACACTATGCCTCCACTCATTGTAATCTCCACTTTCTACCTTTCAGTAAGCTAGCTGCCATTTTCGACATGGCGACTTACCCCTCACGTATCCCGAATATATATTTCGGGGGTTTGGCCGGCCAGAATCACGATCACCAAGCTTGCACGGCATTAACCTGCTGAATATTCTCAAACGGGCATTCTACTGTTCTTGCCTGTTCTCACTAACATCATCCAAGTACAATGGCCAAAGATAACTCATCAATTGTACATGTCGAGTCTGCCGATCCGGCAATCGAAGAAGTACAGGAAATGACCAGTGATAATGAAAAATCGTTGCCAGTTTTGACCGAGGAACAGAGAAAGAAACTCGGATCGTTTTACCAACGAAAATCAAACGACATTGCCCCTAATGCTGATATAGAGCATATCTATGACAAGATTCAGACCATGACGGAAGATGAGGCACTAGATATCTTGATCAAGGCAATTGAACATCACAAAGACGATCGAAACTTTCCAGAACCGGCGATGGCTAAAATCAAGGTGCTGGTCATGGGCCAAAAAGCTGCTAGTGAGATTACCACCGACTATGCTTTTGACCTTAAAGCAGAGGCTGCTATCATTCACTATCATTCACCGTACCCAGAAGTTCGATCTGTCACTTACGCGTACGATGATCCAACTATTCTAGTCGAAACATTCCGGGCATATCTGCTTGGTATGGGGCTTATGGCTGGCTCCACTGCGCTTAACACTTTCTTCAGTCCACGTCAACCTGCAATCACCCTTAGCGGTACGGTTTTGCAATTGCTACTGGCACCATCTGGCCAGTTCTTAGCCAAAGTTTTGCCTGACTGGGGTATCACGGCCTTTGGTACTCGACACTCGCTGAACCCAGGTCCGTGGACTTACAAGGAGCAAATGTTTGCCACGATCATATTCAACGTGGGTAACGGTGCCGGCGGAACCTACTATGTCTATCTGGTTCAAATGCTGCCACAGTATCTCAATCAAAAATGGGTCAATTTTGGTTACGAAATCATTCTTGCACTGTCAATTCAGTGTTTTGGATTGGGATTTGCTGGGTTGCTGCGGCGATTCGTGATTAAGCCGATCACCGCCATTTGGTTCAAGTGCTTGCCTACCCTAGCGCTGAACAGAGCTTTGATCGTTCCAGAAAAGAAAGGCGAGGTTTCCAATGGGTGGACAATGCCAAGATATCGATTCTTTGTTTTAGCTGCCGCTGCAATGTTCCTGTACTTTTGGATTCCAAATTTCTTATTCACAGCACTCCACTCCTTCAATTGGATGACTTGGATTTCGCCACAAAACCTTCCCCTCGGCTTGATCACTGGATTTTATGGAGGTCTCGGTTTTAATCCGATTGCTACTTTTGACTGGAACGTGTCCGGTACTGGAGCGCTTGTTACTCCATTCTTTAGTACCCTGCAGCAATATGGCGCTAGAGTCTTGTCTGGGCTCATCATTATTGCAATGTACTGGGGCAATATTTACTGGTCTGCGTACATGCCCATCAACAGTAACGAGGCATTCGACAACAAAGCTGAGTTGTACGATGTGTCTCGAATCTTGACTGGTAAAGGCACTGTCAACATTCCCGAGTACAAGAAGTATGGGCCGCCTTATTTTTCTGGTTGCTGGGTTCTTGGCCAAGGTTCTTGGTTTGCATGGTATCCCATGACACTGTTCTACGTCTCCATTAAGCAATTCAGGCAAATGAAGCATGCACTGGTCACAATGTACCAAGGCATTGTGCACCGAACGTCTTACTTCAATGAGGATGAGGATCCTCATTCACGAATGATGGCTAAGTACAAAGAGGTTCCTGATTGGTGGTTTATGGGCATTCTACTGGTTTCATTGGTGTTGGGCATTGTCGCGTTGAAAGTGTATCCCTTGAATACTCCTGTGTGGATTTTGTTTGCAGTGGTCGGGATCAGTGCTGTATTGTTGGTTCCATCTGCACTTTTAATGGCTCAAGCTAATGTCAGCATGGGTTTCAACGTATTGTTTCAGCTACTTGGCGGCATATGGTTTGTCGGAAACCCATTGGCATTGATTATTGTCACGGCCTATGGTCAGAATTTCAATTCTCAAGCTGAAAACTACATCTCTGACCTTAAGATGGCACATTATGCGAAACTACCTCCGCGTACAGTCTTTCGGGGGCAAATAATATCGGTAATCTGCAACTGCTTCATTTTCATTGGTATGCTTAACTGGATGGTCAACAATTTTGACAATGGTACGCTTTGCACCTGGTCCAACACAAGCCACTTTGTGTGCACAGACGCGGTGTTGGTGTTCGCTTCAGCCATTGAGTATGGCGCATTTGGGGTCAAGAACATGATCAAGATGTACCCAATTCTGCCGTGGTGTTTCTTGATCGGTGCAATTATTGGTATCGGATGGGCATTGATCGAAAAATACGGCTGGAAAGCCAAGGAGTACTCGCAACATCGATTGTCCGAAAGTAAATTTGAAGTTGTCAACAAATACTTTTTCACTCCAATCGGATACCTTGGCATGCTTGATCCAACTGTGTTTTGGGCCGGGTCTCTTAACTGGTCTGGTGGTAACAACTTGAGTTATGCCACCAATGGTCTGTATATTTCATACATTTTCATGCATCATATCAAAGGAAGATACAGCGCATGGTGGGAAAAGTACAATTACTTGCTGGAAGCCGGGTTCGACGTTGGTGTTGCTATCAGCGGTATCATTCAAACGTTTGCGTTTGATTTTGGAACAACAACTGTTTCTCTCAATTGGTGGGGCAACACCGTTGCTACGGCTGGCGTCGATTTCGAATCCTACAACCAAAAGGCACCGCTCCTCCCAGTGCCGGAAGAAGGCTTTTTCGGTTTGGCGCCCTCGCAGTATCCTATGGAGTTTTAGTTTTACGGTTTATGATATGATAGTTACGTGGTATAATTCAGTTTCTTTTATGGTCTTGCCATGTGTGTGCCTAACCAAATAAATGTCATAAATCACATCTTAGCATTGTGCAGCAAGAAGATGATGAGGTGATTGATCTCACAGCAGCCGCATCAGCCGCACCACCACCACCAGCACCAACATTAGTACAACATGCATGACGAAATGGTTGGCGATCTAACACAAAAAGTGAGACCAGACATATTCAACATGAGCTTCTATCACCCAATGAATCATGACTACACTATCCAACATCAGTCAGAGAAGAAAGATGATACGGTTTTTCTGAATGAAGATATCGTGCCTCAAGAAGAGCAAGCACATTTGCAAGACACATATGCGGAGTATTTCAGCAACGACCGGTTCCATCATGAAGGGTTTTTAACCCAGGATTTGCAAGAGCTGTTTCAAGAGCATAACAATTCCGGTTTCACCCCAGACTCGGCTTTTTTTTAGTTATGGATTTTATTTAACGTGTTAATGACTATTTTGTTTAACATGACATGTAATTGGCAGTGTTGCATACACATTGCTTCTGATGGCCCTTTTGTGAGATCACGCCGCTGGTATCTTGAGTCGACGATTTGATGCAGTCAAACCATATGGAGTTGCATCCGAATCTCCAGTCAGTTTCAGACGAGCCATCACCGTTCTTGTTAAGCACTGCAGTGCAGCTCAGATAGGTGTATGTGCAACGGGTAGTAGAGCATTGGCTCGGTTGCAGCTGACAGGGCACATTCTGGATCGCATTATGGCAATCAGATTTACTGGCAGCATGGTTTGTGTGGCAGCCAGCCTTCTGTGATTGTGTATCCAATGCGCACCATACATCTCGTCGTACATGTACCGGTCCAACACTGTTGGGAGACCGTTTGGTGTTTGACTGTTGCGGTGCCGACTGCAGAAAGCCGCTTTCCGCGCTGATTGCGGCGGTATCCAGCGGATTCGATGCCGCGTATTGGTTCATGAAATCTATTAGATCTGAAATGGTCATGTTTGATGCATCTCCAGCATTCGATGCGGCTCTTTTTTGGATGGTGCCTTGAGCCTGACGGAATTGGAAGCCCGTGGCATTGGCCACAGCCAATGCTTCCGCAGTGCCGATCTGCTGCATGCCTAGCATAATATGCCAGGGCGTTGAAAACAGGCCCGTCTGGACGTAGTAGATGTCGACTACAGTTTGGCTGTTGTCGGCATAGATGATGCCGCTACTAAAGTCGGTGCTGAGAGTCATGTTTCCGACCTGCATACCAGGAGTGGGATTGGCTAGCTCCAATGCGGTGACAGCGACCGCAACAACTGGCAAAAAGTGTAATCCTTTCATCGATACTGACTCTGTGATGTCGAGATAGAGTCGATAAACAGCAGATACATAGTTATTTATATCACCTTGACCTGCATGCATGCACGTATGCATGTAAGCACCGTATAATCCTGTGAAACTACCGAGTGCCGTGCCTGCCTGGGCAGCCGCCCACTCCAAAAGCTGCTGTTCGCTTATGAATACGTTAGCATCATGCTGGTGGCCCGCCCGACAAGCCATCAACCGTTCTACCGGATACCTGCAATAAGCAGGTGCTCAGGACGCCGTTAGACTGGGGTTTGGATCTGGATCTTGGATCTTGGCGGTCCATTCACCGAGATGTGTGACCATGACGCATATGCAGGGCGATACTGCCCCACGGCGTCCCGAATTTTGATCTGACCGATGCGGCTTTCGGCTACTATTCTTACTACAACTGAAAGCTTGCAATAATTCTATCTGATTACAGCAGATATTCCGGTCTTGCAGCATGCAGACTAACCCAGTCTGGAATGATCATCTACCGAGCATATCGAGCGTACGTATGTACGTAGCGAGCAAAATAAAAAAAAAGCCGAGCGCAGCTGGAGCCCTCCTCTTGCAATGATGATGCCGAGCAGTTATCGGGCGTGGAGGGAGGGATTCGTTCTCTCAAAGATCCCGCTGCGCTCATAGGGTGTAGATACGTGCTCAGTATCAGGCTCCAATAAGGGCGTCGGCAGGCCCCAGAGGATGCGAGAGTGCGGCTCGGGGTAAGGTGCGGCCGGTTCCGTTAGCACACAGCTTACATTGGCATTTATTACTGAGAAGAATGCTATATCAACCGCGAATGCCATGCATTTCACGACAATTGCTAGATGGCAACCACGACCCGGTATCGGCGGAGACCGGTGGAATCGGCGGCGGCCCACTATATATTGCCTCCCCACTCCACGACCCCAATTTTCGACTCCTCATACTCACACTCACACAATGGAACACTTTTTCAAACCAGGACGAATCTATGCTGTAGCAGGTGCCTCCACTGCTCCTGAAAAATTCGGCTACAAGGTGTTCAAATGGTATGTCGACAGAAACCTGCCAGTCACTCCCATCAATCCCAAGGGCGAGACCATCCTCGGCAAGCAATCGGTCAGGCATATTACAAATGTCGCCCCACCAGCCGACCCAGCTGCCGGATTGGCTCTCAGCATTGTCACTCCGCCAGCCGTCACCAAGCAATTGTTTCTCGATGTCCAAAAGCTGGATCAAAAGCCAAAGGCAGTGTGGCTGCAACCTGGTACATACGACAACGAGGTTGTTGAGCTCGCAAAGTCGGTAGTGCCTGTGGTGATCCAGGACTGCATTCTGGTCAATGGTGACCACTTTCTGGCAAAATTGTAACGCAACGGCTGGACTACTCTAGCATTTTCTTGAATACTGCTCCCCATGTATCGTCGTCACTGTTATTATTATTGTTATTATTGTTATTGTTGTTGTTGCCACTGCCTCCTAGAACGATCTTGTAAGGAAACGGAGTAGCATCCGTAGTCGTAATCGGAGGTATATGCTCCTTCTTGGAACTAGCAACCGTCACAATCGATAATAACGTATCCATAAGCTCTTTTTCTGTTCGTTTCCGATTGGCTTCGCGATCCTGATCGTTCTTGCCATCTAGTATATGCACTTTAATCACCCACTGTTCCCAGCATACCTGATCGTGGCTTGTTGAAGCGGTAGAGCCGAACCATGAGGTCTGCTTCTTTTTGGTCGGCAGCGATTTTTCGAAAAACTGCAACCCGATCTGGCCATCTGCCGATTTCAAAGAATTTAGAAAATGCGATGTCTTCTCTTCAATCAGGCTGTCCACTGATGAATTGGCCACACATGGCTGGTCGTATCGTTAGCAACAACACTGAGACAATCATACGTAAGTAACGCCAATAGCTTCACGGGTCTGAGGTACCGACGGCCCAAACAGCCGATGGAATAAAATGGACGATAGAATACCTGCCCGTGTTAGCCCGGCCTGATTTCTTGGTCTTACATCGCAATATGTCTTTGGCGACAGTTCGGTCGGTGCTTATCTCGTACTTGAGGTCCATGATTTGATTGAGTGGGGTGGGGAGAAGTTGGGAGGCAGGATATCGCGGATGGTGTGGTGATGCCGGTGACGCGCATCTGATGCAATAGTGATGCGAGGCTTATGCTTGGTCTGCACCGACGGTGATTCTGGTCCGTCATGGCAGCAGACTTCATATTCGATCCGATAAACAATACTACAATAGAAAGCTTTTCAATAGTAAGAAAGGAAATGGCGATATAGATAGGCAGCGCGACAAGCCGTCCCTTGGGCCACCAGGGTCAGTCGATCATTCATTAACTTATAATATATGTAGAATATTAACGTATGCCAATAATTGCCTCGCCCGATCCTGGGTTATTTAGTAATTTCATTTGCTTGGCAGGCGCCTGAAAGACGCTGCCGCCGCAGATGTTGCGGCAAGGATTGTTCAACATGAGAATAAATATACAAATAAATAGTTCTATACAACAACCCCCGCGTCTAAAATTTCCTGTACAATTCTGCAAGTCTCTGGAATAGCCTGGTTTTCCATAGTAGCCATTTCCTGGCCGGTGAACTTTCCCAGAACATATCGCGCCACCACGTCCGATTCTTTGCTTTCCGGCCGACCGATACCGATCTGTATGCGAGCGAAACTATCGGGGATTCGGGCCACAATGCCTCTCAGCCCGTTGTGGCCATTTTTGGCTTTGCTTGGGGCTTTGAACTTGATCTGGCCCAGCGGCAAATCCAGCTCGTCGTGGAGCACCAACAGCTTTCTGGCCGTGCCCTGAACACAGTTCTTGTCGTGCCATTTGAGCATCTGCACAATAGCACGGTCAGATGTGTTCATGTACTGCCCAGATTCCATCAACACCAGTCCTGGAATCGCATCGTAGGTCGTAACAGAACCACCTGGGATTGTCCTAGTGCTGCCATTCCCGTGGCTGAGGTTTTCACGAATACCAGCTAGTACCAAATGCCCAGCACTGTGTCTTGTTTTGGCATATTGACGGCCAGGGTTACCAAGCGATGCTATAATCAGCGATATAGGGCCGCTGCTAGATCCCAATATGCTGGGCACAACCTGGGGCGGTTTTTTCATCTGATTTTGCAAGGCAGCAAGTGTCGGATGAGGATGAGGAGCAGGTGCAGGGGGAAAAAAATCCCCACCGGTGGGCCGAGGGGCAAGCGCCTCAGGTTGCCCCGCGCCCTTAAGCCAGGCGGGATCAACCATGTTTCGAGGCGCAGTGGGAAAAATCCCTCCCTACCTAAGGCAAGCCAACTGTTCAAGCATTCAGGTTTGGCTGGATCACAAGCAATGGACGCACAACAAAAAGGTGGTTGGACTCAAAACAAGGTCCAGAGACGACTGGTTCGTCATCTAGTGATCCTAGTGCTAATGGGGTACGCATTCTGGACCATCAGCTCTGGCAGGGCCAGCGATGATGTTCTCGACCGCATGGTGAGTCAAGAAGTAACTCAGGAGTACCGCGATAGAGTTCAAAATGGCGAAATCTACAACGTCAACCCTAAATCAACGTGGCGTAAGCCGCTGGTATTTGAAGATGGCATGGGCATTAATACCCCAGCTGCTATACCTCGATGTCGGGTCCACACATACTTCGATCCTACTGACGCCTCAGACTCGGCCGGCGAGGAGGAAATCTTGAAGATATGGAAACGAGCATGGTATGCTCTGGGTCTTGAACCGGTAGTACTCACAGAAAAGGATTGCGAGAAGAGCCCTCTTTTTGAGAAATTCATGCAATCCGACCACCTCGAGGACGAATACAAGAACAAGCATAAGAAATGGTTTGCTTGGGCAGCGAGCGACGCCGGTATCATGATGGACCACCGGATTCTTCCCATGAACGAGTTTGACGAAGATACCCTGGGCCAATTGAAATCATGCCAATTCAGTTACCCAACTCAGTACAATCCTATGGGTTTGGATTTTGTCCATTCAAGCGTTGTCAAGGCAAAAGAAGTCATCTCGGCACTAATGATAGGACCAATCACCGAGTCCAGATGGAGCGACGAAGATGCCGAGGAGTATAAGAAAAGCTATCTACAGCAGTTTTTTGACTTTCAGGAACAAGATTTGGTTGCCCACTATACCGATGAGAATGTTGAAACAATGTTTGACGGGCAGAAAAAAAGCACCCGAGAAATCGCTGAAATTATGAATACGCATTTGCATCATGCGTTTTTGAAAAAGTATCCCCTGGGAGTGGCAGTCGTTGATCCATATGACGGTCAGTTCATCGAAGAGTCGAACCTGTTGGCCCATCGGTTGCAGACCTGCCCCCTTGGAGAAGCCTCGACGAAGTCGTGCCCACCGACCAAGGAGATGCTAGAGATTGCACAGGAACTCTCGAAAGACGACATCAAGATGTTGGAAGTATCAGAAGAATTGTGTGAAAATCCATGTGCAGATTCAGCTGAACTGGGCTGGACCCACAATAAGAATAAAGTTGTCACGGTGAAATCCATGCCAATTGAACCGGGATATTATTCAATTGTGCCGGTGCCGCACCCAATGAGTATTTTGGCAATGCACGAGCAAAAATCGTCGTTGCCAAGGGATCTTTCTATGGCTGAAAACTCCAACAGCAAGGTTCGGGATGAATATATTCACTCGTTGACCGGTGAAACGCTGGCTAATGCACCGACCGATTTACGACTGTTGTTGGTGAAGGATGCCATATTCCAATTGGCCACAATCACCAACACCACCTGGATGACCTGGGAAACGTTCGAATACTCCGAAATGGAGGACGAACCGATAGAATGGGACCTTGGCTTTTCCATCCCCAAACCAGACTTGCCAGATTCTCATAATATCAGCCATGCCCTGGACGACGCAAGAAAACGGATCATGAGCAAAGATGCCGAATCTACCGATCAGCTCCGAAGCCAGATAGAACATTGGAATCAGGCGGATACTGAGGTATGGAAATTTTTAAGAGCCTGGAACAGTCTCAAAGAAGACAAGTTCAATCTGTTGGTGTTCCAAACTCAATCTCTGGTCTCCGAAAAGCAGTAACCTTTTTTCTATCATGCGCAGATGCATACATACATAGATTGGATGCTCTGGGCGTGGCGGGGGGAAACTTTCGTTTGTTGCATCCTTTATTATATATTTGTTTATTTAATGACCCATTTTTTTCCTTAGATCCATTTTTTTTTTTGGTTCTTTATTGAGAATGCAACTATTGATCATATGTGCTATCATGTTGGCCCACTGCGGCATCGGCCAAGCCGCACGAGCACCACCACGCGGACCATTGCTGGTTCGTGCTGATTTCAACCAAGCTGGCAGTGTGTATACAACCCTGGCGGTCAGTAATGATGCTAGTATCCCCACGCGGTTCAGTGTGGCGGTAGTTCCGTCGTCTTATGGATCAGAACCCGATACTGCCTCGATCCTTGAGCCGGAGCCAAAGTCGCCGGACCACTCCATAAAAGCACCTCTGGGGACAATGTATCATGGTTCTGCTGTTGAAAGTGTACCAATTCCATCAGTTAAAGGGTCCTCTGAAGTGGTGAGCGATATGGCGATCAGCTCAAATCCTAGCAAGTTCAGTGCATTGGACTTGGCCGATCCTGATAGTGTGGCCGTGGTGTCGTCTGTGAAGAATTCTGGATCCAATGAAGCTGGAGCAGCCCCGGAATATTTCACCATCAGTGCAGCTGGTGCTGCACCACCGGCTTCTCCTAAAAAATACACTACGCTGCACCCCGTAGTGTACATCACCGGTACGCCAGCCGCACCCAAAAAACCGGCTCAAAGTTTCAAGTTTGCCACGGTCTACAGATCCGACTCCGGTGTAAAATCGACTTCAGCTCAAGCAGCCGGGAAAGGGGTTTTGACTACTGAGACTCATTTTTCGTATCTTCTCGCCACCATCATGCCCAGTGAATGGTCTACCCGCAATTTCAAACCAGCCGTCCAAACCGTCTCTCAGGGAAATGCACTGGACGCTGAACCAAAGCCATCTGGATCCACAGGCAGCAGCAAAAAGTCTCCTGCCACGAAACCGGCTTTCACAAATAACACAACCAAAAATGCCATGGCCACTCAGAAAACAGTGGACCCATCCAACACCAAAAGTACGTTCAATTCGGAATCCTCCATCCCCCTTGTTACCAGTACTGAAGTTGTAGACCACAGTACTCAAGCTGGTAATGTGCTCACAGAACCAATGCTAATCGATACGTTAACAGCTAAAGACATGCCTGCGCCTTCCCAGGAGCCTGAATCCGTTGGGTCAACGCCACAAAATACAGCCTCAGACGGCTCAGACAACGATGACCCTACCACCGAGTCCTCGATTTCCTGGGGACCATCAATCATTTGGCCTCCAAAACTCACCTCGACGCCTAGCACACCTTTTACGGTGCTTTCGCCATCTATGCGCACGACCAAAGAGCAAGAAACCGACAAAAGCCGTCATGTCCATTGGGTTACCAAAACACACCCTACGATGGTTGTGATCACGTCGACTCCTGCGGCTTACCGCAAGATAAATGAAGACAGTAGCCGAACCGATTCCGACGCAGCGGCAACTGCGACAGGCACTAAGAAGAAATCCAGTGCCGAACTGAATCAGCTTAACGCCGGCTCGATGTTACGGCAAACCGTGCCATTGTGGCCATTCCTACTCTCTCTTTACGTTATGATCATCTTGTAGCACAAAATAAAACATTTCGTCATTAATAATAGAGATTCTACTTTTCTTCTTGCTTGCCTTTATCCAACATGCCCCGTTTGTCTTGTCGAACAAATCGACCGATGGTGCTTTCGGCTATCTTATACAACCACCCAGTACATACAACCAGGCCGCCGAGGATATTAATAAGTCTCACCAGCCATTGGGTGAACGGCATTCTGGTATCAGTGATTGTAAGCCGGATTGGCTCAATGTCGTATTTGAAGAAAAGCCCTGGTGGCTGTCCAGTTTTCGGGTTGAGCGTTCCGACCTGTTCGTTCACAGCATACTGATTGGTTTCAATAGTTCGGCCAGTAGTGGAAGAAATATATGTGGTTGGTACCACACTCATAAAGTACTGGAAAGTAGCTACGTTGTCTTCCGTCATTGAATAAACACCGTCCAGCGGGTTCACCAACTTGGGGTAAAAATCGCCAAATGAAAACTCATCAATGACATGAGTCAAGTTAAGCTGATCTACCCCCAGCACTTGACGTTCAAAATATGCATATCCGCGAGGTGTAATGTGCAAATCACCCCCAACTCGTGTAACGGGCAGCGACCCATATACACGGCATGCCCCGCCGTTTGGTACTTCTTTTCGAGACTTGAACTTGCTTCGTCTTGCCCGCTTCAGAACACCATGAAACGAATCGAATTGTTGTGCTTCTTTGAATGAATGGTGCTTGGCAGGATCGAGTACGGTGCTTTGAAGCGTCAGCAACTCCACAGCCATCAGCCGGTCTTTGCTTTGATCTAATGCATGCACAGTGATACCATCACAGGGCATCGCAACCGTAACATCGATGTTTATCTGCATCTCCCGTGATACATGCTTGTCGACTGAGAACTGTTGTTCTTCCACCCCGCCAATATACTCCGCACTCTGTACCCATATCAAAAACACACTCATGATCATCAATGCAACTGTCACTGCACCGCCACGGGTGGACCTTATTGAATAAGTCGAAGACACCTTGGGAAAGGCATCAAATGTCCTTAACCCAGGTACCATATCGTCCATGGTCTGCATTTGTTGTGGTGGGTCTAAATGTGTGTGGTAGGTTTGTAAAGGAGCCGAAATTGAGTGATGCGTGGCCCCTTCGTGATCGATATCCTCCCGCCGCAGGCGAATATCCCCCTGGACCAATTCCATACGGCAGAGCAACTCAGATCAATTGATGGCATTTTTTTCGTCATCGTGATGGTAATTGTTCCACCAATGGGATTGCGGATCGGCCATTATGCGCCTCAACGAGCTACGAAGAAATCTGGGCTATAGCAAGTCGATAGACCGCAGATCGCCTGTACCACAATGCCCGGAACGAAGGTACGTTCCTGACCCAGGAGGTACAACCAATCGGAAAGTATAGCGTAAAAAAAAAAAAAATTAACAAGAATTCATGGGATTGCAAGCAGGTACAGCACTGTGCTTTCTGAACAGATGACCCTGGCATGGATTCTATGTTTCTAGAAATCTCACCGACAGGACGCGATCGGACAAACTTGGAACTATGCATCGGGGACTGGATCACTGATGCCAAATTAGTGCTATAGAGTGAAGCAAAAAAAAAAAAGACCAGGGTATACTATTCGCCTATGCTGCTTGGAAAGAGATGGATGATAATTGATTACCATTGCTCATTGCGTGGATCCTACTTGGCTGTATAGAGAGCCTCGCCGCACAGGCATTAACAGCCCCTTTCAACCACATTCCTGATCATCCATCGCAGCATGGGTTCAATTTCACCGGGCCAGGCTCCCCGGACCCATATCCATACCCAGCTGCAGCTATCGAACATGCATGCGATCTATAGAACATTAAAATCCCTGATATATTTATATATTTAGCTGGTAAATACAAACGTAGATTTCGGCTCTCACCCTTGCATATGATCAATTGATGCTGAAATGACAGATTGACACACAAGGGGGTATCTTTGTCTTCGATACTCTTTGTTTACGGTACCGATGAGCAAGACAAAAAAAGAAACAAAATCTACCCTAAACCATTAAAGGCAATTGAAAAATGTTTCAATCAACCAGATCTGAGTCATTTAGTTCAATTTTCTATCTTTTCACAGGTACAAGCTTGATCTTCCACGGGTCCACACCCACTTTAAGAACTACAAACAACGCCGATCACTTGCTACTTTGGTAAGCGTGCATTGCGCCCAGAAACTCTTCTCGATTTTAATTATACATACTCCTGGGGTATCACTGAACCCGTTTTGAGGATGCAATGATGAGTTGCAGGTTTTCTTTTGATAGTTGGTACCATCCCTCCGATGAGCCCCAAAACCGTATAAAGTATGAACACATTATAAATTAGCCACCTTGCCCCTCTTGGTCCGTGCTCTCCCTTTCTCACTCATATTGCATTTTCTCAAACTCAATGGGCGAAAAGATCTTTTATCAATTCAGAGATGCCGAACATGTCATGATCGAGCTGACAAAGCGAATGCCTCAGGAAAAAACCGACGAAATCCTGGCTCTATATATCCACAGCAAATACGGCAATGTCGACAACATTCGTGCCCAAGTTCCCCAAATCCGACAATCATGCTCTCGAATGGGCATTCCTCCAGTACGAGATCGAGTCTTTCAACTGTGGAGTAAGATCTATCGACGACCAGAAATGTCCCGCCATCAATTCATTCTCAAAGCACAGCATGATGAACGAAAGGTGTTTGGAGCCAATCATCTGGCAGACATGTTACGATACAGACGGTCATAATTTAAAAGTCCGTTCTCAAACCATTTTCGCATTTGCATTTATTACCGAACACATGGACCCTATGAGACTGCCTTTTGGTCTCTTACTCCACCTTACGCCCCGCCAACCTCATGACTTTTGCATCTCTGATTCTATTCTACATTTTGTTATAGTTTTTCTATCATGATCTTAGCTATTGTTTATTTAGTACATTTAATGATCTTGTTTTGTTCCACAACACTAATAAAAAGAGGCACTGCTACAAATATGTCTCATATGTGAGCCTCAAACGGTCTCGGCTTGAAAGATTATTTGACAGTCGATTCCCTGAACGAACTCAACCCTTTTGCTGTTATACTAGAGGATCAATTGATGGACGATCAATGTATCAAATCCGAAATGGCAAGTATGATGAAATTGTGATGGAAATGTGTTGCACTGAGGGGTGAATACGTCGGCTCAACTGACTCCTGTTGAAGCGTGCGTAGATGTGGCGGGCCATGAGGCTGCAAACGAAATTTAGCACCCGCCTGCATGCCATATCCAAAAGCTCAGCACCCAGTTAGGTTAGGCCCAGAACAGTCTGCAAGTAACCGGAATTAAATCAATGCATATCTATAAGGTATGTGGGAAAAAAGGCGGCGGTCGAGCGTTTTGATCAATTCAGCTCAGCAGCACCTTTCCGGCAGGCCCTGGTGTCATGCATGCACAGCTGCACGCCCCCGTTGGTGCACGACCATTGCATATAGGAACCAGAATATCGTATCCGAAAAAGACACGTACTGTGGAGTGAATTGTATTTTTAAACGGTTGAGCACTGTTTATGTCTTAAGGGGGCATTACATGTCGTGGACGTATCCAGGTAGTAAACATTGGTGTGAATGTGTGAACGCTCAGCAATTTATGCAGGATTTATACATCAGATGTCATCCGTTTATTTGTTTTTAGCATGACGGTTATCCGCGGCATGCAGATGCGTTCACGTAAAGGTGAACCAAGTATGAAATACGAATTGGTCTAGGGGTAGAGATTATCGTATGCACATATCAATGCGGACAAAATAGGTCAACCCACGGCTGTGGAAAACATGGATGCGGCGATTCCTGTTGCATCCAGTATTTTAGAGTTAGCTTTGTCATTTTCAGTTGAACATACGGCGTTCAGGTGTGCCTGAACGGAGACACTCTTCCCATGAGAGCTACACAACCTGTGGCAGCCAACCACTTTCCCGAGGTATCCATTGACAGCAGCTAACGTAATAGTCCGTAGAAAAATCCACAAACCCTCGCGTAGCTGCCATGAATTGGCAGTGCCAAAGGAATCCTCCCCAGCAACCTCATTGGGAAAACGATTGCACCACCTCCATAATCAATCTCAACGATCTCCCTTAAGTACGCAACCAGAGCAAAAACACCAGGACGGAAATTGGTTTGGTTTTCGGAGCGAAATGAATGTACTGGACCGATATTGTCTGTCAGTGCTCGTCTAGCATACTTGCCAAGCTGAAAGTACCAAAACTCCTGAAAATGTGCAACGGCAAGTTCACCGTCAGAGCTATCGACCAGTCAGAGCATTTCGAATAAAAGACGGTGGAGACAGGTATAATGAGGAGCCAGGCGTCTATACGTTTAAAAAACGCGTAGAAATCGCACTTACGATGCTCCCCTAGAGCGTCTGGTGATATATTTTGCTCCGGCTGCTGGGTCTATGGGGCAGTGTTAACAACTGATCACAGTTCAGTTCATGAAGGCATTAATGGGTATGGTGTCTGGAGGAAGAAAAAGCGATCATCACGCGTTCGCATTTTGTTCTTGGCCAACACCCGCACGCGTGGTGCTACATGCTGTGATGAAAATTTCACCTAGGCGATACAGCAACGAACCAAACTGTAATTGGAAGAATATCCCGAAGTTACCTTAATACCGAACGATTTGGTTTTGAATGGACAAAAATCATAATCCAGGCTATAGAACAAGCTCGGAATCATTGGAGTACAAGAGGACTAACTGCAGGCAAGGGGAGCCAATCCCCACCACACCCCAATTTGAGGCTCAATTGGAATTAGCAATGTCCGATTCGCTTGATGCCACAGAGGCTTTGTTAGAATAACGAGTTTGTAGGAAAATCTCACGTAGAACTTTATTTCTAGGATGGCTTTTCGCAAGGTTGGTATATGAAGAAGTCGACACTACTTCCTGCGATCATTGCACCTCATGAAGTGTTACTGTGCAGCTGGAATCAAGTCCCAGATGAGATGAGCACCTATTTAAAGGTTATAGTGTGTCCCTGGGATGGTGGCCAATCTCTATAGTCCCATTTTTGAGTAGTTTATGCTCGTGGCTGGGATGGCACTGTTGAGAATCAATACCTCGTCCATATTCTGTCAATACCACACCTGAAGGCATCATGTGTTTTCCTTACTCATTTTTCCAACTATGAACAATATCTGAATATGTTCAAAAAGCTCATCTCCAGAT
Organism: Blastobotrys parvus; assembly: GCA_030564285.1. Classification (NCBI taxonomy): domain Eukaryota; kingdom Fungi; phylum Ascomycota; class Dipodascomycetes; order Dipodascales; family Trichomonascaceae; genus Blastobotrys; species Blastobotrys parvus. The sequence continues at coordinate 75,082 of JAJLUP010000031.1, read as the reverse complement.
ATGCTACTATTTCAGTATTATGTCTACTTGTCTGCAACACGTTCAAAACCTGTTCATCGGATTATTCAACTTGCTCCGACTGTATAAACATACTTTTCTGTTTCTATGGACTTAATTTTTGAACCTTTTCTTTTATGTGTGCGTGGTAAATCCTGCTGAACCATTTGTGCGGCTCATTAAGCCGCATGAAACTAGGGGTATAAGACTGAAAAATAAATTTTTCAGCGATTTGCCTAGCTAGCTCAATCGGTAGAGCGTGTGACTCTTACTACACTCGTTTAGAGTGATTCTAGTCATCACAAGGTTGGGGGTTCGAGCCCCCCGTTGGGCTTATATTTTTATATTTTTTTCACTCTCCAGTCAGCTATCATTTTGAGCGCTTTACCCGTGAGCTTTTGTTAAAAGTTTTGTCACACTGATATGATTGAACTGGGATCTCGATTAGATCACGATAGTGAATCAAAAAAAAGATTTAGTGCGGGGCAGTTCCCAATACGGCAATGCGCCCCGTCGGAAAATCGGCCCTAACGCCCGAACTCAGGGACCCCGCCCCACCCCCACACGGACAAGCGGTTGCTGTAGGCATGGAAAAATCTACCGATTGTTCTGACCTTTTTGATTTTTAACTTGTCAACTGGATTTAGGTCGCAAAAGATCTCCGAAACGATAGACAATAACAATGAACGATAAGAAGCGATCTTTACCGGCCGAGTTCACTTCGACATGGTCTCTCAAAGATAAGAAGCCCAAGCCCTCTCGGCCGGGCAAGAATTTGGCAAATATTCAGCCGAATCCAAATGGCAGCAGCACCGCCGTCACCAATTCAAGAGCAAGCCAGGTGAATGTCGCCAGCGACGTTCGTATGGTACCGAAAGCACTCAAAGCATGCAGGGCCTGTCGCAAGAGCAAGATTAAATGTCAGAACGGAGAGAAAGAAGGCATGAAGTGCAAGCGGTGCCAGGAGCATGGGTTTGAGTGCGTTTATGAAATCAAAGTGCCCACAACGAATCCAACTGTTCCGGATGTACAATGGATGACTACGGTAGAATCGCGATTGGATCGATTTGGGTCGACCTTGGATACCATCTTGACTTTGCTGAAAGGCCCTCAACCAAGTCACCCGCAACAGACTCATGCTCAGGCTTCTTCCTCTCCACCTCAAGTCGTCCAACAACAAGAGAATGCCATATTTCAACAACAGCACGAATTACCAATGCCCTCTCCGTCTCCTGAGAGCAGTCAAGGTACTGGTCGTGAAAGTAGTGAACCAGAAATATTTAACGAATTTTTCATGTCACCGCACAGACCGCTGGATGGCCCTTATAACGACATATTCTACGAGGATAATGATGGGTCCCACGAGTTCCCGATAGACGATGATTTCAATGGGTTGTTTGATGTAGCCAATGGAGAAGGTGTACAAATTCCTGCAAGTCAGCATCAGAATGATCAGCTTGTCGAGTGCGATGAAGCTGTGACTAGTGTAACGTTTGAACAAGCAGAAGAGCTCTTTTTGTTCTTCCATGAGAAGATTTCGCCACATTTGTTTGGATTCCCAATATCACATATGGCTCTTCCAACAGTTTGGCAGCGATCACCGATTCTGGTAGCGGCCATCTGTACAGTTGCATCGGTTCACCACAACAAGCTGAGCCACAAGTTCGTCTTGCTGAGAAAAGAACTCGAAACACTTGCTCAACGGGTCATGTTCAAGACTATGCACTCTGAAGCAGAGACAATTGATACTATTATTGCGTTGTGCGTTGCTGGCTTTTGGTTACCAAATAGCTTCATGCTCACGAGCGTTGCCCTGCGGCTGGCTCAGAATCTAGGTCTGTCCATGCCGAGTCACGTCAAAGATCAGATCCAGATGGGCACTGCTGACGAAGTAGACAAGGAGCGGTTGAGATTGTGGTATTTGCTTTATATTCTTGACGGCCACCAGAGTCTTGTTTACAACCAGGTTCCGTCTATCGGATACGATGATCCTGCAGCTGTGAAGAGCCGCAATTTCCTGCTTTCCGGTAGAAATAGCGAGCGGACAATTCAAATCCAAGAGCAGGAATTGCCCAACGGCAATGAAGTCAATTCTGCCAATATTGTTGCAGATATGCGGTTGGTGTCACAGGTCGAATTCAATCAAGCTGTCAAAAGCATTTTCGAAGGGCGGGGGTGGGATTTACTTAGACCGTCGTCAATTGGCATCCCTTGGCAAACTAATATTGACCTTGACAAGTGGATGGTTTCTTGGGCATGCCTGCTGACTCCTTCGGCCGGCAACATGGGCTCTTGGCCATCCAAGAGTACGCTGATTCATTACAATTTCGCCAAAATGCACATCAATTCCAAGGCGATTCGGGACATCCAATCCACAAAGGGCCGGCTAGGCGACTTGCAAGATGTTATTGCCTCTAGTCAGATGGATCTGCAAAAGTATTCTAACGATGGCGAAGATGCATCTGATAATATTGCCGTGGCGGCTGCGCAGAACGTGCTCAAGCTGTCCACCACTGACAAGGACATTCTCTCGGCGCTGCAGTATGTTCCAATTCACATTCATATGATGCTGTATTATGCTGCTCTGTTACTGCTACATTCCTTGTCTGTTCCATCGGCCACTGGCAATTCAGCTGCTTCCAAACGGGCTGCATTGGGTTTGGTGCGAAGGCTCCGCCAAGCCATGCTAAGCTCCACAAGCGCCCAGAATAATGGTAATTTGATTGCTCAAATTGCCGCAGGTCTGGATAATGCGGTTGCTAACAAAACGCGGCAGTTGCAGCAAAACTTCAACTACCAAATCACCGAGCTCATGGGCGGTGAAGATGAGGCTGTCAGCCACCAGCCGCAGCGGGGCGGTATTCGCGGATGGCCAGGCTCAGTGTCATCGCATTCCCGGTCATAGTATTTAGTCATTATTATATTTATTTATTTATCTTGTTTGATGTTGTTTTAGCCTGACGGTTCTGGACATGCCTAGTTCGACCCTTGCCGGGGGGTTGACTTGCTAGAGTTCTGGCTCCGATCAAAAAAAAAATTTAAACTTTAAATACCACCAAGAAGTTTTGCGCATACTGTCGGACAGGTGGGTAATTATAATTGCAGTACTGTCTTGTTTCTGGCAATTGTTCACGCACGACGTGATCCAAGAGTCTGCAACCTACCGCCGCACTCTTGGCGGCACATGCATGGGCCAGAGAAATAAAGTTTGCCACGGGAGTGCTAGTAGTTAGGGAATTATTCTTGGCTTCTCGGCATTGTGCCAAGTCGTACTAGAAAAGCATATTGCAGGAGGTCTCCTCATGTTGGCGTTCGATAATTTCCTTGCACTCACAAAAAAGTGCCAAGTGCCAAAGTATCACCACCTTGTGAAACAGCATATTATATTAAGCAGCATAGCATGCTCAACAGCAGTACAATGGAAATATGTCGAATTTTGTAGGATATAAATACTGCATTGATTTCCACTCATCCTAGTTCCTCGTCACTCTTCAGGATAAATCAACCCTACCATCTCCAAGAACAGAATAACAACATACAAAATGGTCTCTACTATGATTACTATCTTCGCTACCGTGTTGGCTATTGCCAGCTCTGTGTCTGCCTCCGCTGCACCATGGCAATGCCACGCCAACTGCGGCAAGGCTTTGAGCCAATTTCACCAATGCAAGGGCTCCACAGACTACCACAACTGTGTGTGCGCCTCCAACTCGCGGTTCCGACAATATTTGGCCCCGTGTTTGGCTTGCGGGGAACTGATCTGGAACGATTATGGTCGTGCCTTGTCATTTCCTTTGACTGAATGCAGCATCGCCATGCCATACCCAGTGCCAGCAAGCGCCGTCAATACTGAGAAGCAGCAAGAAAAGGCTGACAAGGAGGCCAAGAAGCAGCAAGAAAAGGACGAAAAGGAGGCCAAGAAGCAGCAAGAAAAGGCTGACAAGGAGGCCAAGAAGCAACAAGAAAAGGCCGATAAGGAAGCTAAGAAGCAACAAGAAAAGGCAGAAAAGGAGGCCAAGAAGAACTGAGATGATTAAACAGCTCATTAGTTTATTCATACCAGTTAAAATTTCAAAATTCGCTCGTTAGAATTAAATAAACATATGGATCCTATCTCATATTGAGCCAGCCGCGCGCGGCTGACTCAAGATCGCAGACTGTTGATCCGCCCCAAAGTCGGGATAGGACGATCAAACAGATCTGAAATACCCTCTAGGTTCATACCAGACACTTCTGGATAACAGAAGTAGATGAAAATGTATCCAGAAAGAGTCACCACGGCGTAGACCGAAAACACTCCACTCGGATGGATAATATCCAACGCGGTCAAGAAGGTCATTGACACGATCGCATTGCAGATCCAATTTGTGCTCGACACCATCATTGATCCCAGAGCACGTACATCTATCGGCAAGAATTCTGTTGCTTGCCATGGAACGTTTCCCAGCGCAGTGGCATATGATGCTACATATGCAACCGATGCCACAATTAGAATGGTTGGAGACCGATCAAACGACCACGCAGTGGCCAGCAAAGCCAGAACCATAATCCACACTGTTCTTAGCAGCATTCTACGCCGGCCGACTTTGTCCACATACTTCACTGCAACCCACGTGAACAAAAAGTTGGTACCAGAGACTGCTACCAGACTAACAGCAATTGGGTCTTTAAACCCAGCTCGTTCGAAAATTGTCGATGAATAGTACATGTAAAGGTTGATCCCTGATAAGATTTGACATGCCATGAGCGTGCATGCGACCACCAGTGCATTTCTATTAGCTCGTCGAACAAACAACGCTCTGAAACTAAACGACTCAGACTTGCTGTCATGTGCCTGTTCGTTGATCATATCTTGAATTTGTTCAAAGTTAGCATTGGGATATAGTTTGTTCAGAGCAGTCTCAGCTTCTGCGATGCGGTTCTGACTAACTAAGTATCGTGGAGATTCTGGAATGGCTCCTGTTGCCAGTAGGAACAAAATTGGTGGAGCCGCACCGATCCCGAGCATATATCTCCAGCCTCCGTCGATCCGCTGAAGAGACCAGCCAGAAAACAATGCAATAAGTTGCCCACCGGTAGTCGAGACAGAATTCAAAGTGACGAGCCTGCCTCTATGCTTGGGTGGAGCCACTTCGGCGATATAAACAGGCACAGTAGTGCTAGCTGCACCAATAGCGACCCCCACAAGTAGACGTCCCGCCACCAGTAGAGTAACTGTAGAGGCGACAGCCATAAGAACTGAGCTCACTGCAAATGCAACACAAGCTGCTGCGATGGCGCTTTTTCGGCCCCATTTATCGGCATATAATCCTGCAAGTACAGATCCAAACAACGCCCCGACTGATGTGATCGCAGTGATCAGCTCCTTTTCCCCGGAATCTAGTGTGTGTCCCAGATCTCCCTTCAACAACACCAACAGCCCCGATACCACTGCGGTATCGTAGCCAAACATTAGCCCACCAACGCACGAACTGCACACTGTCAGTAAAGTATACCAACTGGTGTCGTCATTTTTGTCGCCTAGTAGCCCTTCTTCGACCCGAGATTCACGTCGTCGCATATCCGGGGGAGTCGTTAGGAGGACGGTTTGTTGGGAGGCGCGGCCACTCGAAATTTTAAACGGGACACGACACTCTCAGTCTCAGTCCTCAGATCATCATAAGCTAACCACCTTTGTTTGTCTTGTTCTAATGGCCAGAAACTCGCCATCAATACTGCCAGTGACTTCGGCAGACAGTATACCCAATGCATTCAGTAGTCGACATGGCGTTCCTCGCGCGCCAGGAATGAACCGCAGCTCCGGGGGATTCAAGCTACCTCGCATGGTAAGACGAGTGTTAAACCCGCCGACATTAGACTTTGAGACGGCGATATGGGAGGTGGCATATCTGATTATACATCCGAGACGAGTATATAAGAGCCTGTATTATCACAAGCAGACGAAAAACACATGGGCCCGAGATGACCCGTCGTTTGTGATTCTGCTCACGGTATTCCTAACAGTGTCGGCAATTGCATGGGGCTTGGCATATTCACCGGGGTTCTTTTCAATTCTGAAATTGATCTTGTACATGGTGGTGGTGGACTTCTTCACCGTGGGCATTGTGGTGGCAACAATTGGATGGTTCTTTGCCAACCGGTTCTTGAAGCAGAAACGAACCAACATCGGTGGAGAAGGCGAACTAGAATGGGCTTATTGCTTTGATGTTCACTGCAACGCGTTCTTGTTGTTGTGGGTGTTTCTATATGTTGTTCAGTTTGTTCTTTTGCCGGTTATCACGCGGACGAGCTGGATCTCGCTATTTGTGGGAAATACCCTGTATCTTGTTGCATTAACATGGTATTTCTACATCACCTTCTTGGGATACAGCAATATGCCATTCCTGGAGCATACACATCTGCTACTATTCCCGGTTGGAGTGATTGGTGTATTGTACGTGTTTAGCCTGTTTGGCTTTAACATGGCTAGAACAATGGTCCATTTGTACTTTGAATAGGATTGCTATCTTTTTTTTTTTATTTTGTACTAGTTGAAATGAAGAACACCGGTATATTTCCCAGCTCCTGTCTGGGGATGATTGCTGTAGAATGCCAGCCGAGGCTGTGGGTCAGGCGGCTGGTAAAACTGCAGTTCCAACCGACCGGTTTCTGTGGAGCATTCTATCTGGTATTTTCTGTAGCTCATGTCTTCTAGAGAATTGTAATGCATCTTGCCTGTATATTGTCCTTCATGGATAGTGGCCAAGGTGCCGGTTCCTTGGATCGGCGTATCTTGAACATCAAGCTGGTTGTATCAGTGTTAGCTAATTGTTTTCGCCGGAGGAAATTCAAGGCATACCTGTACAGAAGCAATGCCGAAGACTGATAGTGCTATATCGAGTTTTGCATCAGCCAAGTGTGCGAATGGAGCCATTGATGGATGTATTCGCAAAGGAATTGGAGAGGAATGGTTGGTTCAATAGTTGGGAGATTGATGACGGGAGGGGGCTCACGGCTGGCGAATAATGTGGGGCTTGAGATCCTTATTCGTACTATTCAAAAGCTTATTTTTGTTTCGGATATATTAGAATGGAAGAGCCGCACACGTCGGCTGTTGGCTGGCATATGCAGCACAGATGAGAATGAAATAATGCCGGCAGCTGCCCGCCGGTATGACTGGCGGGATCATGCTTATGACGTCGGGTGGCGGCGCCTAGTGCGTGGCTCGAACCCTTGGCATACCATGGCTCAGGCAAACATACCCCAGATATCATTGTTCGGGAGAAATGGATTTATCGATGTACGGGGATCCTTCAGATTAGAAATAGAAATAAATTCAAAACAAAAAAAGATAAAAAATGAATACATAATTCCAAGAAGCTCCATCCATAGCGCAATGCTAGGTCTCTATGAGCGGCTCGAACTCCGGTGGTGACGATGGTCCCAAATCACGGCCGGGCGCCCATTACACACGATATCGACAACCCCATGGACAATTGGCGCGAGGTATGGCGATTGAGTGTTACTTGTAATGGACGAGCAGAGCTAATTTAATGTAACAGATCTCACGGATCCCGAATGCGATCCCGACGCGTCGTGATCCCATGCCGACATCTGTGGTCACTTCGCGTGCATTTGATAGCGGTCAGGACTTACTATGGAGCGGTGATAACAAGGTACGGTAGCACAACAAACGAAAAAAGACTAACGAATCAAGGGACGTGTTGCGTCGTATTATTTATCGGGCCATGGCATGATGAGGTACACAAGCTTCTCTGCCCAGCCTGGTGCAGTGGTGGACATGCTCACGAATCCTGGCGGACTAATCACCGCCAGCGCAGAATGCGTTCGATTACACAATAGAAGGGGGGTAATAAAGCAAAGCGTCAAAGGTGACGATATAAAAGGAATCGCTGCAATGGCAATTTCGGCAAAAGGTACTTCAGAGGTAGTTGTTGGAGGCGAAGGAGATTTGGCTAGGATCAATATTGATCGGGGGATTATCGCGTCGACAGTACCACATACTAGTGGTGCCATCACGAGGATGAAACGCGGAGGGGTGATGATTGGTGCAGGGTTGGAGAATGGTCAAATTGAGATTCTGGATCCAAACTCGTTGTCGGTAGTCAAGACATTTCAAGGGCATCAGGGTCCTGTTGTTGATATTGATTGTCGGGGTAGTATATTGGTGTCGTGCGGATATTCCGCACGAAAAACAGGATACTACCCTGATCCTATGGTGAATGTGTACGATATTCGAGCGATGAAGCCGCTTGCACCTATGGCATTCCCTTCAGGGGCCATGTTTGTAAGAATGCATCCAAAGTTGTCGACATGTTGTATTGTAGCTGGGGCTCAGGGTCAGATCATGATCATGGACTATATGCGACCTACCGACGTACAAGCGCACCACGCAGCAATAACATCATCAGTCACTGGTATTGATATATCTTCTACCGGTGAATTTATGTCGCTGAGTGATGGAGATGGGTTTTTGCAGCTGTGGAGTAATGACTCTACGGGTGAGGCGCAATTTACCGAATTCCCAGCACCTATGGAATTTCCTACCGTTGACGAGTCTTCAAGCATGAATTTTGAGGATGATCCGTTGTCGCGCATCGGAATGCCGTATTACAAAGATGAGCTTCTGTCGTCTTGGTCTGATCCGATGTATGTATTCGATGTTGGCATGCCGGCACCCAAAATCGATCCCGACCTGTTGAAACGGGTCCAACCAGACAACCTAGGCGTTCGAACTGCGGCCAATGTGAAAAAGCTTCCTCGAAATGCCACGACTCAGTATATTTCATTTGATCATTCTAGACGATCAAGTGCTACTATACCAAAATTCAAAAGTGAAAAAGAGCGGACTGGGGAAACTGACGATCAAAGTGCATTGTTTGGAGAGACCGTTATGGCCGGAAAGATTGCAAAAGCGTATCGAAAGCTAGAGATCAAATATTCAAAATTTGGTATTAGCGATTTTGATTTTGATTTCTATAATCCGACGCGATATTCCGGTCTCGAGACTCAAATGTCCAATTCGTATTGCAATGCTTTGATCCAGCTGTTGAGGTTTTCGCCAGTATTTTATAACTTTGCTGTGAACACTGTGGCTCAGAACACTAACCCACAGCCACGGCTGGTTGATGAATTTGGACTCTTATTTGACATGATGTACAAGGCTGATGGCAAGGCGTGCAGAGCAGGAAACTTTTTGAAAACGCTCAAAGAAATGCCAGAGGCCAAGGGGTATCTGTACGACGACTTGAAGATTGGGCAATCGAAAACCGGTGAAGGCAAAATGGTACAAGCGTTGTGCCGGTTTGTGCTGAGTCAAGTGAGTCGCGAATCCAACGACTTTTTAGCCATCGGTGGCATCCCTATGACGTCGACGGTCAAACGGTCGCCGTGCGGCGTTGAGACATTACACGATGATTATGCATTCACTTTGGACCTAACTGCATTGCCTCCTCCGCCACAATCTGGGCCATCTAGTGGGCCCAATTCACGCAGACCGGTTGGGTTTATCCCAACTTTGCGAAAGAGCTTTGAATCTTGGACTCAGGGTGCTGCATATTGCGACCATTGCCAACAAACACAACCGGCCGGTGTACTTCGAGTAGTAAGGGCGTTGCCTCAGCTTGTCAGTATGGCAATCCCACTTGATGAACATGCCCAATGGGAAAATGATCCCTCGTGGCCTGCGCAGTCGTTCTATGTCTCGTCGGCTCGAGGCAAAATGATGATTCGTGCGGATAATAAGAGCGGTGGAATTAGATACGACTTGATTGGAATGGTGTGTGAGATTGGCCGGTCATCTAGTGATCGCGACTCACACCTGGTGACCATTTCCAAGACTGAGGACGGATGGCATTTGATGAACGACTTTTTGGTAAAAAAGCTGGATGAGCCTGAGGCCTTTGACTTTTCGGTGAAATGGAAAGTGCCCGTGCTCTTGATGTATCAACAGAATGGTGTCGTCGATGGATTTGACTATTCGTCATGGCAAACAAAGATGGATACGTCTATTTTGTACCGTGACTATTTCCTTCAGGGTGAATTAGAAGGCTATGCACAAGAATACAAGCTGCTCACTCAAGAAGAAGCACCCAGACCCGGCAGCCTTGTTGCTATGGATGCCGAGTTTGTCAAGCTTCAAGAAGAAGAAACGGAAATTAGCTCGGATGGGCTCAAGAGCTTGGTGGTGCCGTCGCTGTTATCTTTGGCACGAGTGTCAGTGTTGCGTGGCGAGGGTCCACAAGAAGGCGTACCTTTTATTGATGATTACATTGCAACCACAGATCCAATTGTTGACTACTTGACCAGCTATTCTGGTATTGAAGAAGGCGACTTGGATCCAGCACGTTCTACCAAGGGTCTGGTCACATTGCAGACCTCGTACAAAAAGCTTTGGTTGTTATTGAACCTTGGATGCGTGTTTATTGGCCATGGCTTGCATAACGATTTCCGAACAATTAATATCCAGGTTCCTCAATCTCAAGTGATTGATACTGTTGCTATATATGTACGTCCTCGTCAGCGGAAACTGTCTCTCAAGTTTTTGGCTTGGTATCTGCTTGACGAGGCTGTTCAAACTGGCAACCACGACAGTATTGAAGATGCACACACTGCATTGTTGCTGTACCGAAAGTTTCAGCAAATAGAACGGGACGGCACTTTTGAGCATACGCTGGACGTGATATACGAAGAAGGTCGCAAGTACAATTATCGACCGCCGCATTCCATTGGCAGCGGCGGCGCCGCCGCCGCACAGCCCTCGTCGTTGAGCCGAACCGCAAGTAGCAACTATATTGATGCGCCTCCTACTCCAGGAACGCCATACTAAATAAATAAGAAAACTTCTATCCTAAGCGAATACCACCGTTGGGTCCTCGCTGTGTTCTGGCCGCCATGTGCTGTTGTGCTTGTTGCGCATGAGAACTAATTGGCCGTTCATACGATGCTGGAGGACTTGTAGATTCTTGATCTGGGTCGGTCCATCCCTCCGTCCATAGCTTGGACAATGTATACGATACTGTGTCGACATTAGCGGTGCTATGAGAGGATTCCGGGATTCGGTGCCATGTGTTTGAATCCTGCGAGCCGGAGCTCAACATTGTAGCACTCAACGAGTTTACCCGTTTCGGAAGAGACTGAGAAAACCCTGATGTTATATCTTCTACTGCGGTGCGTGCTCTTGGGATTCTGGATGTTGGGGACTGTTTGACTCGTTGCTGTCGTAGCCGTTTGACGGCATCGGTTACTGGGGAGGCAAACTTGCATACCGACATGTATTCCTTGGCGACTCTTTCAAACTCTTTTCGCTGTTCCGGGGTCAAATGTGCTGTTGTTTGCTGGCCCACTGACTCCCGTTGAAGCCATAACTTTTGCTGTGTTCGGGTTGTATGAGCACTGTAAGTTCGGTCTAGGCCCGGCCGTCCTGGTGTAGTAGGCGTCGTAGTGCCCACCGATCTGTCAAAATACGATTCTTCTGGGGTAGTCTGGCCGTTATTTTGGCTTTCAGTTGTTGCAAATACAATTTCGTTATTTATTTTCGGCGGCGCTGCTGAAGTCGGGGTATAAACCGGTGGCAGCGAATCCTGAGAATTTGTCTTCGATATGGGCGGCCGTTCTTGCTGTTTCTCCGATTTGCCAGGCTGTTCAGATTCAGGCTCAGTCTGAGGCCGAGAATCTGAATCCTCGTCTGTGTCGCTGTTGTCATCATCGCGATCCAAAGTAATAACAGCCTTCTTCGGAGTTTGGCCATGATGAGCATGGGAATGAATATTCCTTTGTGACGACAATGCAGAAGGAGACGGCCGGTGCATCCTAGTTTGGCTTTTTGTCGATTTTAATGGAACCAGTCGTCTATCTTTCTTTACCAATAATGAATCGCTGCTCTTTGATCGGTTCATTTTGGATCGAGGGTCTTCTTCTTCAGCCCCCACTGTCAATGCGGTGAGCCTAGCCTTGTCTTTGGTCTGGGCCAGACGGGTGGAGCTCTGGTTTCTTGCATGCCGGCCGTGAGCAACAAAATGCTTGGTAGCCTTTTTAGGCTTGCCGGCCTCTTCGTTCTTGACCATAGTTGTGGTTGTGTATGGGGGAAGGGAAGAAACGCACAAGGCAAAGGTCCCAAAGTGAAACCCAACCTGTGGCGATAAAATGTGGAGGGGGAGCGAGAGCAGGACACAATACGATACGACACACAATCATCACCATGGACCTATTGAAGACACTGCACAGTTACACCAGTAGGATGGTGAGCTCTGACGGAGTATCATCCAAGATCAAGGTGTTGCTACTGGATAAAGATACGACGTCTATCATCTCCATGTGCACGACACAGTCGCTTCTTCTCAAGCATGAAGTGTACTTGATTGATCGAATCGACAACCCTATGCGGGAACGAATGCGGCATTTGAAATGCCTGGTATTTGTACGGCCGACCCCAGACTCTATTCAATTTCTGATCGAGGAGTTGCGACAGCCGAAATATGCCGAATACCAGCTGTTTTTCAGTAACATCGTCAAAAAGAGCCACCTGGAACGACTTGCCGAGGCAGACGATCACGAAGTAGTTACCCGAGTCCAAGAAATGTTTGCTGATTACCTGGTGGTCAATCAAGACCTTTTTACGTTTAATTTGCATGCCCCAAGTAGCCGAGTGTTTGGCGACCAGTTTGACAGTTGGAGCTCTGAGGCCATGAACCGGTCTGTGGAAGGGTTGACAGGGTTGCTGTTGTCGTTGAAGCAAAAGCCTCTGATACGATACGACAAGAACAGTATCATGTGCCGCAAGTTGGCATCAGAGCTGAGCTATGTCATGAAACAAGAGCACCAGCTTTTTGAATTTAGAAAGCCTGATACGCCACCCATTCTGCTGCTAGTGGACCGACGCAATGACCCGATCACCCCATTGCTGACGCCTTGGACCTATCAAGCGATGGTACATCAGCTCATTGGGATCAGTAATAACCGTGTGGACCTCTCCAGTGTGCCTGAAGTATCCAAAGAATTGAGTGAGATTGTTCTGAGTGCAGACCAGGACGGATTTTTCACCAAGACCATGTATCTCAATTTTGGCGACCTGGGTGCGTCGATCAAGGAATATGTATCGCAGTACCAAGCCAAAACGCAATCGAACTCCGCGATCGAAAGTATCGCCGATATGAAGCGTTTTGTGGAAGAATATCCCGAGTTTCGAAAGCTGTCGGGAAATGTGTCCAAACATGTGACATTGGTTGGCGAATTGTCTCGACTGGTATCACTATTCAACCTGTTGCAAGTATCTGAACTTGAACAATCTCTAGCATGCAATGACTCGCACAATTCAGACCTCAAGCAACTACAGCAATTGTTGGTGCTACCTACAGTTGACGACGAGTCCAAGCTGCGGTTGGTCGCTCTATATTCTCTTCGGTACCAACACCATGCCAACAATTCGACACCGGCATTGCTAGACATGTTAGCATCCCACTCCCATGTTACCACTGGCCAGCTCAACGCTTTGAAGTGCCTCATTAACACATACGCTGGCTCGTCGCAGCGGCAAGAAAACCTGTTTGGATCCGACTCTTTCTTCGCCAAAGCACAGTCCGGATTCAAAGGGCTCAAGGGTGTGGAGAACGTCTACACACAACATACTCCATTGCTGCAACAAATTCTAACCAGCATTCTCAAGTCGCGGCTAAAGAAATCTACCCACCCATTCTTTGACGACGGGTCATTGCCGTCGTGGGCGTCACCAGACTCTACCGCGGAGCCAGAGCGACCGCAAGATATTGTGGTGTATATTGTGGGTGGTGTGACATACGAAGAAGCCCGTATGGTGGCAGAGATGAATGCTACAATGAAAGGAGTGCGAATCGTGGTTGGCGGAACTAATGTCCACAACTCGACGTCATTTCTGCGCGATATGGAGGATGCGGCTGACCGCTGGCCTATGGCCAGCGCCTCGTCAGCCGCAGAACGCCTTCGAGCGCGAACGTAGTATTCTCATATCATTCTTATTCTTATTAATATCATCATTATTAAATAAAAGTGTGCTTTCAAACGCTAATCTTCCTCGGCGACAGCAGTGGCAGTGGCCGGGTCAAAGGTGCCAAACTTTTGCTCCCACAATACTAGCTTCTGATTCAGACTATCCAGCCGAGTTGCGTTCTTCTGAAACATATCAAATAGCGGACCAAACTTGTTATCATCAGTTCGACCAATTCCCGGATTCAACACGTCAAACCGCTCGTTCCGCTCTGTCAGCAATTGCTTACGATCGATTTGTTCGGTTTCAACGTCGGATTGTGTACGTCCCACAAACTCCAAGATGGCTGCCACCCGTTTCTGTAGTTCCGGCATTGTGGCCCGTGGGGGCGGAATTCGAGGTTTGCTTTCAGTGCTTTGAGCCTGGTTCTTATTGGAACTGTTATCCTTGGTGGCAGGCTTCTTAGGCTTGGATCGCTTGCGTTTGGATGGCGTAGAAGCAGCGCCGCTCCTGCCGGCGGTTTCATCTCCTGTTGCTGTTGCAGTAGCAGTCGCTGCTGGCGTTTTGCGGTCTTCATCAGAGTTTTTACGACTTTTTGGAGTTCGTCGAGCTCGTTTCACAGCGCGATCTTCAGATTCAGGGCTCTTTCGTCGCTTTTCTGTAGCACTAGAGTCTGGTGGCGAAGGCCGTCGTTCTGGTGACGCATTCTTCTCTGCTGTACCCATTCTGGTTATAGAGTCCTCTTCATGCTTAATTTGGTCGTCTTCTTCGCCAGCAACACCAGCGACTTCATCATCTTCCGATTTGGTCGGCAGATCATGACGACTTTCATCCAATACTCGATTCAGCGTTTCTTCGTAATTGCTCGAATTCAATGTTGCCCGTCGTCGTTCCCGGATTTCTCGCTCTGGCGTTGGCGGTGTTGGACTCCTGGTATGCTGTTTATCACGTCTTGAGGACGGCGTCTTTTCCATCTTTTCCCCTGTCGCTGTTGGTGCCTGTTCTGGTGCTACCTCTGAAGCAGCCTGAACCGCCGTCGCCTGTGCCACAGCGGCTGCTTCTGCAGCGGCAGCAGCGGCCGCTGCCGCTGCTTGCGATGTCTGTGTTGGCTTCTTTCTTGTAATAGGCTTGTCTTCGTGAACCGGTTCTTCATAAACCATATCGGGAGCGCCATTTGGATAGTACGTCGACGTTTTACCGCCGGGTCGCACCACTACCAAATGTCGTTCAGGATTGCACTTTTCACAGGCGTATATATCCGGAACTTCTTCCTCAGTCTTGAATCCTACACAAAACCCATGCTGCCACACTTGGCATTTCTCACATTGAATAAATAACCCTGCGTCCACAGGCACTTTGGAGTTTCGAATGGTCTGAGCCGGAATCTCCTGGTGGCCACAAATACACCGTGTAATTTCACCTCCTCCGTAATCATCTTCTTCGTCTTCCTCTTCATCGTCACCGTCACCGTCACCGTCACCGCCGCCATCAGGGGCATCTTGCATTGGTTCGTCCTCTTCGGGCCCAAACATCTCTTCGTCCTCTTCGACAATGGCTTCATTGTTGGTCTTGCGTCTCAAACGGCGAGGCCGAGCTGAGGACGACGAATCGCTAGCACTGCCGGTGCTGTTATTGCGAGACCGGGGGTTTGATCTTCTTTGAGCCATGTGTTCCTGTTATCGATGTATGATGACAAGAAACAAAAAAAAATCGGGGGAACTTGTTTAAGCTTGGGCCTAGAAGAGGCGGGCCTGCGTCCAGTGGGGGTAACGACGTACCAGGCGCGAGACCGCGATGGGACTTTGGCCCATTCTTTATGTCCGGTCGGTCGGCAATACCAGCCAGCTAAGGCTTTTCTGGCAGGGTTGTTCTATGTGTTCTAATCGATTTCTAAGAGTTATAAATGGGGAGTTCAGGGTATATTCCTGCTTTCACGGCGTTTGTGGTGTTAGAACAGGTATTACGGCACAACATGGCGATATTATTGATTGTTGAATTCACGGTTTACTCCACACGACCCAGCTCCAATCACTTAAATTCTATATCCGATTGTAGCCAGAGCTTGTGCGAACACGATGACATATTTTAAATTGTGTTTCAGCCAATCCTCGAGCCGCTACAGACCAAAAAAGGCCTGCGGCACGTTCGCCCGTTGGGAGTATAAATGGATTTAAAAATCAAAACGCGTGGTTGTCTTCGGACAACCATTTGGTCTATGATACAAATACAGAGAAGATCAGCATAGCCCCTGCATAAGGACGGTACGCTTTGAAAAGAGATATACAAGATTTTTTTTGCATATCAAGGTCGGGCAACAACATGATACTGCTTGTGAGTCAATTGGCCACAAGATGATCCGTTTTTTGTCAGTAGAAGATTCGACAGTCGTGACGGCCCGTCGAGCGATCGATCCCCGGCCGCCGCATCAGGTGTGGAATTTTTTAAACGGCAGTGAACTTATCCAAACCGATCGAAACGACCGCTACGATGCCGTTTGGTAGTGAGCGTGACCAAAACGATCCAAACGACCGGTGCCGTATTGATTTTCGGGACATGACGGCTGGACTCAGTCAACGTATTGCATGCCAAGCATCCAATAAGGGTCGTTCCGGGTGCCACCAAGATTGATCATATCAATCTGATCTAGATTTACCCAAACAGGAACTCACTCCTGGCTATTTGGTATTCAAAAACTATATAAGGGCCACTCTGTTGTTGTTTTTTGACCTCCATCAATCCCCTTTTTTTTCAATCCAGTATGAAATTCCTGATTGCAACCGCTTCCTTGGCTACCGTGGGCCTGGCCCAAAACTATGCCACCTACCCTTCCGTTGCACATACCGCCACCATCAACGGGTTTGCTGATCGTATCTACGACAAGCTACCTGATTGCGCTAAGGACTGTGTGAGCTACGACACCGGCAACACGCCATGCCCATACTGGGACCCAGGGTGCCTGTGCTATATGCCCCAATGGGGTGGTCAGGTTGGCGACTGTTTTGCCAGCAAGTGCAAGGGAAACGACGTGGTCAGCGCCACATCATTGGCACAATCCGTGTGTGTGGCTGTAGGTGCTACCGGGTGGGTCATTCCGGCACAGGTGTCGACCGAGTTGGCAGGTGCGGCTACCCGTGCGGCCAAGCGACATGTCATCACCTCTGCCCCGGGAATTCTAGCCTAATCCGGCGTTAGGTAATAGGGTTGTCGTTCTTACATTTAGTTAGTGAATATATTCATACTCTTTAAAAATCTGAGCGGCTCGCAGAGAGCCGGTCTACCCCTGGCGCTGGCGGGGCCACCTCTGCCATGAAATGTGCGGCTTCTGTGATGATAAAAACAGCACTGTATCGCAGCAAGCGATGCACCAGCCGAACACCCATGCCTATTCTCGAAAGAGCATGTCTGAATCTTTTTTCAAGTTCCATCGCATGGTAACGCTACCGCTTCTCTCAACCCCATTCAAACCTACCAGCCAAGGCTATTAATTGTTCAATATTCGCCGTCACATAGTTCTTGTTGCAAATATACTCACAATACTACCTAGAAGTTCGCTGCGATGATGCCTGAGTATGAGTTTGCTTTATTGCCTGTACCCCAGGATTGGCACAGCCACACCCGACATCACCACATTGATTGAACCAAAAAAATAAAAAAAAAATGCACTACCGCTACCTTGAGCACTATATCGTTTGGACCTGTCTAGTCCGGTCGTATCTCAATAAATTTCAGAATATTTGAAAAAAAATTCCGGAAAATAATCCAGTCCACTGTACCGATTGCCCAATGTCCAGTCCCATTCCGTCGCCAAGCACATCTCGTGAGCGCCAAGCCACAAGCCCCAGCCACAACGGTCGCTGGTTTGGGACAGTTTTTGCGGCCAGGCGCTGGGAGCAGCAGCCCGCTTGCCGGCCGCCGACATTGTGAGGGCGTTTCACCGAGCCGCCCCCGGCAATTCCATATGGATTCACTGGTCTGAGGATGGAATACAATGAGAACAATGAGCTATGTTCCATTTCTGGTATCAGCAATGTCTGGCCGTGTTTGCCGGCCCGTCGGACATTGGCCCGGATGTCACCCACTCTGGTGGGCGATCTACCTAGAGGATGCGGCGGGATATGGTGCCGATCACTGACCCAACTGCCAGATCTGAACCGCCAAGCCAATATCCGGTCAATTTTCGCCAAACATCTCTTATAGTGACATTGAAATTTGCTGAATGACAGTATTATGAACGCCTCGATAGGATCCTTGGCTGTGTTCACTTTGATAGGTTGCCTCGGACCTAAGACAGAATTGACAGTGCCCAGTGACGATACGGCACTCTCAATCACAAGGAGTCCGAATTGAGCTGTCTAAGAATCAGAATTTTAGGTGCTTTTGAGTCGACACAGAGGTCTGAGATCTGAGATCAACCTTGAAGAAGTGGGATCTCAATCATTCAATCAGTACCTTGTTGCTTTTTCTCCATTGCATCAAACACCTTCTTTCGTTACAGATTACTACATTTTTCTATCGGTTTCGGTACCCAAAATGAAACTGATACAGTCTGCATATTGTTTCATCCAGTCGACAGATCCTTGCCTTTTCCTGGTTCCTTTCTGATGAGCGTCGCCCTCACAAAAGCCAAAAGCACAGTCCGTTGTGTCTCACGGTACATCCCTATCTAGCCGAACGCCTCTTTTTCAAACTTCGACTACACCAAATAGAAAAAGGAATAACAAGCTTGTCGCCTGTAAAATGGAGTCGGCGTGCATCAAGCAAGATGCAAGTCGTCGGCCTTCTTACCAAAACTGCCGTCTTGCACAATTTGATCTAGATCTGAAGCAAAACACCTGACAGACTGACATAATCAAACAATGCTCATTCTGAAAACGTAAAGAATAGGAAGAAAAAAACAAATTAGGTATACCTGCCGACGGTGTGGACCTGGAACGTAGTGCATGGTTTCATCCGTCAAACCGCTCGAAACCCCACAGGCGTTGCTGTACAGCAATTGAATTGAATTTCTTTTATTCTTAAAAGTTCGAAAGTGGAGGCTCTGCTCATGTCAGTGGCAATTGGTCGTACCTCAATGCCAGGTCAATAATATCCAAATGTCTGTCTATCCACAGCCTTATTCCTGCAAATGCCTGAATACACAAACGCTTTTTCTTGATAGTAGGCTCATTCACACATAAAGCTATTATTACTCATACATATAGAAATATTGTAATCTCTAGGAATTTAATTTGTTCGTATTTTTTGCTACGGGCTGTCAAAAAAAAAAAGGATGGCTCATGCCCTGGTCATTGCAGCTTTCCCCGTGACAGTTTGATGAAATCTCCATTAAGCGCCCTATCGCTAGCTGGCTATTTTGCTTAGAAAAGCATGGCCAATTGTTCTATAAAGACTAGAACGTGAATTGGTGCGTCTACCGTTAGCTACTGCTGGAGGCACAGGTCCAGTTACACCACCCGAATGTTGATCTGATCCAAACCCCTATTCCAGCCCCTATAACACGAGCCTTCTCCTTTAAAAAGCAATAGATTTACCATAAAAACTATTGTACAGCTTGTTGCACCGAAAGCACAAGCACCTGTACTGCGGATAAGTATCGAGTGTACGTTACGGCATAGCAAAACTGTACCCGTACCGGGTACAGCAACTCACAGCAGGGATCTGGGCCTTACTGACTCTAAGATCGAATCATCTTCAAACGGCCAAAAGTAAAAACCCTCGCCACCGCACCTGTACAATGTGCATCCATGCGAGATCCACTCAAAAGCTTGATCTACAATGTTCAATGATCATAACATTGTAACCCTCCCCCGAAGTATTATTGTACATATCTAGTATATACTTATTCACTATGCAAGATGAATCGAATCTGTAATATGCTCAGTCCTGCGTATTGAATGCCGGAGAAATAATTGATCAAATCTGCCTTGTTTGGCATATGTGTCAGACCTAAAGGCTGCACGGTCTCCTACATGTAGGAGCTAAGCGAGCTTTTCCCCTTTAACCAGGAGTTAGGAACCAGGGTTGCAGCGCCACTTTTACGAGAAGTTTGCTTTGCGCATTCCTATCATAATGTCAAATGATTACTTTGACTGCTGTCAGCATCTCAACAATATTCAACATCCAAAAAAGCAACCCACTCTCTTCTTGCCCACTTTACCCCAATGAGAGGATTCGCAGAACCAGTCCCCTCCCCAAAAAGTATCAAATATCTGGCAGCCGGGTGGTTTCATGTTGCGGCCCCAGCCAACGTGTTATCCCTGTTGTTTATGGTCATGGCCCACGAGCCGATCGTCAAACGGCCATGCACAGCGGTTTCATCGTTTGTAGGCAGTCGTTCAGGCATACGGTTGTTTAGATCGCGAGATTCCATACATTTTTGATTGTTGATGATCTTCAGCTTGTTAGAGCTCTATCGAATAGCCCCTTATTAATTTTTTTTGGCAATTATGTTCTGCTTGTTTAGTTGTTACCTACTACAGGGCCGTTGTAGATCGGCGCACGCCCTCGCCTTCCCATAGCCCCTGGAACTGGACGACCGTTACCACCGTTTTCTGACCGGGCATGAACTGCACACAACTGCAACGGCATCAACGTTATGCTAGCTGCTGGTGTTATCCCCTCCTCGAGAGCGAATAAAAAAATTTGATTGCATGTGCAATGTATGGGATTTATGTATGTAAATATGGTCTTAAGTATGCAATGCATGCACCTGTCTGCACCTGAGAAAGTTCCGACAAAACGGGGGCATTGCAATCTCATTCTATCCTGATTAACGGAATGTATCTACATGTATTAGTACAATAATCCCCCCTTATTACTAAACCCCATTCAGCTGCATATTGAAACTGACAGTTAGTGGATAGATTAGATCTTATTGTGCTCCTCAGAATGGCGTGTGCCCAGGCTCGCGATACCAAGCCTACGGTTCCTGATAGCGTATCCAGGGGGTTTGTTTAGGGCCACACAAGCTGCATTTTCTCTACAATTATTAATATAAGAGGTCGTGAAACTTTGACGGGGTAGTGGTTGACACCCGCCACTTAAAATTATTGATGATCTTCAGGTGCAATAATTTTGAAAGTGCGGCTCGATGGAATAAAAAGGGCAACCGATAGAGCCATGCAACAACATCCAGGAAACTAGCCTGAAATCTAAAGGAGTCAATTGCGAATTCCGGATGGTAGTTCTCCTTAGAGCGGGGCCGTTTATACGGGGTACTGAACCGAAATCGTCGTCGCATATAGCATGATTGATGATTCCAAAATTCTACTACAATCGTACATGCTTCTAAAACTAGAAGCTTCTTCCTTGTTCAGCGCATTGCACAGATTAATAGGAATAAAAACGAAAGCGTGCGGCGGCGGTCTTGTTGAATCTGGACTGGTAGCGGTTAGATGCAGCACGGCAGACAGGGATGTCAAGAATCCGATGATGCATGGATCTACCCACCCCTTGGCACGTCAAAGAACAAGGCAAAAGGGTTAAATAGCTACACAAGAATACAGGGATGATTACAATGTTGAAACATTAACACCGACCGAATGTTCTTCGCTTGACGGCCATCGACGCATCAAATCGCGATCTGGTACAGATTGCCCATGTGGTCATGGATCCAGGCACCTTGTCAATTGCAAATAATTATAGCCGATCGCAACGCGAATCAGCTGTTGAACCACATCGCCGTTAATCAAACCGGGGCTAGTATGATGATGTTCGAGACAAGGGTTGATACCATGGGGACACATGTACAACGCATATCTGTTTCATGCACGATCCCCGATAACCACCTAAAAACACAAATATTGTCATTACATACCTACTTGGAAGCAGCTTCTTGGACTACTTTGACAGCTCGCTTGACCGTGTTTTTGTTTTGCAGAGGTTTCAACAAATCAAACGAACACAGCAGATCTTTGGAAACAGACATGACGGCACCCCAATTACCAAATTCACCACAATAGTTCGGAGCACTGAACACAGTGACCAATTTGCGATGGTTGAAAAACTCATATCCGTCTTCCACAACCATATGGCCCCTAGCAATCAAATCGAATCCATGCTGTTTGCAGAACTTGTCCACTACACTTTTGCCGAAACAAAAACTCACTCCTCTATCGTTGTCTCCCCAATTGTGGACACTGCTATCTGGATCCGACCATAACAGATCTGAAATCAACCCTGTGTCCGGCACATCAGTGGGTCGATTTATAGCGACAATGTCATCCATACTGTTCAAAGCAGGTGACAACCCTCCATGAACGCAAAACACCTTGCCACCGATAGTAGCAGCAATTGGTAGCGTGTTAAACACATCTACAATGTTCTTCCATGTCTTGACGTTGCATCGTCGTTTGCATTCGTCATAAAACCCATAAACCTTGGTGACACTAGCACATTCGTGATTTCCTCGCAACAAAAACACGTTTTCAGGAAACTTGACCTTCAGACACAACAGCAACATGATAGTTTCAAGAGATTGCTTACCACGATCAACATAATCACCAAGAAATAGATAATTAGATTTGGGTGGCAATCCACAGGTTTGAAATATGCGCATCAAATCGCCATATTGACCATGCATGTCACCAACAACCTTGACCGGTGTGCCCAATTCAAGCAGCACCGGCTGCGACAAGAAAATACTAGATGCAGCTCGACAAACCTGGCGAATTTCCGCCGGCTCAAGACAGAATTGGCGCGAACTTTTCGTTTTCAACAGTCGGCTGATATAGTCGTTGATTGGAATTCGGTTTTTGGTGGTGCTGTTCTTTGGCGAGGTCATTGGCCCTTCCACCGATGACGACGAAGAAGACAACATCGAATCGACAGTAGAAGGCGTGGATAAACTCGACATGGAGTTGACAGGACTCGAGGCCAGCTCCGGAATTTTGATACCATCGTTACTATTATTCCGACGTTTCGAAGTCGGCGTCGATGGTGGCGGTGATAAGATCTTCTTGTTCAGGTTATTTCTCTCTTGCTTTCGTATATAACCACTACCACCAGGCTCGTCTGACGACTCCTCGGAGCCTTCAAGAGCCTGTGTCAGAGCGGGATTCGTTGTGGTTGCATTTTTAGATGGCGAGTTCCCCATCGATACTAATGGAAGTAATGTGAATGTCAGGAATTCAGGCCGAGCCCGGCCTCCCTGGCCAAGCAAGCAACGTGCGCCGGGCCTTCGTTGTGAGCGGAGCGATCAAAATTTTGCATTGTTCCTTGGCGAGTCGGATTGCCGACCGACGGACTCACCTCCCAACAACATTTTCGAAATCAAACCTTCGACATTTGTTTAGCTCCTAATCGATAATCGACAATGGCCACTGCGCTGGACGCCAACGCCTTTTCTCAGCATTCAACTGAGCGGACTGACGGTCCCAGCTCATACATCTTGAAACAAGCCGTATGTTTTTTTGACAGTTGCAATTGCTAATCAGATAGCGCCATTCAAAATCCGGACAGGATGACCTCGACAAGATCGCTACAACCACGACGCTTTATGTGGGCAATTTGTCCTTTTTCACCACTGAGGAGCAGATTTACGAGCTATTCTCAAGAGCAGGCGAAGTTAAACATATTGTGATGGGACTCGATCGATTTAACAAGACGCCATGCGGCTTTTGCTTTGTGGAATATCATGCTCATGAAGAGGCACTTGAATGTGTACGATATTTAAATGGCACTAAATTAGATGATCGAGTTATTCGAATAGATCTGGATCCTGGATTCAGAGAAGGTCGACAATATGGACGAGGTATGTCTGGTGGACAAGTACGAGACGAATTCAGAGAAGACTATGATCCGGGTCGTGGAGGCTATGGTAAACGATGGAGTGAAGCAGCTCATGATAACGTATAATATAAAAATATTTGCGGGAACCAGCCCTTGGTAATATAATTTATATATATATAAATAAATAAACAAAAAAACTCATCATCGTCATTACTCATTAATCTTTTTTTGCTACAGTTGATGTGAAGCCGCATACAACCGTTGTTGATGTTTTTCGCGATTCCGGTTCATCGCCGGCAACCGACGCCGTCGAGCATTGATAAACCAATTTGAAATCTGGTTTAGGGTCAAACCAGTCAATCTCATCAATTCATTCTTTTCAGCTTCGGTTGGATATGGATGTTGGACATGGTCACTGAGCCAATTGCGCAAAATCTCAGTCACCGGCCGAGGCAGGTTGCCTCGTCGTTTTTTTGCTGGGTTTCGAGGTGGTTCATAACGAGGAGCACTGGTTGGAATAGCAGAAGGTAATGGAACATGCTGATGAGGTGGTGATGGCAAATGGTGGAATGGCGGAACACTCAATGAGTTTGTAGGGGAATGCGAAGCAGGGCTAGATACCTGGCTCACCGGAGGTGAGAGCATTGGAGGGGCCCATGAACTCGATGAAGTCTTTGATGAAGATTGCAATTTGGCAGTAAAATATGAATCCGGAATCAGCTCTTGAATGGATGGAAGCCGAATGTTCTGTTGAACAGAAGCCGGTTGCAAAGGATGAGTATAGATTGGTGGAGCTGGAGCTGGAGCTGTAGCATGATGATGATAGTGGGGATGTTGATGATAATGAGGAGTCATATAATGAGGAGGATAGTTGCTGATCATGTTCATTTTGTCGTTGGTTGGATATAGGTGCTCGTAAACCTTTTTGATATGATAAGATTGACTTTTTATAATTCAACGATTAGCAATGAGATGTGCATCTGGATTCGATAAACATCATCCGGATCTGTGGCTCCTTTTATAGATAATTGCGAAGGGGATTGGAGTTGGAGATTGCTTTTTGCCAGTCCTGGTCCTGAACATCTTCCTGCTGGATACAACAAACAACCGAACGGAGAAGAAACAGCACACAGACAGACACACATTGAGCATGGACATGGGCATGGGCCCGGCTGCATGAGCGACGTTACTTTTTGGGTGTGCAGTGTTCAACTCTTGGATACGCGCATACGGGGCATGCAGATTAAGCGACAGTTCAGTTTTATTATTCCATCTGCACCGGTGTACAGGGAAAAGCACCGTTTTTAGCCCTCTCCCCAATGCCGTTACCAGTCTAAGGGGGGCGGCGCTCGCATCATTCTCCCGCCCACCATTCTCAACGGGCCAATCATCAGCGGCTATTTTTTCTGGCGTTTGTTCATGGGCTATTGAGCGCTAACAACTAAACAACATGAAATAATATCGGTTAACAACAGATCTGGACATCTGGGCATGCTCCAGGCAGATGGCTGTGACACATAACTGTTACACGGTATATGCATACCCGTTTCGCCGCTAAGAAACCGAGTCGTTACTTTTGCTGGCTGGCTACGTATCCGACACCGTCAGGTCTTAGTCAGTTGCTTTTGTTCCTGGTGCCAATGAGACGACAACTCACACTAGCTCCTGTGCGTCCAAAAAGTAATTGAAGCTCTGTGGTATTTTGCCCTGGAACTGACACTGATACTGGACTAAACAGGACTGCAGTTGCAGTCCTGTCCTGACTCCTGCCGAAAAGCCAATTGACGTCGAAACGAGGGCCTTGCAGTGCCGTGTGTTTGTTTGAGGTAGCAATGGTGCCAATAGTATGTAACGGATGGATTCTTGGGCCAAAGCCCCAGGGGGTCTTTGGGACCTCTTGGAATACAATCTATGTATAGAACGTTCAGGCGGAGGAACGCACGGATTCCTAGTATGCAAGCGGAAAGCCATACTACACTGGGGTTTCTAATATTACATCTCTTACAGGACGTCATTACCATTGACAAATAAATCAATAGGAACGAGGGGCATTGCCTCACCAATTGTAAGCGCCCTGATTCCGTCGCCACAATATCCCAAATCCCACGCTTGGGATCACCGAAGAGTATAAAACCCTTAAAGAGGTCAGATCTATGCGGCTAGAATACCTATCTATAGATGGTCCGTCGATGCATCATCCATCGATATTGTCAGGCTCCTCACCCCCATCCCATCCTCATCAGGGGGAGATTGTATTGCTGCGATTGCGTAGCTGTCATTCACACTAGTCATTTTAGCAAGCAAGGTGCAACCCTCATCCAGCTTATTTGCGGTGCAGTGAGACGTTGCCATGACAACAATATGCAACCTTAGACTATTACCACATCTGCATCTCCATAGTGTTCCCGCCGGAAATGGCTTCCCTTGCTCACAGTGTTGATCCGCGCGAAACAATTTTATAGCTTGCGGCGGTAGTTATATGATTGAACCAGATGAGACATATGTCTCAGATACATTCCGCGTGTGACCCGCGCGGGTGGGAGATTTTTTCATTTCATAGCCTGTCAGCACGGGCACAGACACGTGGAACTGTCAAACCGCCCGTCCGCCGATGAGATCCGATCCGGCTCTTAACTTGAACGATCGCCCCATATGTTTCTAGGCTATTCGCCATATTATTATGCCATCCCTGGTTCTTGATACCGAGAATAGTGCCGTATTGGAGATGTAAACATGTAGAAGCAAAAGCTATATTAGACAGTTTCACAGAATTGACTCTCGCTAACTAACGTAACTGACCGGACAAAGTATCATATTCCGAAACCACCAGGTTTCTAAATATGAAAAGTTTCAGACTTGGAGTTATCACATTTACAGCCACTGACCGAGCATGTAATAACAACCAATGTCCATAATAGGCAGGGTCACAAAAAGCATTGCGGACTCCGTTTTGGGAGTGCATTGCAGATGTCACAGATATATTTTTTTTGAAATGATATCTAAGGCACGAGCACCAGATCTTGTTCATTACTACAGATAGAATGTTCGAAATCTAGTGAGCCGGAGCTGGTGGTCCGCATTTGGCAATTTCACCGTTGGGAGGAGGGGAGCTCGCGCGGCGCTTCGCGCCCGCCGGCCCATACACCAGCCAACCTACCGTCTGACAAATCGAAACCCGGAGCTCCAGGCACTTTTTTTTGTCTTGATCTATTGATAACTAACCAACCTTATTGACAAATTTAACACACACAAATGGGTCTCCTGTATGGTGATGGTCACGGTCATGAATTGATCCAGCTAACAGATTCCACAGTTCGAAGGGCACGCCATTGAAGTGGCCGGAGGTCAAGAAACATGCCGAGCATGTGCGGACTCATGGAATTGAGCAGTTGATTCACATGTACAACCGCACGAAGGACAAGAAAGGTGATGGATTATTGTGGGGCGATGAAGTAGAAATGATGGTGGTGATCATTGATGAGGAGACACAAACAGCTCGTTTGTCACTTCGTCAAGCGAAGATTTTGGAGCAATTGGACAAGGCAATGCATGAAGCTGCCAAAGATGGCAATGCTATGCCCAATGTGAGTTTCCATCCGGAGTATGGTCGATATATGCTTGAAACTACTCCGGCAAAGCCCTTTAGTGGTGATTTCAAAGATCTGCTCATGGTTGAGCCGAACATGAAATTCCGACGGGACTTTGCGAAGTTGCAATTGCGACCGGACGAATATCCGCTGTCTTTGACATCGTATCCGATGCTTGGGGCCGGCGATTTCTGTGAATATACCGAACATCATACGAAGGACGATGAACGGGCAGCCTGCAGGTCTTTCTTTTTGAAGGACGAAATCATCAATCCCCATGTACGATTTCCGACATTGACTGCCAATATTCGAGAACGACGAGGCGGAAAGGTGGCCATCAATGTTCCCGTTTTTCATGACAAGAACACTCCAAAGCCGTTTATTGATCCTACTGTGCCGTGGGAATGGAATCAATATCCAGAAGATGCCAATGCGCGCGACGGCGCCGCATTGCCAGACCATATTTACATGGATTCAATGGGATTCGGCATGGGGTGCTGCTGCCTGCAGATCACGTTCCAGGCTACTGACATTGATGAGGCGCGGAAATTGTACGACCAGCTTGCGCCGCTCTCGCCCGTTTTCTTGACCTTGACTGCTGCGGCTCCGGCCTATCGGGGTTTCTTGAGCGATCAAGATGCCCGATGGAATGTCATCGCGGGGTCTGTTGACGATCGTACCCTGGTTGAACGGGGATTGGCTCCTGAAGATCCTGAATATAAGGGTCATAACTCCAGCCAGCGGATTCCAAAATCGCGATATGATTCGATCGACTGCTACATTTCCAACTCCAGTGAAGAGCTGAAGCATTCCAAATCTCACTACAATGACGAGAACGTTGTTATCAATGAAAAGGTCAAGGAGCGGCTGCTTGAGGCCGGGTTTGATGACCTGTTGGCGGACCATTTTGCACACTTGTTTATCAGGGACCCGATTGTCATTTTCAAAGAGTTGCTGGACATGGGCTTAGATGATGCATTGGAATCGGACCATTTTGAGAACTTGCAGTCGACCAATTGGCAGACGATGCGGTTTAAACCGCCTCCTCCTGATAGCGATATCGGATGGCGAGTTGAGTTCCGGGCCATGGAAGTGCAATTGACTGATTTCGAAAACGCTGCATTCTCCATTTTCGTCGTGTTGATCACCCGGGTCATTCTCTCCTACAACCTGAATTTCTACCTGCCGATTTCCAAGGTCGACGAGAACATGAAGCTGGCACACATGCGAGATGGGGTCAACCAAGTCAAGTTCTGGTTCCGAACGAACATTTTTGAGCATTCCAGCGGTGAGGGCCAGTACAAACAATTGTCGATTGATGAGATTTTCAATGGATGCCAAGATTTTATGGGGCTCGTTCCTCTGGTGCGCAGGTACCTGCAGTCCATCAACATTGATCTTGAGTCTCTATGTCAATTGGATCCGTACTTGAATCTTGTATCCAAGCGGGCTAGTGGCGATTTGATGACCACCGCGTCCTGGATCAGACAGTTTGTACGGTCGCATCCAGACTACAAGCATGATTCGGTCATTTCGCCCAAAATCAACTATGATTTGATGAAGGAATGCAACAAGATCAGCAATGGTGACAACTGGGATACCGACTACAAGGGGTTGCTTGGACTCAAAAACAATAGCTAATCACTGCATCGTATATATTTAGAATGTAATTCGTGGTGGATCGCACACACCGCCTAGATCCCACAGAATGGTCGACGGGAGGAGATAATCAAGATAATCAGACCGCCTTCTTGATCTGGAACCACTGACTACAACAAATATCGGTTGGCACTTCACTTATTATACTTTCCTTTTCGCTGTCGTGAGTACATTCCTTTCGACGCAACGGCCACCTTTTGACAATTTAAAGGTAGATTGGTATGGCGAGTGCTTGGTGACCGTCCAGGTCCAGGCAGCCTAGCTCAGTCGCTCATTTGCTTGCCTGTTTTTGAAAGGTGCTATGTAGTGGGTTGTACGGTCCTTCGTCTTACGAGAGAAGAGGAACCGTTGCGCTCGGCCTTTTCTTTTGCTCGCTTCGCTCGATATCATCAGACTTGTACACCCAGTGGATCTGTGGCGACAAGGAGACCGTCGGTTCACTGCTCGAGTCCGGCATTTTCTTAATTGAATGCATGCATGTCCAGCTATCTCAAGGTGCAGACGATGTGGTCATATCCGTCATGTATCCTTCTAGAAGTCCAGGTTACCGCCGCCTAGAACGCAGCCAAGATAAACTAGCTAATTAGATTGATTTTACAAAAAAGCTGTAATACCCGCTTGGAGTATAGCTTGTGCTGGTAACCCTGTTAAGAACCCTTAGGCGACTTTAATCAATGGTTAGATATTTATATTATATAATGGCTATTCTTACCTTTAATCAATGGTTAGAATATCAAAGTTATTCTGAGATATTCTAACCACTCGGCAGTTCTCCGCTGTTCCGGGTTCGAGTCCGGGTGAGTGAGGACGAAGACTCTTGTCTGTGCGGCGCAGTGCGGCTCACAGGCATGGAACTCTCAATAGCAAGGCTGGGTCTCGCAAAAGCCACACCAAGCCTAAAATAGCGAACCAGTCTCGCCCTTGCCAGTTTTCCGTAGGGGAAGCGGCTTTTGGGGCCAAGACACCAAGGTGAAAGGGAAGTCATTCTCAGCGGCCGCCCTGCTGCACTCCTCCTCAGACCATGGGATATACACGTCGAATCGCCGGGTCGCCTTGGCCTGCTTGAGTCCATCCAGCAGGGGCACCCACGACTTACCTTCGTATTCCCTCGAGGTTACCTCGAAAATTCCGGTGAGGTGTATTGTAAGCTCCTGTAGTCTGCTGAGACTTAAAAGCACATTGCACGCTTCAGACCACGTCTTGTACCGTGGAGAGTCTGGGTATACAGGCTGAGAGAAATCCCAAGAGTAGTTAAGTCTTGTAATCTGATGTAGACGCTGAGGGAGTATACATCTTTTCATGTAAATAAGTGTATCCAAGTGGTCAATATCAAAGATGTTGTCTTGGTATAGCATTGACACTGCTTCAGTGTATACTAGCCGACAGGTTTGCAGCAGAGGAAGAAGGTTGGCAGGTCGTGTGGGCCCCTGGGCACTGTTCTTGGTTCGGTACATGCGTGTAATGGTACCACGAAAGGCTCCCATTCTCGCCATGCACCAGCAGTCGTGCCTGAGGGTCTCCAGGTCCCTAGTCAGAGCCTTCGGCTGAGCGCATTCAAGAGCGACCAGTCTGTTGGGGACACGGGCCATGTGAAGTAGCTGCCCGCCCACGACGTGCCTCCAAATAGCTCTGCGAATCTCAGTGGGCAGTGTCCAAAGCAGCCGAGACTGCGATTGGTCGGCTGTGCGCTGATACATGCTGCTGCTTTGCTGCTGTCCTCCATCTATGCTACCGCCCTCGTCATCTCCCTCTTCTCCACCATCTTCAGAAGGAAGCGGAAGGGTCAAAGCCCGCGGTCGTTTGGCCGGCAGCAGCGGCGGTGCGTTGGCCGCTCGTGCGGCCACCGTGCCATCTGGGTCCTCAGCGTTTCCGCATGGCACCAGGGGCCACAAGATGGGGTCGTCCTCCTCGTCATCATAAGCCATTGCCGAAAAGGGAGAAAACAGAGCGAAGAGGACAGAAGATCGATGAAGAAAAGAAAAGAGGAAGAAAGAAAAAATAGAATTGCGAGTCTGAAACTGTGCGGAGAATAGACTTTGAATTTGGAATTAATCGTGCGAGAGTGTAGAACGAATAGAGTTACGCAAATCTGGATTCCTCTCCCCTTTACAACGGCCCGCCCCGCAAGCAGGGGTTGCACACGATTCTGCAGCCGTTGGGAGGCAGGCATGATGATGCACATATTTTTGGCAACGTTTTGAAAGTCTCACCACCATCAATGAACTCGGACGAGACTGATAGCGGAAGCTACAGTATCGAGGACAGTGCGTGCGACCAGATCACTCGATCTGTGCTGGCCCGTCGCCGGTCCAGCCAGGCTGGCAGTGGTAGCGGGGGCCATGGCTCCTCGGCTCGCCACGTGGTCGCAGTCGTCGAGGAATCTGGCGATGGTGTGAAAACGTCACAATCATCGACTGTACCGCAGCAGGCTAGATGGAAAAGACTGGTGGAAGTTATGCTGATTGTAGTGGCGTTTGCGTGCAGTGCATGGCGGTCGCATCGCCATCTGGACACTGCGCTTGTGATATGGGCTGTGTTTGCAACAGCAATATTG
Source organism: Blastobotrys parvus (assembly GCA_030564285.1). NCBI lineage: Eukaryota > Fungi > Ascomycota > Dipodascomycetes > Dipodascales > Trichomonascaceae > Blastobotrys > Blastobotrys parvus. The sequence continues at coordinate 43,596 of JAJLUP010000031.1, read as the reverse complement.
ATACACTATCGCAACAATCAGCACCCCCATACTTTATACGCATTTCTATTTCCACCAATGCTTACAATGGTGTTGGGACGTTCTGACCTGATACCATTGAACCTTTGCATGTCGCTCGCCGCACTACCCTCGCCGCTGTCGCTAGCCCAACTCCTGGTTCTAGCATCGCCATCTTATACACAATACTTCTGGACTTTAGAATTGCATCGGTGTGCCTACGAAATTATAGACTTGGCATGCACCACATCGTTGACCCCTCCCGAGGTGTCGCTATTCAGCTCGCTGGTGATCAACGCCATATTATCGTTTCATCACGACTACTCACAGCTGATCATTGTGATCTCACTGCTGGCCATAATACCTGCGGTGCCGTGGTTGGAGCGGATCGCGGCTGTATCGCGGATCATGGCGTTGCCGCATCAGCGCCCGCCGCACGCCGCACAGAGCAAGCAGAAATACGCCCTCATGGCGAGCATTAGCTTTGTAGGCGCACTGTGCGGCCTGCTATATGCATTTTTGGGTGTCGACGGGATTTTTGGGTTCGTTGACTACATGTTCAGCGTGGACCATTTAGAGATTTTGGCATACTGGGCCGTAATACTAGCGGTCAGCCTGCCGGTGGTGCTCTTGCAGTCGTCATCATGGCAACTCGATCTGCGTCGCAAAATCTGGCACGGAGTCGTTGTGGTCATGTTCCTACCAGTGGCATGTCGCGACCCAGACTTCACAGCCGCATGCATGTCCATTGCTATCGTGGCGTTTTTGCTCACAGAGATTATGCGGGCCACTACAATGCCACCGCTGGGTCCGCTGCTGCACAGAATCCTTCTGCCATACACTGATCACCGGGATCTTGAAGGACCGGTGATTGTGTCGCATGTGTTTCTGCTGCTGGGCATCTCGCTGCCAGTGATCATCGCGCACGGCTCGCCTGCCGGCATCATCTGCCTGGGGCTCGGCGACGCATCTGCATCCATCGTTGGTCGCCGGTTCGGCAAGCGTCGTGACGGGTGGCTCGGCACGCCTAAGACCGTCGAGGGCACCGCCAGCTTTGTGGTGATGGTCGTGGCCGGGCTCGCGGTTTCGGCGCACTGGTACGTGCGGCTGGCGCCGCTCACTCTCCTGAATATGCTCACCGTCGCGCTCTGCACCGCGTTGCTTGAAGCCACCAGCGTCATGAACGATAATGTTATCGTACCATTGTACATGCTTATAATATTAGAACTAGTTTTATGATAATATTGAAATTTGTTTTAGTCATAAATTTCCAGTGGTGGGATCCGGTCGAGATTGTAGAACCAATTGCCAGTCTCCAACTCCTTGGCGAGCCAGTCCGATGGGAAATGCACCAGATGGCCTTGGATGCCATGTTGCAGAATATGCTCAGCTTCTTGAGCTTCATACGGCACATTGTGATTCGTCCACCGACGCGAAGAGTACCTCGTGTTGGCCCGGGCTCGTCGTCGTACAGCAGGCTTGGTGGGCATCGTGGCCGAACCGTTGGTCAGTACACCATTCAAGCTCGATACAGCACCGTTTGAAGCAGACTTTGAAATCCCGTTGGGCTGCTGATCGTGAACACGCTCGTCGTGCTCCCGTTCGACATCATCCATTCGGCCCAGTGGGGCATGTGCCATGGTGGTGTTCTGCATCTCTTCTTGTTGTGCCTGCTCATCGGATGGCCATTGGCCAGCTGCCTTGTCCTGGTTGCTGGAGAACTGCTCGCCATACCGTACAGCCTCTTTGTACTCCTTCCATGTGGTCACTTCGTCATCGGGCTGGCATCGGAAAACCTGCCGGAACGTGTTGGTATTCTTATCGGCGATCTTGAGCCAGATGTCAAAGTAGAACGACTCGTCTAATGGGTCTCGGAATGCATAAGGGTCCACATTAACCTGGCCAGGCGAAACTGGGCTCGAAGTGCGAGATACGTCGTCTTCCCCATCGTCATCATTATCGTTACCTTCATCATCAGCATCAGACTCGGTCGATCGTGAAGTATGCGACGATTCAGAATTGATATTATTGTTGGCATTGCCGTTGCCGTTGGCGGTCACTGTCTTTTCGTACATCTTGCGTTTGAACTTTTCCAAGTCGTCCACAGACGTCTCATGCAGGATTTCCTGCACCACTCGTTCAGTATTGATGTTCACCGTCGGCAAAGCAGTCGAGTTGTGTGCTTGCTGCGCTTGTTGGTCACCAGCCTTGGCTCCGTCAGAGTCGGCCGTAGCCGCAGCCGCATTTTGATGGGCCCACCCATCATGCCCATAGCCGTCAACATCTTGCTTGTGGCGGGTATTGCCTTGCACACGAGAATCGGTACTGATGGTCTTCTTCTCTCGCAACCCAATGTTGTCGATACCTGAGAAATGGTTGAACCCTCGCATCTCGATCGACTCGGTCGGCATGTTGGATACTGTAGTGGTTGGTGCTTGGAACATGGGGTTGTGTGATTCTCGGCTCTTGGACTTCGCTAGCTCTTCAGCCTGTCTTTCAATGAAATCTAGCTGATCCACATCCAGCCCCAAATGCTCCCGCATCAGCCGCAGCCGCAACGTGTGTGCAAACTTGCCCACCTTGTACGGCTTGCCCGCCATTACAGAGTCAAGCTGATGTGCATCACGAACAATGGCGGCGCATTCCGAGTCTCGGTTGCCTCGCATCGACCGCTCGTTGATGTTGGCAGACCCAATAATGGCCAAACGGTCATCGACAATCATGGTCTTGCCGTGAACGTACAGCTGCTCTGTAACTACCTTCTTGGTAGGTCCAACCTTGCCCCATTTTCGTAGAGAGAAGAACTGGATATAGTCATCGGGGTTGATACCGGCTTTTTCTAGTCTTCCAAATATTGAGTTGGGCCCTCGGCTAATGGAGTAGAATTGGCATTGCATGATGACCCGCACCGACGACCCGTCAGGCTGATCCACTTGTGACTCAAACCCAGGCATGAGCGGAATCACGATCACAGCTCGCCACAACTCGCCCCGTTCACTAGCACGGATGATTCGCTCCACCAGCGCATCGCCGATTCGGTTTTCAATCTTGGTAGCTTCCACCGAAGTAGAACTGATGAAAAACTGGTTCTCAATGTAAATAAAGTGTTCACTTTGTTCAATTGCTTTCAGATATGCATTCTGGATCGAATGCTCCTGCTGCTTCAACCCCAAAGACCAGGCACCCGACGATCTCAATACTTGCACTTCGCAAGTACCGTCGAGATCCAATTGCTTGACTTGTTCATCGGTGAAGTCAGCCGGAGGAAGCAACATCGGAGTGAACCGCGACGGTCGCTTTTGCCGTAACAAGTAGTTCCATCGCTGTACAAAGTGCCGCACCAAATCACGGGCCGGCTGCCCAAACAGCATCATATGCACATCATGCCAAGGCATTCGCGGAACCTTGTCACGGTCATACATGTCGTCATATGGGTGATCCAAACTGTGGAAATCTTGCACCCGTGGGTTGGAATAGTCCTTGCCGGGCCAGATCTGCGTGTCTCCTTCGTACGACCCTTGCTGGTTGTAAAACGCCGCTGGAGCATCATCGCTCAATACATGGTCCGGGGTGTCCCATCGACCAAAACACATATCAATCCCACCAATGAACGCCACTGTGTTGTCAATCAAACACAATTTCTCATGATGCGCCCAGAAAAACGTATTCTGCAGCAACTGGTTCGGAGACCGCATCACATAAATGTTCGGATGTAGATCCATCAGCGAATGCTTGGTATACATCGAGTCGATCGGTACGATATTTCCCACATTTCGATAAACAATCACAAATATCTTGACACCCTCCCGAGCCTTGCGCCGCAGCAACCGATCAAGTCGCCATTGCTGATTGCCCTCAGCCGGACGCCGCATGTAAATCTCCGGACTCAACCACCAATCGTGGATATAAATAACATCCTTGGCCATATCAATCGCACTACTTACAGCCCAAAAATAGTCTCTCTGATTTTTTTTTTTGTTAGTTCATCATATTACTGTAACATACCCCGTCAACAAACCATTGTGCATGAACGTTGCGCCGCACAGGCGCAAAACTGTCAAACCGTTGCTTTTTGCTCCACAATGTCTGATCCTTCATCTCGTCGATACTGTTCATCCAAAGCTGAAGATTCTTGTCAGACCCAGTAACAAGCTTGATTTTTCGCTCATTGTTTTCTAGCTGTAGTGTAATATGCATGTTTGGAGCATTGATCTTGTCGTCTTCATCTTCAGACTCGGTAGCGGACCGCCGCTCAGTGGCTTTGAACCCAGAATCTACCAAGAACACTTCTAGAATGTTCGTTTCGTAGATGTTGTCGACACATACAATATAAGAGTGCCGAACCATGAACCATTTGTTCGTATGCCGATGGATCATCTGGCTCAAGTCATTAGGACGCCAATGCGACACTCGCCACCCTTGCAGCGACGACGATGACCGCACAAACAAGTATCCTTCTTTGCCGTGGAACGAATTCTCAGGAGCAAGTCGAATACTCATGTTAGAAATCTCCAAAAATTGGAAAAGCTTGTTTGCATCTGGACGAAACCGAAACTGTTGCATCAAAGTCTTGAAATACTTTTCAACATCAAGAGCCAATTCTTCATAAATCTTGGCCTTTCGCTCTTGGCTCTCTTCGACTCTGGACTGAGACGGAGTAATATCATGGTGAAACATGCTCAAGCTTCGATGGGAACTGGAATTATGACTGCTCACCGAAAACAACGACGCTGGCCGTGTCGACGATGCTTGGGTCTCGGCACCCCCAGACGGTCGTCTGCTCATGTTTCCAGGACCTTGAATCTGGCCATTGGCACTGTTGGCTGCTCTCGTTATAGTTCGATGTTTGGTCGGAAACTTTGGCAGCTTGATATCTCCCACCGAAAACCCGATTCTTTGGAAACTGATGCTCTTCAATCTAGTATGCAGCATCCAGAAATCCTTGTACTCCTTGTGGATCGTCCACGTCAGCCGCGCGGGGCCACTCCCGTACTCCAAATCCAGCTTGTATTTTCGATTTTTTTCGTTCAACGAGGACGACGTATCGGTGAGCTTGAACTTGATCTGTTCTAATAAAACCGGAATTCGTTTCAAGTTTTTTTCGTCTCGTTGAAATGCAGATGCTAACACAATCGCTGCCGGAGCACCAGCGATCAATTCGTTGATCAACTCGGTACTCTTTTCATAATCAATAGCTGGTACAGGTTTCTTCTTTTTCCGGCCCAATCCAGCCTTGACCGTTTTTTTCAAATCTTGCCATGTACCGGAATGCTCGGTTCCAAATGCACTGATCCGTCGTTTGAACAGCCCTGGACTGTCCATAGTGTTGCTGAACAAATCACCAACAACGCTCTGCGACCGATTGTAAAACTTTCGTCTAACTTTGACATGGTCACCACCAGCGTTGGTACCATCAGTAAATGTAACATCTCCTTCATTGTGCTGTGGTTGCTGTTGTTCCGTGTCTGAGTCTGCCAGATTGCCATCACATTCATCGTCCCTCAGATCCACAGACTGGTACTTTTTGCGTCGGAACATGTGGTTTGGAATTGTATTGACCCCTGCATCGCTCTTGGACCGGATTTTCTTCAATCTCCGTCTCAATGCTGCTGGCCCATCCTTGCTGGACATTGTACTCACTTCGCCGTCTACTTGGCCGTTTTCAGTAGCTGCCTTTTTATCTTCTGAAGACGGAGAATGAGATTTGGAGCTTTTCAATGCAGATGGTACGAACAAGTTGAATGATTCATTTGTTCGCTCGCGTAGACGCTTTCGATTCGACTTTGATTTCTGAAGTCGATATGCATGGTTTTTCTTTCGCGGACTAGCAGTACTGCTTGGTGTATTGGCGCCACTTTCTTCATCAGCTGAGACCACATTGGACAATTTGGACGGCGTATGAAATGTCACTGAAGAACTTGCATTGTTGTTTGTCGCCAGTTTTTCACCATCAACATCCGACTCCACATCCTGCCATTCGCTGTCAGACCCACTTGTATGTCCAGTCACATGAGTTTGTGTCGATACTGGGATCGCCGTTGTCTTGATTCGGCCGGCTGTCTTTGGAGACGGACTTGGTGAAATGTCGTTCACGTTCTGGTGGTTAGGCGCAAGTAGAAAATAGCTATCACCGCCGTTCTCTTTATCAACAGCTTGGGGTGCCGGAGACTCGCTCGGGCTAGAGTTGGTCATTCTGTCTATTTTGTTCGGTTTTTAGAGCAGAATGGCCATATTCTTCGTAGTGGTGGGAAAGGGAGAAGATGAATGAAGCACTTTCAGGTGATCCTCGGTGGCCGCTGCCACAGGGGGTGCTGGTCGGGAGGTTAATAAACCACCCTGTGGAGTGAGGGAACCCTGAGCTCCCCCACCGACGTCACCGCAACCATGGCTTTAAATAATATCAGCAATGATTGTGAGCACCTGCATGCTGCTGTTCGAAAATTGATTTCGAGATCAATTGAGAGATGGCAATGTCCACTGTCCAAGGTCGAAGCCATTGATGTTGACCGTTAGGGTATTCCTATTTATCCACGGATCAATACTCCCCGCCGAGACTGCAGCGATGTGTCTCGGAATCACTCCTTTGTAAGGTAGCAGCGATCCCGAAGTACTGCTGGTACCTACAAGCAGTGGAACTATATAAAGAGTGGAATTTCCCCTCCCCCAGGAAATATCCATACTCTGCAAACACAAAATGTATACATGTAAGTGGGGTATTATGGCTACTGGTGGCATTGCTACCACATTCACCAAGGACTTGCTGGAAGACCCAGCCAAACGAGGTGTGACCGATGTTGAGCATAAAGTGGTTGCTGTTGCATCATCCTCATCTGCTGATCGAGCCAAGCAGTTTATTCACGAGGTGGGGGCATCTGAAACGATCACTGCAGCCTACGGCAGTTATGACCAGTTGGTGAACGACAAGAATGTCGATATTATTTACGTCGCAACCCCCCATGGGCTTCACTATCGGGATGTCAAGTTGGCCCTGCTTGCCGGAAAGAACGTGCTATGTGAAAAGGCGTTTGTCATCAATGAGCGGCAAGCCGCTCATTTGATCAAGATTGCTCGAGAAAAGAAACTGTTCATGATGGAAGCCGTCTGGACTCGGTTCTTCCCGATGGTCCGGAAGCTACAGACGCTGCTGTTTGATGAGAAGATTATCGGACAAATTCAGCACGTCGATGCAAACAACTCGGTGCCATTCCCAGCAGATTTGTCCACTAAGCACCGAATGCTGGCTCCGGAATTGGGCGGTGGTGCATTGCTCGACTTGGGGATCTATGCGTTGACTTGGATTTTCATGATCGCCTATCGTGATCCAGAAAACAAGTTGCAGCCGCCAGTGGTGCAATCTTTGATGGTCAAGGATACACGTACTGGTGTTGATGAATCGTCCAGTATGGTGTTAGTGTTCCCTCAGTCTCGTGTGTCGTGCACGGCCGTGACGTCGATGCGAGTCAAGAACCAGGAGGAGATCTGTGTCATCCGGGGTACCAAGGGCCTGGTCAAGGTCAACTGGTCTCCATTCCGGCCTCAATCGTTTGACGTACACTTGTTCGATGAAAGCGCTACCTTTGATGACTTCATTGAAGGCAAGGCCAAGTTCACCGCGGAAAAGTTCAACGCTGAATTCCCGGGCCAAGGTATGTTCTATGAAGCTGACGAATGCGCTCGGTGTTTAAGAGACGGAAAGTTGGAGTCCGACGTTATGGGGCTGAATGAGTCCCAAGTGATTATGAAGGTCATGGATACTGTTCGTGAACAAAACGGATTCAAGTATCCTGCTGACATTGAAGCCTGTGATATCTAGGGTGTGTACTTCTGCTCAATTGATTCCTAATTATTATATAATTCTGGCCGCGGTGGCAGGTTCTTCTGCCGCAGCACGTGCAGCCGCAGGTTGTACGGCATGTACTTGATCTGGTATCTGATGAAATCTTCGGTCGGTATCGAAAACACAATATCCAGCTCCTCCAAAGTTAGCTGTTTTGTTTCGGGAACAAAAAAGAAAACCAGGAAGAACAGCACAATGTTCCAAGCGCCATAGTAGAAGAACGCCCCCTGCGGCTGAAATGCTCGCACCAACGCTGGCCATGTCAGTGACAGGACAAAGTTGAACAGCCAAAGCGTCATTGTCCCCAGCGACATTCCGAGATCCCGCACATGCAGGGGGAACGCTTCAGCAGTATATGTGAACGGCACGGGACCCAAGCCAGGACTGTAGAACACGGTATACATGTACAGTCCAACCATCACCAGAGCGATTCGGGTATGCTCTTCCTGGGCGTAGAATGCCCCACCGGTGAGGAACATAAAGAGAGATAGAAACGGTAGAGTCACCAGACATAATGCCCGCCGACCGAATGTATCAATAGTGAACACTGCGGGCGCTGCAAACAAAAAGTTTAGAGCGCCGCACCCCATGGACGCGAGCAACGCCGACGACTCTGAGAAATTGGCTTCGCGGAAGATGGCAGTGGAGAAGTAGTAGATGACGTTTGTACCGCAAAACTGCTGGCTGAACATGACAACCTGGGTAGCCATGAGCGCACGGCGGTTTCGGGGAATGGTGATCATATCTAGAAGCAGGTTGCGGTCGCGGTTGAGAGCCTCACTGATCTCGATCATAATCGACATGTAGAACAGGTCCCGAGCTGCCTGGATTTTATGCTTTCGAAGCCGCTTCAACGATTCGTATGCCTTGTCGTGCCTGCCCTTTTTAATATACCATCGAGGACTCTCAGGCACGAAATACACTTGTGCACAAACCACCACCGGCGCTGCCACAGTTGAGCCCATCATCAACCGCCATGCTAGGGACGTTGGAATATGGCTGGATGGCTTGAATGCAACGCAAAGTAGCAGTCCAAGCATAATGCCAAATGCTGTCCAGCATTGCCACATCATCACCAAAGCACCTCGGATATTAGCGGGGGTGCATTCGGCAGCAAACACTGGCGTCGTGGTCGATTTCAATGCAATTCCTAGTCCTAGAGTAAACCTAGCACCAAACATTTGGGGCCAGGAATATGTAAATGCTTCCCAGATCGATGCTGCGGCACTGATAAAACAAGAGAAGAATATAACCCCACGACGACCGATAAGCTGGTTGAGAGGCCCAGTCAGAGCACAGCCAATCACTGCACAGCACAGATATGGAGCCCCTACAACCAGTCCTTGGATCCATTCAACATTGGGGAATGCCCCCGTCTCGATGCCAAACTCGGAGAAAAAGTATATCTGCGCTCCGTTGATCACCGTTTCGTCCATCCCTTGGACTACTGCACACATCGCGCACATGACACATAGATAATACAGCATTGGTCGCTGTGCAAACCGTTTCGTCGATTCTTCAATCAGCACTTCCTTCTCTTCCTCCGTGCAATAGTCCATATCTCCGGACTGGGCTAGCAATGCACCTTTTACGAAAAGCTCCTGGTCCTCATGCAGTCCATGCTTATCTGCAAACTCCCATGCCCACCGGATACATTGTTCTCGGGAAATATCCTTCAACGGATTATGCGTGATATCTCCTAGCTGTGCGAACTTTTCAATCAAACTCATTTGATCTTGACTGGGCGGTTTCTCGTCATTGTCCGCATATTCGTAGTGGTCTGGAGAGCTTTGTTTCCGTTCTACACTTTCGCTATACATTTGTCGGCTTTTGCATCTCTGGGGAACTTGCAAAAAAAAGTTATTTGGGGACTAACTTCTTATATAGACCAGGTGGGTACGGACGCACAGAAGACGTAAGCAAAGACACTTGCAGTGATTGATCCACATTCGGTAATTGACGTGTGATGCTCCCCATGGTGCGGGGGAGCCAGTCAGTCCTGCCCCAACCAGATTTCTAAAATGTTTCATTTAATGACTGACTGGATAATGAAATTTACTTTATAAGATGATTTATCTAGTGATCCTGATGGCCTGGGTTTCAATGAAGCGAGTCTGAGATCGGGCTTACCCCGCTCCATCGACACTAGGACCCTAAAGTGGGTCCCAGTAGCTGCATACGACGGTGGATATTACACAGAAAGCATCAGTGATGATCAAACCTGCAGCATTTGCCAGATAGCCAGAATAACGTGACCAGAGGCATTGTTTGCGGTGCCGGCCGGCCGGCCCGTTCTGGATGCCGATATTGGATCCAATGCACAGCCGCGTCACGGGCCATTTCAGGGTTCTGCCGCGTTTGAGCCCCTTGCATCATGGCGCAGATCCAAATCTGCCGTCTTATTTTTAGTCTATATATATTATTGAACTAGTTGGCTTTTCTGACTTTATACAATAACCATCCCCACGCCAACAATCGGTACACAGCGATCAACACAATCATTAGTCCGACCCATTCTCCGGTGTGATTGTTGGAGTATCCGAGACTATGTAGCACTGCATCACCTTGAATCTTGCATTGACTGGCTAGTGGCGAATCGTACATGCAGTGGCAGGAGCTATCACAATCATAGACTCGGGTTTCAAATTCGTTGAACATCATGCCCTGGAACACGTACCGTTGGTAGTTGATCCAATAGAAGGTGTAATACCAGAACTTGTTCAAAATGTTGGACGATACTAGAAACCCACCGACTGACATGAACAACCCATTGGTAAATGCCACCAATGCCAATGCAACAACGAAGATCGGGGTAACAGATGACACGAACACCACCAACGACTCAGCAGCCAACAAGTCCAGGAACAGCCACATGAGGTATCTGAAGAAGCTGACTGCAGTCTGGTTGAAGTTAACCATGAAGTAAGTAAAAACAGAAAACAACAAGGTGATCAAGAACAAGAATGGAATACCAACCAAAAAGTTAGATAACACAAATGCTGTGGCACCGTACAATCCGTTTTGGTGGTCTTTTTTGAATGCCTGAAAGTCTTCCAAATATGACGGAATATATGCGACTGCCATAAATGACATAAATGCACCGGAGAAGAAAATGGCATTGATATAAGGTTGGATGTTTTCTTGGTTTTTTCCGAGCCGCAGCCATACTGTGCCCATTAGAATCGCCAGACCCATATACATGGCCAGACGAACAAAATAAGAAAGCAAGTCTCGTCTGCTCTTAATAAACAGTCGCTTCAACAGAATCCATGTTTGTTTCAATTCGTTTGAAACATTGTGTTGTTCATTGTGCACCACAACTTCCTTGCTTGTCTCGGAAGTTGATATTGCGGACTCCGGTGCGGCTTCCTCCACGGCTGGTCTATTCGTCCAAGCATTGGTCAAAGTGTCCAGTGCATCGGCAGAAGCTGCAAAATCGACATTGATCAAGTCAAGAATATGCTCTGAAGGATTGTATCCAAATGGGATCGGATATGGGGTATTTTCAAAGTAGTGCGCCAATTCGTCCGTGGGGCCATTGTAAACAGTCTTGCCTTGAGACAGAAACATGACTCGATTAAACAGGTTGAAAGTGCTAGAAGATGGTTGATGGATCGATGCAACCACCATCATACCTTCTAATTGAGCCACCCGCTTCAACTGTGAAATAATTCTGTATGATGCTGTTGAATCGAGTCCACTGGTAGGTTCATCCAGAAACAAAACCTTGGGCTGGGTGATCAACTGACTTGCCACACTGACCCGACGCTTTTGGCCACCGGAAATCCCTTTCTTCAATACAGTACCGACAACTGTGTTTTGCTGTTGTTCAAGTCCAAACCATTGTAGTAAATCATCAACTCGCTCCTGCCTCACTTGGCGACTCAAACCACAAAGCTGAGCAGAGAAGTCAATAGTTTCTCTCACAGTCAAACTGCCAATCAAAGAGTCGTCCTGCTCGACATACGACGTCAATTGTCGGGATAGCTTGGAAGTCATCGGCTGACCATTCATGTTCACATCACCGGTCACTGTACTGTGAGGCGGATTGCCTCGATGAGCAAGTACATTCAGCAAGGTTGTCTTACCACAGCCACTGGGACCCATCAAAGCCACAATTTCTCCTGGGTTCGTTGGTTAGAAATATTCTTCCTTATTCGACATACCTGGCCGCACTTGGCCGCAGACTCGGTCAAGCAGCACCTTGGTCTCGCCCTTGTTCATGCTGTCCGGCACGCTGACCGTGACATCTTTCCAAGTAAATGAATCCATTAATTACTTTGTGTCTTTTCTCTAAAAATTTGTAAATCAGTGGCTGCTTTTGTCACTTTTAAGGGTGCTGGGCTTTGTCAAACGCCGGTGGCGTTGTGGCAAACTCCGGCGGCGTTGTGGCACGCGGAGAGAATTTGCTGCGCCAAAGCCACAAACCAGGCCCGATCCGGCAATTGTTGAGGCTTAAGCAGTTTCTCTAACTGCTCATTAGTTTGACACCCGCACGAGACAGCGAGTTGCCCACACGCTCCATTTGCAGCCATAAACTCTGTGCGGCTCGCCAAATAACACCGGCATTTTGAGCAATTAAAAGCAGCCCGGATCGCACGTTGTGTCTATCTGTGAAATATATCCCGACCTCAGGGGTTTCTTTGCTTGTACTTTGTAGCTGAATGGCTTTTTCTTAGACCACTCCAAACTTGTCTTAGCTACCCTTCAGGAAGGAAAGGATATTTGACAATTTCATAGCCTTTTTGCTCTCGCTCTTTTGTGCATATATCAATTGAACTAACCAGCTGGCAATTGATTCATTTCCGGGATACTTGTAATGACGAATGATCATCGCCTCACTGTTCAAACAGCGGAACCGATCGATCGGGCAACTTGTTTATCGGCCCAGTGCGACGGAGCATGTGTGCCTTGTCCCCCAACAAGTTGGTAGGCCAAGGCATGCTGTATTTTGACCAGACTCAACATTCAATAGTCAAAAGTCAGTAAGCAATAACCAATTTACCGAATTCTAGACTATTATGTAGACCTTCAAGATATTTGAAAATATTTTACGGGTATTCACCATGTTGGTACTTTGAACCGGCTTCAATGGAGGAAAGAAACCTTCGCCGAGGTGCCGATTCCGCGCCCCACACCCGGGCCATGCCCCCGCTTCGGAGATGGTGGTCTCGAGTCAAAGCTTGGATCGGTATAAAAAGGCTTGTGATTCTTCAAAGTACAGAAGGTATCATTAATTCGACAATGGAACTACGAGACCCCCCCAGCAAGACTTTCAGTGATTTGATGGAACTACGGGAACTACCAGTTCCCAAATCCCAGCAACATGAGACAGATCGATGTCAATATTTCCAATCAACTGTACGGCCCTTTAAGCCACTTGGAGCCCCAGGGGTTTTTGGTATGCTCGATCGCGAAAGAACAGGCTAACATGTTATAGGAGGACACGTATTGGCTCAATGTGCAATGGCTGGTGGTATGACGGTGGGGAAAAAATATATTCTTCATAACCTTCATGGATATTTCATCTTGCCGGGTATACAGGACACTCCGTTTACTTACAAGGTGGAGACTATTAGAACAGGTCGGTCTTATTCGGTTCGACAAATCCGCGTCTACCAACCAGATCCAGAGGAAATCCCAACAGAAGATTTCGATTTTGGCAACAAGTATCTATGTTTCATTTGTGTTTGTTCGTACAAAGAGCCTGAGGCTGGGTCATTCAGCCACCAACAACCGCTTGACGAAAAGCTCAAATTGCATAACTTTGACATTAGCGACATTCCATTGGCACCAGATATCGACATTCGTGAGTGGGAGGAATGGTCCAAGGATCCTGAAAACCATTATGTCCAAGAAGTGCATCCGATCGAAGTCCGAAAGCTGAACATGGCCTATTATAACAAAACCAAAAAGGAAGTTTCCGACCGTCGACAAGTCCATTATCTCAAATCCCATGACAAGCTGTCGGATGATCCAAACTTGCACATTGCGGCTCTTTTGTATGCATCGGATCGAAACTCGCTGTTTACAGTGGTCAATCTGCAAGACAAGAACAACAAGGTTCTTCGACGGGTAGCATCCATTGATCATTCCTTCGTTATGCACAATCTAGATGCTCGTGTAGATGAAGGGTGGATGACCATGGAAACGTATTCTGATAGAACTCACGACAGCCGAGGATTGTACAATGGCCGGATTTACGATCACAACCACACGCTTGTGTGTTCATTCATGCAAGATGGGGTTGTCAGAATGGATGATCCAAAAGATGAATCCAAATTATAGATTTTTGTAGTAGAAAACAATAGACTTTTACTTGTTCTGGAAAAACGATGTGCACAGCCGTACGGCAATTGTGAGCGCCGCCGCCGCGATGGAAAGAAATTTTTGTCAAACATTTTTTGAACGAGTTCCACCATCATCATCACAAAAAATGGCCGAAGAAACCAAGGAAACTGTGCAGCCACAAGTCGGCGACGTGTCTCATGACGCCATCTTGAAGCAGGTTGAGTTCTACTTCTCGGATCAAAACTTGCCAAAGGACAAGTTTCTTTTCAAAACCACGCAGCAGAATGACGGCTGGGTGCCAATCTCCACCATTGCCCAGTTCAAGCGAATGCGAGGATTCCGACCGGTTGAGGAAGTGGTCGAAGCATTGAAAAAGAGTCCAGAACTCCTCGAAGTTTCAGAAGACGGCGAGAGCGTGCGACGAAAGCTTCCATTGGTGGAGCCAAAGAAGGAAGAAAAGATGAATGCTTTCCAACGATCTGTGTATGCTAAGGGCTTCCCGGATGAAAACGATGACTTGCAGCTTCAAATTGAAGAGTTTTTCGGAACATATGGTCCTACTAAAGAAGTGCGAATGCGACGAACTGACGATAAGAAGTTTAAAAACTCAGTGTTTGTGGAATTCGCCAACATGGAGGATGCCGACAAGTTTTTGGCTGCTGATCCAAAGCCAAAGTTCGGTGAAACTGAATTGCTGACCATGTCCAAGAAGGCCTACGTCGATATGAAGGCTGCTGAACACGGGTTTACTCAGAACGCGAACGGAAAGCGAAAGCGATTCAACGCTTTCAGCGAAAAGAAGGGCGGAAATGACAAGAAGCGTCGATACAGCAAGAACGGTCGAGGCAACAGCGGTCGAGGCGGTTATCAAAACCGAAATGAAGAAAAGGCTGCTGCTGAGAAGAAGGTGGAAGAAACGGCTGCTACTGCTGCTACCACTGAAAAGGTGGAGGAAAAGGCTGCCCCTGCAGAAAAAGAAGCCGCTCCAGTGGCTGAAGCTGAATCTTCTTAAATGGTACATAATATAGGGATATTTCTTTTGATGGCACACAATTTTCATGAATTTAATATATGCATGCGGCTCGTCTCACACATTCTGGTTCAATAGATCTTGGATCTTCTTGGTAGAAACGTTCCAAAAGTCTTCCACCCCGGCTACAAATCTTTCAGCAAATGGCTCGATCTTTTCCTGCTCTACTGCGGCAAAACACAATCGAAAGTATTCCCATGCAAAAGTTTCGCTGACTTCCTTGTTTCCACCAAAGATTGACCCGGAAGCTAAAACCACCAGGAAATCCTCGCTGGTCAGGTGGAACCACAACGCATTGCTCAATTGCTTGACCGAAAACTTGCTGGAATGTGGATGAGTGTCAAAGTTCATATGCAACCACACAAACATGCCTCCGTCGGGCCAAATGTAATCATATGCTTGAACTTTGTGAACAGACACATAGTCATCGTCTATATGAACAAGCACATATTTCCCCTTATCCAAGGAAATGCACATTTGATCTCGCCGCTCTTTGTATTTTTGGCAAAGACCATTGCACCACTTGATGAACCCGCAAGTAGTCCACCCACCAGTCTCCAAGCTTGTCCCACCCATCATAAGTTTGGCAATCAACGATTGAGCAATGCCAGAAGGTCCTTGAGTATTTGCATCAGAAACCAAATTGATTTGCTCCACTATCTTGGGCTGTGCCGTGATCCAACCTAATCGACAGCCTGGAGCAACTACTTTGGAAAATGTGTCGAGCCGCACCACCCGTCCATCAGTATCAAGCTGCAGATAGCTCTTGATCAGCGATGGCAGGAAATTATTAACATCTGCATTAAACTGCAAGAACCAGTATGGCTCATCTTCGATGATAAGGATATCGTATTCATGGCAAATGGCGTAGATTTCCTTTTTGCGTTCCCAGGTCATGACTGTGCCGGTGGGGTTTTGCCCCGTTGGAATGGTGTACATCAGATGCGGCGGCCGGCCATGAGAACAATCCCAATTGGCCATTATATTTCTTAGTCCTTCAGCAAGCATACCATGTCGATCGCATTTGACCGGGACCGCATTCAACCCTCGAGGGGCAAAGTTTTCTGCTGCACTGGTATATGTAAATTCTTCCACAAGGATGCTTTGACGGGATGCCAATGGGTCCTTATGAGGGAACCACTGGTTGGCAAATACATCAATAGTCTTGGCCAATCCGTCGGTGTTACCAGCTGATATAGTTACAGTGGGTCCATCTTTATATGGGATGTTCGGATGGACAACTTTGACCACATTTTGGACCCAGCTGAGCAGAGCAGGGTACCCGTTTGATAAGCCATATTGAAACGCAGTAGCAATATCAACCTTGTGCAAAGTATCTTCATTCGAAACTTTAGGAATATGGAATTTAGTTGATTTGGAGTTTCCAGCAAATCTGTCGAAAGATACAGCTTTGCACGTAATTTCGTCGTAGGGAAAAAACTGGTAGTTTGGCAATCCTTATCTTATGTATTAGTATCCGATGAGCAGTAAAGAACGAACCTCCGGCCAAGTTGGCAATTCCTGGAATGGCATAGTACTTGTAGTACTGTTTCAGGACACTTGGAACTCTCGAAAGAGTCAAATCGCTGAAATAGTGCGATAAGTCCACTGGTTCCATTTGATGGTGGTGATACGGGAGACGGAAGGACACGATCAACTGATCTCCATCTGTACTTGTGGGGTTCCGAAAGTTTACCCGGCTGCGTATCAAAGCCCCAGTTTCTAGGGCGTTGGCCACGCGTCTGTAAGTGGGCGCGCATAGAATTTCAATTTACGCGTACGACTTTTATTTTATTGTCCACTACTTTTTTCTGACGACGCGTCTAACAGTCTGAGCCAAGCAGCCAATGACAACCGAAGAATCGCAAATTCTGGTCCAAAAGTTCGGCCCTGTAGCTGAAGCCGACGAGGTGCAATCGGAATGCTTCAGCTTGATGAAGCAATTTTCTCTCAGTGCAGAGGAATTGTTTTGGAAATGGGAATCGTACGTGTTGAACAGAGGATCGGATATTCCACTATCCTATAGCGAACTCAAACGACTTCAAGAATATATTATGGCGGACTTGGAAAAGGAGAACCAGCGGACAGTCAAAAAGCCTCGATTATCAATGCCACAGAGCAATCGGAAATTGAATAGTCCAGAGAATTTCTTGGACTCGATGCTTTCCACGCCAGCATCGCGTAAGCGAAAATCGTTGGCAGGATCGCTACAACAAACTCCATCAAGACTCAAGCAAGAGCTCAGAAACGATATTGGATCAAGTCCAAATGGCATCAATGGCACTCCTAGGGTGAACCCATTGGTAATGACGAGCTCACCTGTGAATACGCCGTTCAAGACGCGAAAGGATGCCGGCAAGATTTTGGAGACTCTGAACGAAAATGTGGTAAATGTGGACGAACAGCGGGACCAGGTTCTAGAGAATAATGTCACCTTCCAGCTCAACGTGGATTTGAAAAAATACAATTTCAGAACAATGCGAATGAAGCTGACTGAAGTGGCTGAATATTTTGACGACAAGATTGAGACGCTGATAGATACACTGACCAAATCTTCGGATATCAAGGACGACAATATCGGCAATCCAGCAGTAATGAGCCAATCGGAGATTATTGCGGTGGGCCGCATCGTGTCAGATCAAGACAAGGACAAGCTGAACTCAGCGTCCATGCTTTTCGAAACATGCCGGCGGATCGGCGCCGGCATGCAGATACGGCTGGACGTGACGCAGCTGGCATCATTTTCGTTCTTTCCTGGTCAAATTATTGCTTTGAAGGGTCAAAATAGCGATGGCAGTTCCTTCCAAGTGTCTGAAGTGTTGGAGCCACAACAAATGGTCACTGCTGCCAGCACTGTCGGCGATCTTACATCAGTTGCTGCTCGTCAAACTTCCCCTGCATCGATTGTCACCGCTGCTGGACCTTATACCACTACCGATAACCTACTATTCGAGCCACTTGATGAGCTCGTTTCGCATATTAACAAAACACATCCAGACGTTGTTATATTGGTCGGCCCGTTCCTCGACATGACCCATCCTCTGATCCAGTCCGGCGACTTTGACATTCCAGGTGAAAATGGCTCTGCCATGGAGGATGGCAATTTGGACGATCTGTTCCGAACAGTGGTATCATCTAAGCTCAATCAAATCGACCCACAAACCACTGTTATCATTATTCCCAGCGTGCGCGACACCGCCTCAAGCCACGCGGCGTTCCCACAGGAGCCGCTCGACCGGCGGCATCTCAAGCTCGCCAAGCACATGAAATGTCTATCCAATCCAGCGACGTTTTCACTGAACGAGGTTGCATTCTCGGTCAATTCGGTAGATATAATTCGAGACTTAGCCGCCACGATGCTGCAACACAACCCACAGCATCGAGGACTGCTTGGCGCTATCAACCACGTTCTGAGCTCCAAGTCAATGTACCCTGTGTTTCCTGCGCCTCAAAAGATCAATGAAGATGGCTTTGAAACATCCGGCGGGTCCATAGATGTGCCGTTCATGGGGTTGGCGGAGTTTACACACGCAATGCCCGACGTGCTGATCACACCATCAATCCTGAAACCGCTGGCCGAATTTCAACAGAACGTGGTTGTGATTAACCCAGGGTTGCTATGCAAGAAAACTGGCGGTGGTACATATGCCACATTGACAATTAAGCCTCCGTCGGTACCACCAGCAGCCGCACAAGACACTGTGGTAAGCCATGAACTATGGTCCAGAGCACGAGTGGATATAACCAAGCTGTAATATTTTTATATAATTACTGATCCTTTTTATCTTTCAAAGTCTTTGGACCGGCCAAGGCACCGGCGATCTGGTTGGCCAATTGATCCGATGTAACATTTGCCCATTCAGACTCTGCCGGATCAATCACCGAGTGCGTGGACTCGGCAACCAATTGACGCTTTTCGTGTAGATACCGCTTTCGCACTTGGTACTTGTGTTTCTTGTCTTCTAGTGATTCTGGTGTTTCAACTGCCCCGACAAGCGAAACAATTGCCCCCTTGGCAAGGAAATACAAATTCTCAGCGACAAACACAACCCCGAGAACAACCCATGGCGACTTGTCGACCAATGATTCGGCATCACTTGCGCCGTTCTTGTCGAAAATGTGGCCAATGAACGAGTCACCGAACATCGTGATGATACTGGCACATGTTAAGCTCCCCAACCACGACAATAGCTGTAAATTTGTCAACCACGGCCCGATATTTTCGGTTCGGTGCGGCACCGGTCGCTTGGTGTCCAAACAAATCTTGGCAACATCGCCTCGTAGTTGCACCCAGTTGTTGACAACCGACGCCAATGGAGCCAATGACCAGACCGGACCAAACAAAATGGTATAACCAAACTGCACGGTCATTTTTCGATAGTCCTCATGGACATCATACACAGGAAGTTCTGCTTGGGTTCGAACGCTCTGCAAAAATGAAGCTTCATCTGGGTGATCGTCAAATTGCAATTCGCCAACAGTAGCCTTTCGAATCCGCTCAAACACAATTCGCTTGACATATGGCACAATCGTCTCCATGGCAAAGTTGATGACCTGTGCAGTAACCACGAAAAAGATTACCTGTTGGTGCAACCGCCAGGCATTCAGTTCAAAGTTTTCCGTGGTAGCCACCCGAGACAATGTCAACGAATCGACATGCACTCGAATGATATCCAGATGCTGAACAATCAAATGGCCGAATGGTAGATAGACATATGCAGTCAAAAACAATGCCACGAACGAAGTCAAAAACACAAACACAAAATTCTTGGATATGTGAGAGCTTTCGAACGAGTCGTGAGTCTCATGGTTTTCCCATTGAGTAGACTTGTCCACGAAAAACGTATACACAAAAGTGAAGATCGGAACACAGCAAACCAACAGACCTGTCGGGATAAAGTTGAAAATCATCTTGAATGGACCGTCGTAAATCTGTGCAATGAAGATCTCAATAATAAATACTGCCGATTGGAAAGTAATTAGCCCGAGAGCCGCAATCACCGCGATTGGTGTAAACGACAACCGTTTCAACGATCGTTTCCAATTAGAATAATATGGACGTGTTTCACCGGTGACACGGTCCTCAATCATTTTGTCGCCTTTGAACTCTAGCCGTCGGCTTTCCACATTCGAGCAGCCCTTGACATTCCAACGAATGGCCAATTGGGCCTGCCGTCGTTTCCAAGCTTCGATAAACACAATGCCCCATACACTGTTGAGTACCGCAAAAACCACCGAATATCCTCCAAGAAAGAAATGCGTCGCAACCCCGAATACAGTCGGGATCAAAGACCACCAGAAGTAAAACTGCAAAAAGGCAAAGTACATCCCCACCTTATCGCCAAATTGCTGTCTCAACACATTGACATCCCTTTCGGTGATAATCCATTGAGTAGACCATTTCTTGACCAGATTCTTGCTCATTTCGCTATCATGCAATGGGAAGATGCTTTGAACAAATTTCCATTCGCCAATTCCAGGAGTGACCCCAGCGTTCTCTGTACCGGTGATGACATGATGCACCAGCCGCAAACGCTCAGCAGGACTCAACGTGTCTTCTTGTGAGTCTGCCTCATTTTCAGGCTGGTCACCAGGGTTTTGAGTTCGCACCCCAATCAACCAATCGGTAGCAATAGCTTGTCCTTCTTGTTTCTTGAGACGCGCAGACGAGCACTTGGCCAGCACCAACGCGGTGTCGACACCACCTTGTCGTACCTGTACAAACACGCCATTCTTAACGAGCTTATTGGCCAATTTCAGGATGTTTGCCTTGCCATCTGAACCATCGATCTTGACAGAGATGGCGTAGTCCGGTCGCAATTCGTGTAGACCATGACTACTCACCTTGATCGAGTTGTCTTCGTACGTTTTTCTGTCCCCACGATTGACGTCCTTCTCAGCCTTGGCATAGTACTGTTCAACCCCACTGGCAGTTGGGGCTGGTCGTGCCTCAGGAGCTGCTTTTGGCTTTTCCGACATGTTGATTGAAGCTAAACGTGTGTTGAGGAGTTGGTACGTCAAACAATGGAGGTGCAACAAGGAAGGGGTGGTGTACTCAGCGGGCGCAGTACCAAGAAAAAAACACCTAGGAAAGCTAAACGAACGCGCTCCATGCATATCACACCCACAACCGCCACTTCTCGAAACCGTCAAACGCGCGCCCCTGATTCGCATCCGCCATCACCATTTCAGCCGCATCCTGAGCAAATCGAGCGCAGCGGGATCTTCGAGAGAAGAGGATACCACAGCGCTGACCCTGACAATGTACAATATTTCATTACTAGAGCTAGTATTACTACTGGCCAAACCGCACAGACCGAGTGAGGTTCTTCTTGATACCGGTGTGCTCACCGCCATAGGCAGAAGTAGGCTTCTTGTATGTACGTCGCGAACTGCTGAGCTGTTTCTGAGCCTTTTCGTATCGCTTTCTCTTCTTGACACGGGCATTTCGATTGTCCTTATGTCGCTTTGGAGTGAGACCCTTGTTCTTGAGAATTTGGAAATTGAGGGCCCGTTTGCCTGATTCGTCCAATTGCTCGGATTCTTGCAATTCAGCCAGTTTACCTTCCTTAGCAGCTTGAACAGCTTGCGCATGGCTAGCTTTCTTGTCGTGCTTCTTTTTGCGTGAAGCAGCAGCTACTTCGTTGTAATATTCTTCGTCAGCATCACGGCCACGTTGAGCATTAGTCCTTCCATCTTCATCATCCGACCCAAATCGTTCATCTGCTTCACCAGTCTTGAGACCTCGCAATCGTGCTTCCTCCATGAGTCGCTTTTGACGCTCAAATCGTCGCTCTTGATATGGCAAGTCGTCATCACCACCAAATGAATTATTGAGTTGGTGCTTCTTGGATTCTTGATCAATCTTGGATGTGTAGAATCGAATGCTCTTGTTGTGTGCTTCCTTGTCTTCTCGATCAACATCGTGTGCTTCGCTTTCGACAAAGTCGCTGGTTGATACCTTTGGCTTGGTCTTTCGTGCCTTTTTCTTAATGAGCGGCACTGCAAATTCGTCCTCGTCTTCGTCTTCAACTTCAGACTGCGACTCGGACGACAAGATTGGCTCTTCTGCAGCAGACTCGAATTCAGATTCGGATTCGGAATCGGAAGGTTCTTCCATTCGTCTCTTCTTTGCAACTCGTTGTAGCTCTTCTTCTTCGTCGTCTCCTTCAACTTCTTCAATATTATCAGGCAACTCACTCGCCTGACGCCACACTTCTCGAGCCTTCACAATACCTTCCATGACTGGATGGTCTTTTAGACTGACACCACCATTACTTATACCGGCAGTGAACAATGCGAAATATGCATGGATGGTACCCAGATATGTAGTCAATGCTGTAAACTTGACCTTACCTGGCACGCTCTCTTGATCTAGCTCTGGGACCACTTTGCTCAACGTCAAGAGTTCCTGTCCAAGTGGAATCAATTCTGGATATTTGATCTTCAGCAAATTCAGTCGCTCATCCGAGTCCATCTTTGATGCATCCTGTTCCGGTAGTTCCTCCACAGAGATCTCCTCATTTTCTTTAGTGGCCTGCTTCCAGTCCTCCTCTTCATCTTCATCGTAGTAATCGCCTTCTGCCATCTCACTCAAATGCTTCTTCTGTAGTCTTCGTGCTTCCTGCTCTTCCATTTCGGCAGCTTCGTCATCTTCAATGTCGTCCGCACCATAATAAGCAGAACGTGAATTGCCCCATCCTTGATCGTCTTCGTCCTCCGCTTCACCCTTTTTCACACCATACATTTGGTCAAAGTCGACCTCATCCTCATCCTCATCTTCGCTACCAGAAAGAGCCATAATTTCTTCATCGCTAAGCTCGTAGTCATCCATCTGAGGCTGTCGTCGATTCATACCGGCTTGTTCCAAAAGAATCTCATCTTGGTTCTGGTTGACTGTTTTAAGTTAATAATCATCATCAGCAAAACCAACACATACACTCATCGATTTCGTCGACTTCTGGATCTTCCCATACGTTGGAAGTCTGCTTGGATCCTTCTTTGGACCTTGATTTTTTGCCCATTTTATATTGATGGCTTGGTTGAGTTCTGTATAGATCAAAATCAAAAAAAAATCAAGGCGAGCTTCTAAATTTTTTTTTCCACTGGTCGTCCGCGCGCGCAACTACGCGGCTGATGCAATGGCTGACCGAACCGCCAATCGAAAACTATAAAAGGGCATGCCGTTCCCACTTCGCTTACCGTTAACTCTAGCAGTATGGAATACTTCTGTCTCCAGCCAACGGTAAGCTTCTCCAGTCTATGAGGTTTTTCTTAGTCAAGTAGCTAGTCTGTGTGGCTGATTGGGAAAAAATACCATTTCGTTGCGTAAATTCATGCGACTTCCAATCGCACCCCACCCATTGCAGAATTCTTTTGACGATGACGAAGTTCATCATGCCGATTTCGAGCCAAGCTCGAGCGAAGCGAGCAAAAGATAAAGCCGAGCGCAGCGGGATCCTCTTCTCTCGTGGGACGCACTGCGTGCAGCTTTTTTAGCTCGCTTCGCTCGAGCGTAGCTCGGTATGATCAGGCTAGCTAAAGCGGCTCATCACGTCGCCGGACGACTCTGAACATTCCAAGCTACGCTCGAGCGAAGCGAGCAAAAAAAAAAAAGGCTGCACGCAGTGCGTCTCAGGGAGAAGAGGATCCCGTCGCTTTTTAGCTGTTTGATTACAGTCATAACCTCGCTGCAAAAGATTCGAACCGATTACTAAAACCGGCGGTTCAAATACGCTTCCGATGTCTCAGTGCACCAAACTGTGTCTCAGTGCTTCGAAGAAGGACGAAAAGAGGACCGGCCAATTTTCAATTTGGTCAACTGCACCGGCGCTAAAATATCTGAAATTGCATCTAAAATCTATAAAAGGCAACGAGAATCCTTCCTCAAAGGGCCAATGCCCCTCGCGGAGCTTAATCGTTTTGAAGTCGCGATCTCCAAGTAAACATTAAAAATTATTTCTAATCGTAGTTTTTCATACTCGAAGCTGAACCTCAATCAGGGCCTGTTGTGACCGAAGCAGGTTGCAAAAGGCAACAATTTTTGCATAATTGCCAACGGGTCTCATCTGCATGTCGCAGCAGATCTGGGCCGTGGGTTTAGGTTACTTGGGTAATGGTTGGCCACAGTGTTGATGGAGGTTTGGAGGTTTTGGAGGTAAAGCGCCAGTGCTATTACTTGCCTCGTGCAATACACGACCTTGATTGAACGAGCTGCATCACGTTGCACATTTGCGTGTCTCACTTGACCGGCCGCACCACCAAAAACTATAATAGCAGGGCGAAATGGCCACTTTCTGGCTTTCCTCGAGCTCAAGCTCAATCTTAAGCTTTCCCATCGTAAATAGTAGAAAGATCCCTGGTATCCCGGCTTGTAGTACAGACGGCGGGTAGCATGGCAACTCCACTCACCGTAGACTGAACAGCTTGGAACTCCACCACGTTTGCAAGCTAATGTATTACTAAAACAATAAATAGAGCCTTCGATGTGGGCAAAGTCAACATCCTACAAACGTCCCGTTCTGTCGTAAAGCCTACTGGCCCTGTTGTTCTTTCATATTCGCCAGCGCTGCATCATTGGTGTCCTGACTCCAGTTGCAAATCGTACAGTGCAAGCGCTTATCCCAGTGAATCGGAATGACAGGGATAAAGCAGAAAGTGAAGAACTTCCGCCTTTTGACGGCTTCAACCGCCGTGTTGTGGCTATTCGTTGATGTCAGCTTGTCTTCTGTGTGGGCATGATATCATACCAATGGGGACAGTAGAATCGGTTGTTCTCGTACCCCTTGATTTTTCCAGGGAAATCCTGGGCTATTCGAATTAGCTTGGCCAATCCATCAACAAATCCATACCTCCAACTGTGAAAAACATAAACATGGTGAATAAATAACTAAAAAAAGAGCGACCGTGTCTATGTCAAAAAGAAAAAAATCAGGATTGCTCCAAACACCCCACACCAGTTTCAGGTACGGCCGGGCCCCGAGCCATCACATCAAGGCAGTGCTCAAGCATGCATGCAGAGTTGCTACCTCGCAGGCACTCCTAGACACATCACGACAATCGCCATAAATACATAAATACAAAGCACAACTACAAATGAATAGGAAGAAGATCCGAATATGAATACTGCTTATTGCACAATGGACACTTTCGCATCCGCGCATTCAACCGGTCTTGAGCACAATCATTACAAAGCAAATGGCCGCAGCTCTTGATGGCGACGTCCTTGAAGTTTCTTGTACACACCGAGCACAGAGTCATTGATCTCAACTCTTCTACCTGGCCATCACTACCACCACCGCCAAGAAGCTTCTTGGTATCCACCTGGCGTTTCAGTTTTTCAATCTGGGCTTCCAAATCTCGTCTCTTGGCCGCCGCCCGTTGCGCTTCTTCGTCCCGCACTCGCACATCGTTGTTGAGACGGTCGATTCGTAATCGTTGACCTTTAAATTGGTCGTCTAGTTCGGCAATGCGTCTGTTCAGCGAATAAGCTTCCTCCTCTCGACTTCGTTTGAGCTGCTTCTCTTGCTGTACAGATGCTTGCAACTCGTCGAGCCGTGCGGCTCGCTTTCGTTCTGCTTCCCGTAGTTGTTGCAACGTTTCCGATTGCTTGCCGAATTGATGCTTGACTTTGGCCAATTCATTGCTGAGTTGGTCTCTATTCCGCATAGCACCGAAATACTTTTCATCGGCCTTGGCCTTTTCAGCGGTAAGTCGCTTGATCTTTTGGTCCACTTCCACAGTATCAAACACTTTAGCTGTAGCCCTGGCATGTGCATCTTTGAATGCTTGTTCCATGCTAGGCAGTTCCGCACTTAGACTCTTGTTTTGAGCTTGCAACTTGGCAACCATGCTTTTCAATGCATTGACATCGTTCTCTTCGACGCTGTCAGCAACACCGTCAGCAGAAAGCCGCTCAGCTTGAGCTTCCAATGCCTTGATCCGTTCGTCTCGAACTTGCAGCAATCCCTTCAACTGAGCTTCGCTTTCATGTCGTGTCTTTTCGACAGTCTTTTTCTCCGTTAGCTCGCCAAAAATCTGATCCCGTGCACTCCGGATTCGGACCAAATCGGCTTCCAACTTGGCTTGCTTCTTTTCGTATTCTTCGACGTCCTTTTCGAATTTGCTCTTGAGAGAGAGTTTGAATCGCTCCTCGCCACTTCTCAACTCGGCATAGTCTTTGTCAGCTCGTTCCAACTTGTGCCTGAGTCTCGAATTCAAGTCGCTGAGCTCTTCTTTCTTCAACCGCATCGATTGGAACACATCGGAATTCCGCAGATCCTCTTCTGGCAAATCGCCGATTCGATTTGAATAATCCTGGATCTTGTGCTTTAGATCAACAATCAACGCGTCTTGCTCATCCATCTGTCGCTTGTGTCTTTCCACAAGTGCCTGAGACTCTTCAAACCCAGCCTTGACCGTTTCGAGCTCTTTAAGCACATCTTTCGACGCTTCATTATTAGTTTCGCCATTCTGCGGAGTAGCAGTGCCACTGCCCTTATCCTTGCCGTTGGCCGTCATAGTCGAAGCTCGGATGATCTTCTTTATTGACGCAGAATCTTGCCGGTCTAATTTCTTGCTTGCCTCCATATACTTCTCTGTAAACTTGTCCACTTTTGCTGACAGCTCGTTCTTGGTCAGCAAGAGGTTATCATTTTCAGCTCTCAATCTATTCAACATTGACGAAATGTTCGACAGTGACTCTTGCAACTTGGCCGCTTCCGAATCTTTCAGATTCTTCAATACAGGTCCCAGTCGCTGTTTGATCATTTGATTTTTCTTTTGCAACACGTCATCAAATGCTGAATTCCCTACGGCGTTAAACAGCAACGTCGGAGGTACTAGCTCGTCATTTTTTAATGCATTTTTGGGTATCAACTGATCCATCAACTGATCCCACCATACATCGAGGGTTGAAAAGTTGGTCTTTAACGACGCGAACTGCGGTTTGAGCTCATCCACATCGCGTCGCAACTCGTTGTTCTCCCGCTTGTATACTTGAAGCTGTCTCCAAATAGCTTCCTTTTGGAAGTGTACCACATCCTCTTGGGTCATCGGTCCAGTGGGTTCTTCACTGGCTCGATCTACATTTTGACGTTTGGAGTCTGGCTCGTTGGCATGAGCATCATCAAAAGAACGTTTTTTATCCTCCATTTTTGTTTGGTCTTGTTTTGCAGCCCAAGTATTGCAAAGGAGGTAAATCTCGTTTTTGGGCCGGTGGTCCAAGTGACAGGTTACAGGTGTGAGTGAGGGAGAAAAAATTGGTGATCGCGAGTTGGGACGGACGTGAACAGAGCAAGAAGCAGATCATGATAAGCAAGCATATTGGCGACGGCAGAGCGAAACAATTGTCTGTATGACTGGGTATCTATTTGCCTTGTCTGGAATCGATTAGCTTGACATTAGGTCAAAAGGGGTATATGGTGTTTGGTGCTTGGCATTATTTAGTGCGACCGCCGTTAGCTCGAACTGAGCCGCAGCTGGCTAGTCCATGCATAGATCCTTCACAATGTGATATGCTGCAGACTATGATACAGCTTGTCGGCATGAGGTTCCGGGTTATCCAGTATTAGAAATTGGCAACAACAGCGAATCATTTGATCTCCATTATTGGTCGATAACCGGCTCAATCCCGAAATGAACCTCAATTTTGCCGGACCTGGTCGACATTGATATCAATTCGAAGAAAAATATTCGTGGTATCATCAAAAAAAAATCCCGATATCATTATTGTATTGTAATGCATTTTGCATGTTCTTCTCTGCTCTGTTCCATTCCTGCTCCATAGTCACAATCATTCAACATACTTTCTCTTGTTCAGCGGTTCATCAATGGTTTCTTTATTGTTCATACTAAAGCCCCTAATCAATCAAACAATCAGTAGCAGCAACCAACAGCGTCATATACATAAAAAAGGTCTCCAGGAGGAGCATTAACAAGGCTGTCGTTCGAATGCCGCCGCCACTCGCATCTGATCGATGCATACTGATCCCGACGTCCCCACCGGAGCCCAGGACTGGATGTTGGGGCAAGGTTCTGGCGCAAGTTACCGCATTGGGAAGTGTGACTGCGTTTTACAAGACCACACACTTTTAGTGTGTAGCCCTAGGCGTACATTTGAGTCTGCACACGCACACTCCCAACAGCACCCACTCAAACCTTTCTTCCGTGATCCTTACCGTTTCGACACCGAATAATCAACCGACAGTAACAATGGGTAAGATTCAGAAACTTATAGATGGATGGCTTATGGATTGTGGACACTATGGACGACAATGTATCATACGATAAACGACTGACGATTCTTTTAAACGAACGACGTTACTATTTACGACCCACTGGCAAATTTCACAAGATGCATGCTGACATTTGAGTCCTCAGTCCACGACCCGTTATAATCCAACTTTCTTTCACAAAAATTACTAACAATACAATAGTCAACATTCCAAAGACTCGACGAACCTACTGCAAGGGCAAGGAATGCCGAAAGCACACCCAACACAAGGTGACCCAATACAAGGCCGGTAAGGCTTCCCTTTACGCTCAAGGTAAGCGTCGATACGACCGAAAGCAACGAGGTTACGGTGGTCAAACCAAGCAAGTTTTCCACAAGAAGGCTAAGACCACCAAGAAGATTGTTCTTCGATTGGAATGCACCAAGTGCAAGACCAAGGCTCAATTGCCAATCAAGCGATGCAAGCACTTTGAATTGGGTGGTGACAAGAAGCAAAAGGGTCAAGCCCTGCAATTTTAAGTTATTCTCAGTATTGCAGAAACTGTTTTCTCAGATTTTATATTTTGTATAGTCTTGCCATGTTAATTCAATGACCTCAAAAATTGTTGTAGTGTATGCTCAAGCCAAGCCGCTAGCTAGATGCTGGATGGATTAATTGCGCCCAGCGCCCACGCCACACATCCAAACCCCACGACACCGCATTACAACACAAATGGTCCTCCAGTTCATGTTCATACAGAACCGCCAGGGCAAGACCCGAATGGCCAAATGGTTCTCACCCTATTCTGTAAGTTTGCATCCTTCTGAAGAGCAAAGAAAATCAGAGTGCTAACAGGCCAGGACCAAGAAAAAGTCAAGCTCAAAGGGGAGGTGCATCGACTTGTGGCGTCTCGCGACCAGAAGTTCCAGAGCAACTTTGTTGAATTCAAAAACTACAAAATAGTCTACAGACGGTACGCTGGGCTGTTTTTCTGTGCATGTATCGATGAATCGGACAATGAGCTGTACTATTTGGAAGCGATCCATCTGTTTGTGGAGATTTTGGACACATTTTTTGGCAATGTATGCGAACTGGATATTGTATTTAATTTCTACAAAGTCTACAACATTCTGGATGAAGTGTTTCTAGCAGGAGAAGTCGAGGAAACAAGTAAAAAGGTGATATTAGAAAGGCTGGAGGAGTTTGAACAGCTTGACTAGGTAGTAGGTCAATAGTTTTGCATGCATTTTGTCCCAAAGGTTTATACTGGGCACGTAAACGAAATTTCGCGCGTCGAATTTCCTCCAACTAAACTCAACAATGAGCACAACCCAATACGACAATATTTATTATAATCAATCGCGTCTCCCTGGTAGAGTACGTATCACCGATGGTGGTTTGGGCTGGAAGGCTACCGAAAAGAGTCAAGGTGGTTCTGCTGCCAAGGTGTCAGAGCCTGTGTTGATGCCATCGTCTGAAATCCAAGCTTGCCATTGGAGTCGCGGTTCAAAAGGATATGAACTACGCGTCCAAACGAAGAATGAAGGCGTCATGAGACTGGATGGGTTTGATGTGGAAGATTTGAACTCGTTGAAGAACGCTCTTAAAAATGATTTGTCAATGGCCCTCGAAGTTAAGGAGCATTCGATGCGAGGATGGAACTGGGGCAAGATGGACTTTGAACGATCGGAAATGGTGTTTAACGTGGCAAATAAGCCGTCATTCGAAATCCCATATGCAGATGTGTCAAATTCCAACTTGGTGAACAAATCTGAAGTAGCCGTGGAATTTGATTTGCAACAAAAAGGTGAACGAACCAAAGCTGGTGATGAGTTGGTGGAAATGCGATTTTACGTGCCAGGGTTGGTGGAAAAGAAGGAGGATGCAAGCGACAAAGAAGATGATGATGATGATGAAGAGACTCAAGAAGAATCAGTGGCCAGTGTGTTTTATGAACAATTGAAAGAACGTGCCGAGATTGGTGCAGTTGCTGGTGATGCCATTGCATCATTTGCTGACATTTATTTCTTGACTCCTCGAGGTCGATATGACATTGACATGTATCCGCAGTCGTTCCGACTGCGTGGTAAGAGTTATGATTACAAATTACCATATTCTTCTGTGCAACGAATTTTCTCGGTGCCAAAACCCGATGGATTGCATAATCTTTTGGCCCTACAGATCGATCCTCCACTAAGACAGGGTCAGACTCGATATCCATTCGTGGTGATTCAATTCTTGAGAGAAGATATCATTGAGATTGAGTTGAACTTGGAAGATGCCGAATATGAAGCCAATTACAAGGAAAAGCTTGATAAGAAATATGATGAAGCTGCCAATATTGTGGTTGCCAAGGTGCTTCGAGGTCTCACCAGCAAAAAAGTCATTTTCCCGGGTTCCTTCTTGTCTACACATGGCGAAGCTGGTGTCTCATGTTCAAATAAAGCCAATGAAGGATACTTGTTCCCGTTGGATAAAGGGTTTTTGTTTGCACCAAAGCCAACAATGTATCTGCCATTGGCTGATATTCAATTTATTCGGTTTTCTCGTGTCGACAATGCTGCTAACTCAGGTCGAACATTTGACATGACGATCAAGATGCGAAATGGTGGTGCCGAGCACCAATTCTCCAACATTGAGCGAGAAGAGCAAAATGGCCTACAAGCGTTCATCAAGAGTACAAACATTACTTTGCGTGATGAAGACAAGGAACAGAAGAAGCAAATGGCCCGATTGGTAGCTGAGGAATCGTCTGATGACGACATGGTTGATGCTGATCGAGGCTCTGCAGGTGAAGACTCGGAATCAGAAGATGCAGACTTTGGATCTGATGATGCAGATGATAGTGATGTGGCTGAGGAGTTTGACGAAGAACATCAAACCGATTCAGAAGGCAGTGACGATGGTGAGTTTAATGGCGACGACGATGACGAAGCTTCTCGTGCCAAGAAGAAGGCCAAAAAATAGTTTTAGTGTAGTGATAAATAAATTATAGTGATGCACAGACCTCGAGCCGCACCGTTACTCTCAAAGATCCCGCTGCGCTCGGCTTATTTTTTTGCTCGCTCCGCTCGATAAGATCCTTCAGTTTGATTGAAGCTTCCCGTACGAAGAAATACGTTTTAGTTTAACAATGCTAAATAAGTTATAATACAATGGTGCACAAATGGAGCCGCACCCGCTCATGTATAATGCAAGAGGTGAATAAATAGGTATCAGCCGCTTCGGCCGGCGATTTTTTTGAATTCGGATCCTGAGGTAGAAACTGGTGTAGCTGGAGTGGATGCGAAATGGCTTCTGTTGGAATTAACTGGAATATGAGACTTATTGAGTGAGACTATGCCGGTTTTTCGTTGGCCACCGTATACTTTGCCACGCAACATGTTGATCTCATTCATCAATATTCGCTTTTCTTCTCGTTCGGTTTTCAATAGCTGGTATGCATGAGATAATTCCAGCTTCATTTGACGGCCTGAGGTTTCGCGGTTCTGCAACTTCCACTCCAAAATCTGAACTTGTTGTTGAGCCGAACACAGATCTTTCTTCAACTCGGTCAACGAGTCCAATTCCCCTTTTCGCAACTTATCGATGACCTTGAGTTCAGTGCCCATTTTTGCTGCGGCATAACTAGCGTCTTGAGTTCCTGCGATGGTTTGGTTAGTACAATTCGCATCAACAAATGAGGTGTACGCTTGACCAGTTCGGTGGAGCATGCGGAAATGAGCTCCAGCAGATTGGCATCCGGTTGTCGGCTCACTCCGACTCGCATTTCGGGCATTTTGTTTTTTTCGGTAGAAGTAATGGTGTGGTTAGAGTAACTGATCTCAAGTCAAGTCGCGTCGGACGTGAAGCAGGGTGTTGTGCAACCAAGCCCCCGCGGCGGGCGATGAGCAGCCATGGGTATATATAGATCGGCGGTTGGTTCTTCCCGTTTGAGCCTAGTCTTGGCCGTTCAATGTGTCGCCGGTCCTGCTGAACGCTGTGGATTTGTTTGGTTTTCAGGTGTTAATAGGATATATATGGGCGATGGGAATTACAATATCATCTGGGGACTGTATAGCTGTATATCCAATGCTGTGAGCCGCAGGGTCGGCGGTAGCCGCATAACGCGAACGGCTGCCATGGCAACGGGTTCTGTTGCATAGAAACCAGTGGGAGAAGTTCATTTCGGCTGGTAGGCAAAGATTTTGAGCCGAGGTAAATAAACATTGCCGGGCAGATGTGGGGTAGCAGCCTATCCAAACGATCACTGCTTTA
Organism: Blastobotrys parvus; assembly: GCA_030564285.1. Taxonomy (NCBI): domain Eukaryota; kingdom Fungi; phylum Ascomycota; class Dipodascomycetes; order Dipodascales; family Trichomonascaceae; genus Blastobotrys; species Blastobotrys parvus. The sequence continues at coordinate 10,970 of JAJLUP010000031.1, read as the reverse complement.
AAAGTAAATCACATGGGGAGGAGGCCCGCGACGGAGGGGCAGCCAGCTGGCGCGACCACCGCACGGCGGTGCCGACACCCCTTCGCCGGGGCATGGTTACCGAATGCGGACAGAGGGGACAGTCAGTTTGATCAGCGTACGTTTCATAGTGAGGCTGATCGGAGGCCACGCAGTCGTCACGATTGGTCAACTCAATGGCGAACACTGATCATGATTACGGCCGTCTGTACTCCACCGCTTTTGATGCATTATCTTGGATCATGATGAAGATCAGACGCGAATTAAGCTGTCCACGATCCCCTGGTGCCCGCGACATGCCTGGGTGCTGCATGATTAGGTCTAAATTTTCAAAGTTTATGCGGGGTACTAAGACAAACGTTGGTACCATAAAAAAAACCGCCTGTCCATGTCTCCGCGATGAATGTCTATCTTTACACTTTTGAGTTTGAATTTCGTTGTTTCGCTGACAATAGATCACGTAAACTGGACAAAAGACTGCACTCTTTTGCACCTCGGTATGCCCATATCAGCCCCACCACGATAATGAATGTTCATACCGTGTCGTCCCTATCGCGAGAATTAATCAAGTGGGGTAACAAGCAAAGAAGTTCAATCAGTTCCCTGAATGAGAATCTCTGAGGGTGAGACCTTCGCAATCTACTGTAAAGTTCTGCTACAATCGGTCGTCAGGTTGGTCTGAGAAGCAGTCACTGATAGGCACTAAATTTCGGAGGTCAGGTCCACCCGGCTGTAGTGCCAACATGTAGTTTTTTTCTTTCTAGACTAGCAATTCATCAAGTCAGATGGCAAACCCAAGGGCTCATCTATCAAAAAGTCATTAATTGACCAGTCAAACATGTGAGGTGCGAGTTAAGTAGGAGTTCCCCGCTTTCATTCTAGCCGACGCATGCAGGTAATCCCGATGCAAATCGCTCACTGTCGAGACTCAATGGAGGCTGTGGCAGGTCCAAGAGCGGACGGCTGTAATTGCAAAAGCGGGGAGTTGACTCTAGAGCATTTTATTTTGCGTTCACAGGGGGCGGTGGTCGTTGCTCGGATTGCCCAAGCCCTCGCTGAAACATTATGCACAGATGCCCATAGCGAATTCGGAGATACCAATTCAGAAGGCTGTTACCGCCTGCAAAGGGCGGGGGAACGACTAGGACTATATAAATAAGTCCTTTCGTCACGATGCAAATTTTTTTTTTCTGATTATATATTTCGATTTGCTCAGCTTTGCTTTCTACTCCGTCAACAGTAGTACACAACAAAAAGCTTAACCTAAACACAACCGCACAAACAATTTCAAAATGGATCCCGCTGCCAGTGCTAGAGCTTCCAATCCTCTGTCGCTTTTCACCCCTGAATGGGCGGCATTGGGCACTGGGCTTTTGCCTCTAAACGGCCTTACTGAAAAGGCATTGGGCGGCCCTCCACCACCAGCCTTAATGCAATCCATTATTCCAGTTCTGCCAACGCTTTTTGGTGATTACCCAGTAGAATCCAACGACAAAGCCGCTTGCGCAGCATTGATTGCTATCAATGGTGTATTGCTGCTGTGGGCTCTATTTATTTTCGGCAAGAGTTATGCTAACGGTCATCGAGTTTGGCCCACCGCCGGTCTCGCATGCTTTGCGGCTTGCAACATGATCGGCTACGGATTGCGAATCCAATGGTCCAAGAACATTCTTCAAGTACAAATGGGTATTGCCGCAGTTGCCTTTACACAGACTCCAGTCATGATTTTGGAAATTCTCAATTTCTATTTCAGCACTCGAATTTTCACATGGCGACATCCAGACACTGGTCGGTCATTGTTCCAACGAGTCTATAACGGGATTATTTATTTCTTGGTTATTGCGTTGATTGTGATGGCAATTTTGGGTTCTTCTTTGCCAAACTTATATTTTATGACTGAAAAGCGTTATAAAGTCTGCCAACAAGTTGCACAAGCTGCTGGTGTTTTGCAATTGGTTTATTCTCTTAACGCAATGCTCAATATGTTGAACGCTTACACCATCAAGCCAGGTAAGCTTGGCAAGAAAGGGTTCTGGGGCCAAAAGCCAACTTCTCCAGAATACTATCCAAAGGTTGTTCAAGCTACTTGGATTGAAAAGTACTCGCCATTTTACATTGTTCCAAAGGGCATCACCCAATGGGTGTACGAAGGCGATGCAAATGACGATGCTTATCGATTGATGCCATCTGCTGAAGCTCCAGCTGGTGGATTGTGCCACAATGTCAGCGTCGACTACGGAAACCCAGCTCCATCCATCAAGTCGTCTGTTTACATTCTTATGCTTTCTTCCACAATCCTGTTCATGGTCGGTGTTTTCCGATGTATTGCATTGTTTATGACTGGCGAACGAGGTGGCAGTTCAACTATTCCATTCAAGAATGTCGTATTCCGAAACTAGGTCCTGTACGTGTTCTATGGTGGTGTTCAAGTTTTGATTGCTGTGTTCTGGTTGCTGGTGCGAGTTGACCTACGATTCTACCAACCAGATCAAGTCAAGAAGCGAAACGGCCGAGCTCCATCTGTTGATGAGGCGGCTCCTGTTCATCCTCAATCGCTTTCTTCGGACAATGAGAAGTACAACAATGCACTTCAAGAAGAATCTGTTTAAGTTTGTTTTAATTTGATGTCGTTTTTTAGTGTTTAGTATAATAATATTGCATTCAATTTTCGCGCGCGGAGCCGCCACGACCCGTGCGGCAGCTTTTTGCCAACCGCCTTGGTTAGCCTGATGATACTAAGCATATCGAGCGCAGCGAGCAAAAAAGCAAAGCCGAGAACAGCGGTATCAAGCGAAAGAAAGGATCCCGCTGCATTTGGGCTTTTTTTATATTTTGGCTCGCTTCGCTCATTATATATATATGTCGAGCATACAAAAAAATGCTCCGTGGGAGGCTCGAACTCCCGACCTTCAGATTACCAGTTTATGAGACTGACGCTCTACCAACTGAGCCAACGGAACAGACGCTTTTTGCGGAAAACCTGATGCTCAGTTTAACTATCAGCCATTTCTTTTCGTGCGGCTCACCGCCTTTTTTGGCTTTTTATCGGCGAATATTAAGCATGGCCGCATTTCAAATACTTAAAAACATGAATTGTTGGTAAAGATACAGTATATATGAGTATCAGAATGGTTATGAGATTGTGGAAGATGAAAAATGCTGATCGATCGCGGATACATTGGCTGTGCAGCTGTGACATTTTCAACCTGATATGTATTGATTTTACAATATATATCCATACCTGAATAACTATCAACCCATAAGGAATGTTATACCAGAGATAATCAGGATGTTTACGATCCAGTTCGTTCAGATCACTATGATCATACATTTGCCGTCAAACGAAGCTCTCATCAAGCTTGATCCACACTCTCTGATGCAATGGCAATAGGCATTCGAAGCCAAGAACTGTCAAGTGTCTATACTGTATAGAAATCATATCCAAATAAATAAAAATCCTAATCAGGGCTCTAAAATGAAATAAGGCAAAGCCACAAAACCGACGCAACCCCATTTGATTCCAGCCGTTGCAAACCCTCACCAACCCCAACGCACCACACTTGGCTAGATCTGGCTTCCAAGCCCATCATGTACCACAAAACAATCAAGTGGATTCGCAACATCCCGAACGGCATCCAAGCTAAAGTACGGACCCACAGCGCCAGTTCCAAGAACCAGACAGCCTCAACCAACACAGAAACAACCGCATCTGCCAGCGGCTCGAACGCTATTTTAAATCCACCGAACTTTTCTTGTCACCTTCCCTCAACACGCCCACTTGAAGATATGTTCGCCACGCCTCCTCCGCTCTCCGAATACTCCTATCCCGAGCTTTTGGTGGGGTCGTCTAGCTCGTCGCCGGCGGCATCACTTGACTCAGGTATTGTCTCAGCGCCAACCAGTCCGGAATTCGAAGATGAAACGCTTGTCTCCTATGCCCCACGGTCGATATTCACATTTCCACCACTACTGCCCTTGCCGAATCGCGAATTTGTGGATGCATCATTCAAGTTCAGGTATGAGGAGCGGCATTGCTGGCACGACGAGTTTTACGGCGATACCACTGGGCTGCACATGGGTGATCAGGTGATGATGCAGCAGCAATGTCAGAGTCAAATTCTCATCAACAACAAGGATGATTACCCATACAACTGGTACGACAGCGATGATGATAATGCTGAAAGAATCGAGTTTCGACCATCTGCACCACCCTATCAGCCAGTAGCTTTAAACGATAATGCTATCGATCAAGACGAAGAAGAACACGAAACTGTCGAAGTGAATGAAAAAGTGGCTCCAGGATCACTTCTAGACGAATATTCACAGTTCATCGCCTCAACCCCACTCAAGCAAGTAACATTTGCTCATCTGTCCTACTCCAAAGTGCAGAGCTTGTTATCGGCTAGCAAGTACCGGGTGCTACAAGTGCTGGTTGTCCATCCCGAAACTACTGTTCCAGTCAACATGCTCGACGTGGACCAATTTTTGCAAAGCCGCAGCAGCACCGAGACGATGCATCTGGATCTGGGCAATCTGAGCGGCGACCTGGTCGGCGATCTGCTCATGTCGGTGCGCAGGTACTGCAGACGGCTTATGAACATGAGTCTGCACCACGCCACGTTGGACCTTTCGAGGTACCCGTTCATCAACGGGCCAGCCAAATCACCGTCAGTAGACACCAGTCATCATCCAGACATCAATCGGGCCATGTTGCTGCAGCGCGGCATGTTGTACGATGTAGATCTCACGCGGCTGAGTTTGTATCAGGGGGTGGTCAATACGCGGCACCCAACCGCTGAAGATTACTGCCAATCGGGCAAATTATGGTCTACATATTAAATATTACAAAAAATGTTCTATGAAGTGAAGGTGGGCTTCTCGAACTTGGTATCAGGATGTGGCTTTAAGAATGCTTCTACATCGCCCCACCAGTCAGCGCCATGCTTGAGATACCAATCCACCGTGATCCGCAGACCTTGCTTGAAGTCTGTTCTTGGAGACCATCCAAGTTCGCGTATACGTCCCGAGTCAATAGCGTATCTCGAATCGTTGAAAAGTCGGTCGTTTGTGAATGCAATGTATTTGTCACGCACCTGCGGGTCAGCCGGATCATGGCCAAACATTTCCAACAATATTTCACATAGTTCCAGATTTGACAGCTCCATCTCGACGCCAGCATTGTAGATTCGCCCGATTTGGCCCTGGTGCAGAGCCGTATCGATTGCGGCGACGGCGTCTGCGGCGTACAGGTACCGCCGGGTGTTGAGGCCGTTGCCGTGCAACACGCACTTTTCGCCGCGGCTCAGCAACGAGATAAACTTTGGGATGATTTTCTCAGGGAATTGGTGTGGGCCGTATACGTTGTTGCATCGGACTACTACACATGGCACTTGGAAGGATCGCAGATATGCGCTGATGAGCATGTCGCTAGCGGCTTTGGTGGCAGCGTATGGATTTGTTGGTACAAGAATGCTGGTTTCGAGCAGGTCGCTATCATTATTGCCCACCTCGCCATAGACTTCGTCGGTAGACATGTGAACGACTCGTTTGACCTTGAACTTTTTACATACCTCCAGGACCACCTGGGTGCCAAGAACGTTCGTATGGGTGAACTGGTACGGGTTGCCAAACGAGTGGTCGACATGGCTCTCGGCGGCGAGGTGGACCACCGTGTCAATACAATATTCTTGGAACACTGCGCCGAGATGCTTTTCGTCGGTAATATCGCCACGGACAAATTTGAAATTTGGATACGAATTCAGCATATCGACGTTCTTGATCGATGAGCAATACCCGAGTTTGTCGTAGCATACAACACGGTATTCCGGGTATGTCAGCACCAGATGGCGAACTACCCATGATGCTATGAAACCCGCACCACCAGTGACCAGGATGTTATTGATTTCTGCGCTCGGCGGGAACTTGGTGGTTCCAATGAGAGCAGCAGTCATTGTTTGATGTAAAGAAAAAAGTCCCGTCCGGTCGGTGTTCAGAGAGCCGAGCCCCTCCCATCACCAATTTTCAAGACAAGATCGCGTACATATATGAACTCAGCATGGCACCCCAGAACTCGCTTCTGGACTACATGACCCAGAGCAGAGGCATTAAGCCTGCGCCGGCGCGGAAAAAACGGTCGCGTGCTGCCAAAAAAGCGGTGCTATATGTCGGCAGTAGTGGTGAAGAGGATGAATCAGATTCCGAGATTGAAGTGGAAGATTCAGAGGACGAAGCACAATCATCGCAACTGCCCCGGAAACCGGCTCTCAAACGACAAAAGGTTCATGAGACTGGAAGCAGCGAGCCGTGGATTGTCAAATATGGCCCTCAATCTATCAGCGACGTTGCAATGCATCCCAAGAAGATTGAAGAACTGCGCATACAGTTCTCCAAGCTAATGGATACCCGGGATGTGTTGCGATTATTGATTGTGAGTGGACCTGCTGGTTCGGCCAAAACAGCTGCACTGAACATGCTTGCTCAGGAATACGGATATTCAGGCGAAAAGATTGTGGAATGGACGAATCCAGACAAGACGGAATACATCAATTTGGTCACTGCATTTGACGATTTCTTGGCCGGGTTCACCTTCCAGCGGTCCAAGCATCTTATGATCTTGGTGGAAGATCTGCCGAATATCATGCATCTGGATACCAAGAAGGCATTTGCTAACGCATTGTTAACGTGGGTCAGCAGCCGCAACACCGAGCTCGACGACACTCAACTAGGCAAACTGCCACCGCTGGTGCTGGTGATCACCGAGATTGATCCTGCCGAAGCAGAGTCATGGACCGATGCTGTGATCACGGAGCGGATTCTGCCACGACGGTTGCTCGACCATCCGCTGGTAGCTCGGATCAAAACACAGCCTACTAACATCACGCTTACCACCAAAGTCCTCAGATCCATCGCCGCAAAGGAGAACCTCGCCAAAACAATCCCAAAACGAGAACTAGACCAAGCTATCAGGGATATAGCGCAGTATGGAGATATCCGCTCGTCCATAAGCAGTCTGGAATTCTGGGCCCGTTGGCGCAGCCATTCCAAACTCATGGCGCCTATCGGTCGGGAATCGCAGCTCAACCTGTTCCATGCTATCGGCAGGGTCGTGTACGGATCTCACAAAGACAAACAAGGAAATCCAGTCGTTCCTGACAGTGAAACAGTGGATTCGGTGTTGCAGGATTGGCAGCACACCAACCGGGATGCCACACTGTCCTTGGCGATCCACGAAAATTTCCCCGCCGCACACAGCTCGCGGCTCACGGTCGACGCGTTCAGCCAATGCGCCGAGTGGCTCAGTCAGAGCGACATCTTAATCAAACATGGGGTTGAAATTGCGGCTAGTGATCTGGCAGTACGTGGCGTGCGAACTCAAATACGCACCCACGATGCAGACGAGTCGTTGCCCAAACGGCACCAGACTAGTCTGTACCCACGGGAGAAGAAGCTGGTCAGCGCAAAGACTAAAGCACTGACTGAAATCGATCAGTACATTGCCCAGCACTGGTATCGCAATGCCACCGGCATTTCTCGTGAGACCGCGGTATTGCTAGACGGGTTCTACGAACAGTCCGTGGCGAATGCGTCCCAGGCCAACGGCTTGCTATGGCGCCGCCGGGTAGGCGGCCGGCTCAACAGCTTCGACATCTCCGCTCTAAGCACTATGGATGAAGACGAAGTGCTGGCACCGGCACTAAGTTCCATGTCCTCCCTCGCTCTCCAGCAGGGGCATGACGGCGGGTTTCTTCTGACGGATGACGATATCGAGGACAGTTCCGAGTCGGATTTTTGATTTTCAGAACTTATTTATTTTATATCAGATACATAATTTATTGAGCAAGAGCAGTTTCAAAAAACTTAGGATCGTCTGCAAGAGATTCCTTGATGATATCCAACCCACCTTGGAGCTCACCGTTAATATACAATTGTGGGAACGTTGGCCAATCTGAAAAGACCTTCAACCCTTCCCGCACCGAGCTGTCTTTCAAAATATCGAAAAATCCAAATTGGACCTGGTGGTCTCGCAAAATACCGACCAGTTGACGAGAAAACCCGCAGTTTGGTTGTGATGGAGTACCCTTCATGAACAACATGATTGGGGCCGCCTTGACGAGCTTGCCAAGTCGCTTGTTCAACTCTTCTTCGGTCTCTTCTTGCTCTTCTTCTGGTCCAGCAGGACCAGCTGGAGCAGTCGATGGCCGCGTGTCACCGCCGTTGATAAGCGACTGGATGGTGTTCACCAGCTCTTTTGGATCGGCTCCGGACAACTCTCTGATAATGGTCGAGTTCCTGAGAAGCACGAAATACGGAACAGCAGTAACATCAAACGATTCACTAATATCCGGGAAATCTTCAGCATTGATGCTCAAAAAGACCGCTTTCTTCGAATCGGTGCTCGATGCTAGCGACTCATACACCTGGTTCATCCGCTTGCACGGCTCCGCCCATGGCGTGTTGAAGTACAACGCCACAACCGTCGACGCATCCACCGATGTAGTCAGCTGTGTAAAATGGTCGTCACTCGTTACCTGAACCACAGTCATCTTGGATAGCAAAAAGTCGATGATAAATGATCGGATGGGACGAGCATTTTTTGAGTGTATTTCTAATTGGGCCATGTCACGTGCGCACACCCCGATTTATCAGATTGATAACTAGAACTACAGCTACAACTACGCTTCAAGGTCGGCCATTTGCTGCTCAAACTTCTCTTGACGGAGCTGGCGAATGTTCTTTTTGCGTGATACGTGTGATTGTTCTTGGCGGAATTTCTTGTCAGCGGAGGACTCGTCATAATCTTCATCAGCATCCGCACCACCGGACAGATCGACCATAATTCCGGCATCTTCAATAGTCTCCTTGATCAATGGATTGGCCACCATCTGGGTATATACTCCTGGACCATAAAGCCATTTGTACATTTGGATCAGAATCAGTTTGTTCCACGAATCAATGGAGATGGATTTAGATCGTGCGAGCTTGATATGGGTAATGGTGACATCGTCAAGTGTTAATGATTCCCGTGATTGAATAGACGAATACGCCAGGATTGTTTTCGAAACATCGCGGAACAACGATTTCTGTTCTCGCTTGTCTCTTTTGGTGAGTTTTTTGGACGACTCTGCAACCAAAATGCGCAGCTTGTACAGCAACTCATCCTGGTCCACAAATGGAATCGATTCAATCTCATCGTCATCAGCATCATCTGGTTCATAATCATACAGCTGATAGAACATGGCAATCACTTTCCCAGCGGCAAGCTTGACATCTGTGCTTGGCTTATCCAGAAACTCAATCAAATAGCTCATACAATCATCAACAGCCGCATTAATGGTGGGCATGGTACTGGCAATCAGTCCAGCTCCGAGAATACATGCGCTTGCCACCGATGATTCATCCATTGAGAAACCATCAGCAATCTCCAGGAGCTTGGCCACTGCATCTTCAGCTCCATATGCACCGGATCCATATAGTGAGAAGAACTGTAATAGGCAGTACCCAAATGCATAGTTCGCTCGTACATTGACGGAGACATCTTCATCATTGACACTATCTAGCAGCCGCGGCAGCAGCTGACGCACGTAGTCGGGTGATACCTCATCATCACATGCAGTTGCAATGCAGATAGCCTGAAGAGAGAGCATGCGTTCTAGGTCTGATCGTGCTGTACGGAACGCTTTATAAAATTGTTCCATTGTGTATTCTGAGATGCGATCTGGTTCGTACTTGACTGTAATGACCCCAAGTATTGTTAGCAATGCCTTTTCTCGTGCCTCTAGTGATGTCTTTCGTTGATCGGTTCCAAGCATTTCCAAACTTTCACTAAACCGATCCTTGCTGGTGCTTGAATCTTCAAGAACCAAGCTGTCCAAGCTGTCTGTAAGCTGGTCTGCGTCGATTGTATTGATTAAAAAGGCGTTGCTTGTATAGTCGTCTTCATCGTCTGAATGAATCCGACTACCCAGTCGAGACGACGATCGTGAGCTTGCTGCTGACTGATGGCGTGAACCGTTTCTGCTTCTGCCGCTTCTGGTTTCTTGCTGAATTTTGCGCTGTAATTCGGACATTTCTTTGAAGCGTATGGTGGTGGAGTGGAGAAGGAAGGCACAAAAAAACACAGAAAAAGACCTTCTCAAATAGAAACCAGATTATTTTGTTTCTCCAGTTGTTCTAGTCTAAAACAGACGGATTGGCCACGGCGGTGATGATTAAGGTTTATGGAAAAGCGCGATCGTTGGTGGTTGGTAGGAAGGTTTCTTCTTTGCGGTTGCTTTGTCTTGCTTTTGTGTACATTGGTGAGACCGCCACCATCGGGAGCGGAGAAGCACAACATCCGGGGCACGTTGTGGCATGATCGGTCGGCGGTACGCTACCCAACCCACTGCCGATATCTTTTTGTTTATTATGGGCTTAATGCGGCCGAGCTGAGCGCCTCGTTAATCTCTTGTTAATCATTGTCAAGCAGTGATATTTCTATGCTGAAGGTTGGATTGGGCACCGTAGCCCAGAGGGCGGCGCTCGCAACTATATATAAGCGGAGAATATTAGAGGTAGATTCGTTGCAGCCATGGCCCATAGACTCGGTTTGCGGCAGGGTTCGAGATTCTGTTGCGCTCCGAACTCTATGACTATAGATGGTGAGCCTATATGAAACCTAGTACATTTGTATTGTATATTTCTTCTATTCTTATGCAGGGCCGAGCCGCAGCTCCCCATTTCGAACAACGAGGCTCACATCGCCGCACAGATACTCAACATACCCAGCTAAGCTTGAGCGAAGCGAGCAAAATAGAATAAGGCCGAGCGCAGCTGTAGCCCGGATTCCGCTGCGCTCGGCCTTTTTCTTTTTTGCTCGCTTCGCTCGATACCAGGCTAGCCTGAGCAGCTCAGAAGCATCACTTCACAGCATCGATACCAAGCTAAGCTCGAGCGAAGCGAGCAAAAAAGAAAAA
>JAJLUP010000030.1:0-156922 GCA_030564285.1 Blastobotrys parvus | reverse complement strand
TTCAGCCGCTCACCCATAGCATCACATCGCCGGACGACACTGAGCACACCAAGCTACGTTCGAGCGAAGCGAGCCAAAAAAAAAAAGGCTGCACGCAGTGCGTCTTACAAGAGAACGAATCCCGCTGCGCTTGACAAGCTACGTTCGAGCGAAGCGAGCAAAAAAAAAAAGGCTGCACGCAGTGCGTCTTACAAGAGAACGAATCCCGCTGCGCTCGGCTGTTTCTTTTGCTCGCTACGCTCGGCATGCTAGGCAAGCTCACACAGCCTATTCGAATAAACGACGGTCCTGCTCCCTAGAAAACGCACTCTTTCCCACCTTGGCCGAACTGAGCCGCTGCTGCGTGTCGTGGCGATCCAAACGGCGCTCGTGCTGGTCAGACTCCTCGAGCCGGCTGTGGCGCGTCTTGTCCAGCTTCTCAGCATCGGCCATCATCGCTGCCAGCTTTGCCTCCCTGTCCGTGTCCGTGTCCGTGCGGTCTCTGCGGTCTGTGCGGTCTGCGCGGTCTGTGCGGTCTGTGCGATCTCTGTGGCGGTAGCTGTCTCGCCTGTCGCTACGACGATCTCTAGACCTTGACCGCCGCCGGTCCCTACCACTTCGACTGCGGTCACAATTACGAGCACGACTTTTAGAATGCTCAAGCTGCTTTTGCCGAATCATCATCAATGGGTCGTCTCGTAGCTTGGACATGTTCGACTGGCTAGGTTCTTTTTGCACGCTACGCTCGTATTCTTGCTCGCCACGCTCGTATTCTTGCTCGCCACGCTCGTTTTCCTGCTCGCCATGACCCAGCTCGACTCGCTTCTTGCCCAATAAATACGCCTCATTCTCATCGTCCTTGCCGGCTGTCGTAACATTATACATCCACTCCATCCGCCGCTCACGCTTGCGGCCGGCGGCCTTGTCCTGCAAATCCTGCAACTCATTCCGCTGCCGCTCCGCTTCGATTTCTTTCTTCTTTTCCGCAATCTTCTTGCGTTCTTCCAACGCGTCCTGCTCCTTCTGCCAGACCACGGCCTGGTTTTTCCGCAGCCCAGTGTGCCAGGATTTTTTCAAATTCAAGTTTCCGGGCATGAGGTGATGTCGCAACAGATGCATCGCCACCTCCCAATTCAAACTTGGCCTCCACGCTCCTCCACGCCTCCTCACACACAACATGCTGCTACCGATAGTGCTACAGCTGGCTTGGCTGGTGCTGGTGCTGGTGAACGGGTTTACACCCAAAGTTCACAAATCAGAAATGTCAGGACCGGTACAAGGATTGGTATACTTCAACGACAGCTCGACAATGCTCTACCACAGCATGTCCGGGGTATCCAGATCGCAAGACGACGGGGTGACATGGGAAAGGTCGCTCGACAAGGTGGAATTCTTGGTGGAACATCCCTTTGACAAGGATCGAGCATATGCAATTGGCGCTGAAGGTCAGAACTTTGCCACCGAAAACCAAGGTAAAACCTGGCAAGAGTTCAAAGTGCCCGTGTCGCCTCTCGCAGGCCCCGCCACGTTTGGATTCCACGCCGAAAAACCCGACTATTTGTTATACAGCGGAATGGCCTGCGAAAAAGATGATTGCGAGCCTGTCTATTACTACACCAAGGACAATTTTAGATCTGTGAAAAAACTCACCGACGCAATTCAGTGCCAGTTTGCCCGGTCGTCGCCAGCCTTCAAACAAGGACACGAAGACTCGATTGTATGTGCGGCTGGCGGAAAACTGGCCGTGTCCAACGACTTTTTCAAATCAAGCGATGAAAAAATGGACCGAGTTATCGGATTGGGCGTTACAGGTCGATATTTCGTCGTGGCAGGGGCCACAAGCGACAACCACGCCAAAGACGATCGTGTGGAGTTGCACGTGTCTACCGACTTGAAATCATGGGACAAGGCCGACTTTGGCCAACAGCATATCACCCAAAGCTCATACACTGTTTTGGAGTCTTCGGATTATTCCTTACATGTCGACGTGCTGAGCAATCCTGGTGCTCTGAGTGGGGCGTTGTATACCAGCGATTCGTCCGGCACCCATTTCACCAAAAGTCTCGAAAACACGAGTCGAAACATGTTTGGGTTTGTGGATGTTGAAAAGCTCGACGCCATCGACGGAGTGCTGATCGCAAACGTTATCCAGGGAGACGACAAGAAACAATCCAAAATCAGCTACGACGACGGCCGAACCTGGACGGGACTCAGCTCCAAGGACGGCCCACTACACCTACATTCGGTGGCGGACCGTCGAAATATTGGCCGTATCTTTTCCAGCCCTGCTCCAGGCATCATTGCTGGAATCGGCAACACAGGAGACCATCTGACGTCATACGAAGAGGGCGACATGTACATCTCGACCGATAGCGGGCTGAATTGGCAGCGATCTCACGAGCATGCGCAATTGTACGAATTCGGCGACCAGGGAAATGTCATGCTTGCCGCATACGACGGGCAAAGTGAGGAAGCATTGTACTCTCTAAACCGTGGTGAAACATGGGAAAGTTTCAATCTCGACAACAATAAGATGCGCCCACAGTATGTATTCACAACCCCAGATTCGACTTCCCTCAAGTTTATCATACTCGGGCAAATGGACGACAAGCACGTGTGTGTTGTTGTCGACTTTGACGGAGTGTACGACCGCAAGTGCAAGCATGAAGACGATTTCGAAAAATGGTATGCCCGGTACGACAGTAATGGCGACCCGTCGTGCTTGATGGGACACAAACAATACTTTTGGCGGAAAAAAACCAATGCCAAGTGTATTGTGGGCGATTTGTACCAAGAACAGCACGCCTCAAAGGAAGCATGCGACTGTGCGGCTGAAGATTTTGAATGCAGTGCTGGTTTCAGCCGCATCGGCTCCAAGTGTGTTTCCGACTCGTTCAAGTGCCAACCCGGCGAAAAAGTGAAGCGACCGAGTGGATTGCGAAAGGTGCCTGGCAACGACTGCCGTGGCGAGCCGCAGGCCGAGATTGAAGAAATATGTGCTACTACCGAAAACAGCAACAATGTAACCCACGCCGACTTTGAATTTGACGGCCAAGTGTTTGATTATTTCTATCTCAAGTCACCAGAAGAAGAAAGCGACGAAACAGTGATCATGCGAACCGACCGACACAAGGTGTACCTGACACACGACCAAGGCGGCAAGTGGGAGCAGATTATGGACGACGAACAGATTGTGGGCATGTTCAATCACCCGACCAAGCCCGATTTTGTGTATTTGCTAAATTCCAAAAAGACCCTGTTTGTGTCGCGGGACCGAGGCCAGAACTTTAAAAAGTACAAGCTGCCTGCTAGCCACGCGCTGGAGGTGACCCGGTTGTTTTCGTTCCATGAAGAGCACGGCGACTGGATCATCTATCATGGCGAAAAGGGATGTGACAATCCGTTCTCGCGTGAATGCCAGGTGACGAGTTACTATTCAATCGATGGTGGCGAAACGTGGCATACGCTGCAAGAGTATGTGCGCAAATGCAACTTTGCGCCGCAAGGGGAAAAGCTGGTAATGTGTGAGAAAATGCGGCGGTCGGGCAATAGCATCCGGCTAGAGCTCATTTCGAGCGACGATTTTTTCAAAACACTCAAAACCCACTTTGACAATATTATTGGATTTGCTCTGGAACATGAGTTTATTATTGTGGCAGCAGTATGTTCTCTTTCTATTCGAAAAGCTAACAAGACAGATTGACAAAGACGAAAAGGACTCGTTGAAGGCATATGTGTCGGTTGATGGCAAGACGTTTGCCGCGGCTGATTTCCCGCACAACTTCAAGGTCGACAAGCAGCAGGCGTATACGGTACTTGCGTCGGTGACGAGCAGTGTGTTTTTGCATGTTACTGTGAACGGCCGTACGGGCACTGAATATGGCACGTTGCTGAAATCCAATTCCAACGGCACAGAATACGTGATTTCTCTGGAAAACGTCAACCGAAACGAACTGGGCTATGTCGATTTTGAAAAAATGTCCGGCCTTGAAGGGGTGGCTATTGTGAATACCGTTGCGAATCCGTCGGAAGCAAACAGTGGGCTACGAAAGCAGCTCAAGACGGTGATCACTCACAATGACGGTGCGCAATGGAGCTTCTTGAAACCGCCTCAATCGACAGTCGACGGCGACAAGCAGCCGTGCTCGGGCAGTTTGGACCGCTGCTCGTTGAATCTGCATGGGTTCACCGAACGGGTTGATTACCGAGACACCTTTTCGTCGCAAAGCGCGGTTGGGCTGATGATTGGGGTCGGCAATGTGGGTGAAGAACTGACGCCGATCCAGGAATCCAATACGTATCTGACACGAGACGGCGGGATCAACTGGATGGAGATTGCCAAGGGCGAGTACATGTGGGAATTTGGTGATTCCGGGGCCATCATTGTCATTGTCAACAGCAAAGAATCGACCAACAAGATCAAGTATTCGCTTGACGAAGGGTTTAATTGGGCCGAATACCAGTTTAGTGACGATCTCATAAGAATTGACGATATCGCTACCATCCCGTCCGATATGAGCCGCAAATTCATGCTGTTCGGTCGGCTTCCTGCATCCAAGGGTGACAAGAGTGTGACTGTGCGGCTCGATTTCACCGGATTGACTGATCGCAAGTGCGAGCTGAATGAAGACGACCCGGAAAAGGGCGACTTTGAGCTGTGGACGCCGTCCCATCCTACCCTTGATGGATGTTTATTCGGCCATGAAGCGCTGTACCATCGAAAGCTGCCCTCCAAAAACTGTTTTGTGGGGCGCCAGATCCACCAGCCGCACAAAATCTTGAAAAACTGCACCTGCGAGCGGGAGGACTTTGAGTGCGACTTTAACTACGTGCGCGCCAACGACGGAACCTGTGTGCTGATCGATGGATACAACCCACCGGATCATTCGCAAGCATGCAAGGAAATGCCTGACCAGGTGGAATACTGGGAGCCAACCGGATACCGACGTATTCCACTGTCCACGTGCCAAGGCGGCAAAGAATTGGACAAGGTCGAATCGCATCCATGTCCAGGCCGAGAAAACGAATACGAAGAAAAGCATCGCGGACTGCGTGGATTCGCGCTGTTCATCGTCATTGTATTACCAATTGGTATGGTTGCCGTTGTCGGGGTCATTGTCTGGGACCACTACTCCAAACGCTACGGCCAGATCCGACTCGGCGAAGAAAACGACGACCAGCCATTGGTCATGCAGTATCTGGCAATCGGAATTGCCGGCGTCGTCGCTGTGGTATCTGTGGTGCCATCGTTGGTGATGAGTTTGGTGAACCAGATCAGGCAGCGCCTCAGGGGCAGCGGCGGTGCATACACATCCCGCGGCGCGTTTGCCCGCCGGTCTTACACACCTGTTGCCGAAGATGCATTGTTGAGTGATGATGAGGATGACGAGTTGGAGATCCGAGATGATTAGAAATTTTTATATATACAACTATTCGTCAATTTTTGCCTTGATGCTTCAATCACCCTCCACCCCCGGCTCTGGCTCCGAACTTCTCTCCAAAGACCCGCTGCGCTCGGCCTTTTTTTTTTTGCTCGCTTCGCTCGAGCGTAGCTTGGTGTCATCAGAGCTAGGTCTGAGCCGCACCACTTCGCCGCACCGATTTCTGCTCTTCTTCAAGCTCTAGTCATCAACTATCCACGACACTGTTAGTACCTTGATGCCCATTCCATCTTATAGTGCTAGCCTTTGTAAACACTTGACTGTCGTATCCCTTTCATAATCCTCACTAGCTTCTTATAATTCAATATCATCTCTATTGACGTCTTGATCTCTATACCCTTTGACTTACCTCACCCCAACCTCTTTGAACTATAGTAATCTTTGTGCAGAGTCCTTCAGGCAGTAACGGAATTGACTGGAATCTGACGATAGAATCAATAGTGGAATATCCTGCCTTTTGTTCAGAAATCTAACTGAACCCAGTACTTTGAAGGCGGCGATGATATGGGGAATGATGGAGACGACGGTAATGATGATCCAGCTTTTTAATTTAATATATGCATGCTTTTTTTTTTTTTTTTTTCGTTTTTGCGAGATGCATATGATGGGTTCCAATTTCTTTCTCAGCTTGACGATCGAGCGATCGAAACGAGCAAAAAATAAAAAACCGAGCGCAGCGGGTCTTTGAGAAAAAGACTCCATTGCTTCGCTCGGTGCAGAAATGTGAGCCGTCCGGGAGCCGCATTGTCCTGCTTGTGTCAGAAACATCCAATCTGCTCTAGGCTCTGCTCCAGGCTCTGCTCCAGGCTCTGCTCCAGGCTCAGCTCCAGGCTCAGCTCCAGGCTCAGCTTCCGACCTTGACCCGGTTTCCAACCTCCTCGATTGAGGTCTTGAGGTACCTTTGACCCTCATATAGGTATCATTACTTAATCTCGTTACTACTATCCACTATTCAGTCCAATTCCGGATTCCTGCAGAATCCTCATTTCCACTGCCAATTCAAGTACTACTTCACAAAACAAAGTTTATTTCCATTACTTTTATTCTCCAATAGCTTGTGAATTCAATACCATCTTCGATCCTCTTTTCCAAGTCTATGGACTCTCTACCAACTTCTCAACTGTTTGTCCTTCACGCAGTACCAAGATTGGTTGAAATCCAATGCTAGAATCTGACAACTGATTCCTTCTGTCTTTTGCTCAGTTATCTAACTAATAACCCCGAGATTATTGGTGCTGTCAAGAGCATACCAAGCATATCGAGCGCAACGGGATCCTTTCTCCGGAGATCGACATTACAAGGATCAACCAAGCGTAGTGGACAAATGCATTGATCTTGAGTCAATTGATCCGCACGACATGTACCGTTAAAAGTAGAATAGCATTAAAACTGGCGACCCGAGATCCTAATATCAAGCCACGTTCCATTACGCATTCTAACTCCGCCGTCGCAGTGCCATGCTCAGCCGCACTACAACCGGTGAACGAGGCTGACCCAAGAATCGAGATTAGAATTGTTTTATATAATTATTCATCAGTCTTTGCCTTTTTCTTTGGTGGCTCATCACCTTCAGCCTCCAGTTCTGGCTCAGACTCGGAAAGATCGTATTCAAGATCAATTTCGTCGTCAGACATGTCGTTGGCTTCGACAAAGAATTTCAACGCATGTGGAAACACTTCGTCAGCAATAGTCATAGCCAGGACCTCGCCACCGTTGTAATCGCCTGGACCGCTACCAGAAAAAGAGAACCAGTTGAAAAACGATTCGTCGCTGTCTGGCTTGGTGAGGTTCTTGCCCTTTTTCCATTGCACCTTCACTGGCTCAGACACATATTTCTCTGGGGTGTCTTCGTCCTGCTTTGGTTGGTAGTCAAACTTTTTCACCAGCTTGTTGTTTTCCAAATATTCATTGTCGGCGAATTCGAACGAAATGGTAAAGTTCTTGGCATTGTCGCCATCGTATTCAACGTGCAAATCTTTCAAGTGCTCCAACAAGTTCATGTCGTCTGGGCCCATAAAGTCGTCCATCAATCCAGAAGCCACCAATACGGCTGGCCAAAAGCTGGGCACTTTGACAATTCTTTCTCGTCGTTTGGCATACAACGGGGCCAATTTCTTTTGAGCATACGTATCTGTTGTTAGTCTGCACCGCAATCACACATACTGATTTCTTCGTCGAGCTTGCTTTGCTCTTCGAGAATATCGGCCAATTGAGTATATAGTTCGCTATGATGGTTAGTGGTCGGAAAATTAGTTATGCTTACTCGGACATGGTGTGGTGATGATAAAAAAAAATTTCACTCTGCAGGGACAATAAGGGGGTGGGGTACAAAGACACCATCACGTAATTGACTTTTAGACATGCCCCCGTTTATTCTCACTGTTTTTAATCTCCTTTGCTCGCTTTTTTAACACTACGCTCGGTATGCTCTGTACGGCGATAGGCTGAATCGTTCGATGAGGCTCGCTCTAACTAGCCTAATGAAGCATATCGAACAAAGTGAGCAAAAACAAGGCAGCAAGATCCCTTTTCTCAACGACCCGCTGCGCTCAGCTTTTTTTTTTTTTTTTTTTTTTTTTTTTTTTGCTCGCTGCGCTCGGTTCCAGCCCTAACTATCGAGCGAAGCGAGCCTCTTCTTCCATGATTGCTCGATGCTCTGTATGGGTGCGGCGATGAGTCGTCCGGTGAGCCGCATTAGCCAGCTTGACGATAAAAGTCGTTATAAAGCGTATCATTAACTGTGGTCCACCATAGTAAAAACATTTGAATCTTTCAATTTTGCCCAAGGCAAGAAACGTGGGAAGAATTGCGGTTAAACCTTGTTGTTTCGTGGTTCAACAATTCGGAACTTGTCAGTTGGGCAGAGAAGCGGTCATTGGAAGATGATCAATGGCGATTGGACTGACATCAAGATTTACGTGATCAAGACTTAATTGGCCACGAGACGAGAAGAGTCAGCAATACCACAGTAAGGAGTCTCGTCTTCATCATTGTTATCGGTCATGAACGTTGGATGGACAACGACTGGTTTCAGAATGTTTGCCACAATATCTGCAGAGATTTTCGTCAATTCGCCGTTGACGTTCAGCTGGCGAGAGATGGAATCGTGAAGAAGCAGATTGTTTGCCAACAGTCTGGTGTGAAGGGAAGCTGGGTGGAGCTCTCCGACTCAAAGAGAACGATTTGATCTCTTTCAACCATTTAACAATAGGGTTGCCAACCTGGAAAGTCTTTAGGAGAGGAGAAAACTTAGGACCCAGAAAAGATCGTAAGAAATGCTTCTGGAAAGCTTCGGGAACTTTCAAATCATTGGCTAGGGCACGGAAGTTAATGCAGAAAACCGGAGCGTCCTGAAAATCGATCAACCGTAAAGCCATGAAAATGGAAGCTAGTTCGTAGTTGTATTCTCTGATAGAAACATACCATAGAGAACGGAATCGATCAAAAAGTGCATAACAATCCTCGTCAGGTTTGGCATAAAAGCTGGCCATACTTTGTTCTGGGACAAGCCGTCTCAGATGGCAAGCAAGAACGACAGCAGGTTGAGGGTAGCCAAGTTGACGTTCATAAATCTTCAAATAAGTAGCCATATGGCCAATGAAACCTTGACGTCCTATAGAACTGGTCAATGAAACCTTGACGTCCTATAGAACTGGAACCCTCCCATCGATCAGGCAACAGAGCATCGATAGAATGCAGATCCATGCGGGGATGGCTGCGAGATGTCTTAGATCTTGGGGGTCCAGAAAACCGATGAGTATCCGCGTCATTCTCAGACGACGATTCGGAACCGGAAGAAGAAGAAGAAGAAAAGTCGGATCCCTCGGAGTCGGAATCAGAGGAATCGGCATGATTGGAAGAACGCTTTCGCATTTTCTTGGATTTCTTGTTGGGGTTATTCTTGCCCTTGCCATGCTTAGCACGAGAACGAGAAGATTTCACAGGAGGACGATTTTCGGCGGAAGTATCCTTTTCTTGGACTGATTCAGAATTTTGTCGAGGAGGATCAGATTGTCTCAGAAATACGTCCCGTTGAAGGACAGGATTAAGATCCCTGACGTTGCTGGCTTTCGTAACCAAAAGTTCCCTTGAACATGTTAGTGTTTCAAAAGTGGTAATTGAGCAAAATACTGATAATTGAGAGCACCATGTACATCTCGGGTTATCCGTTCAATTACTGAGCAAAAGCAAGGAAGCACTTTCAATCATCAGGTTTCAGACAATGTTGTACTTACGACATGGTAATAAGAGATCTGTACAATTCAAAGATGAAAGAATGAGTAGTCAAAGACAAAAAAAAAGGAAGAGAAGGGGGATATCCGAGAGATCAATAAAAGATATTGAATTCACAAGATTAAGAAACATAATTAAAGACGGAAGTAAACAGGTCTAATATAGTTTTCGGATAGTGCATTGAATAATGGTCTTGGAGGATTCAAAAGGGCCCCGAGCAGACCAAATGAAGAAGCCAATAAGACTAACCAGAAAGGGTTTAGCAAACGGCAAACCAATAAATATGCAAGCGTCCAATAAGACTAACCCGCTGTGGGTGCATCAAGATGGTTGTGCCGGAACGCCGTGCGGACCGGAACCTGGAGCGCTGGAAGCAAGCGAGTCTTTGAGAAAGCAGGATCCGGCTGCTTCGATCAGTGCGGCAATGATTCGTCCGGAGCCGCATTGACGAGCTTTACGAGCGAACCAAAAAAACAAGCCGAGCGGGATCCTCTTCTCTCAAAGACCCGCTGCGCTCGGCCTTTTTTTTTTTGCTCGCTTCGCTCGAGCGTATCCTTCTCTCAACCGCCTTTGTCGGCTCGCCGCATTACACCGCCTCTGTGAGAACCTCCCGCTCTTCCTGGTACGTGCGGCTGCTCCCACGTGACCTAATCACTTGGTATTGCTGCCATGGTTACTATAAGAACCTCATCCTGGCTTTTCGTCCTTTTCAGGACTAGCATTCTTTTCCCATTCAGATTTCCATTTGTATGTATAAAGGGGGTTTCTCCCTATTTTTGTATTTGTTCTTTAGTTGTTTTTCTGAATTCAGTATCATTTGCAATCTTCTCCAACTTCCTCTTCCGACTCGTTCTCGAATCTTCTATCACTTGTCTTATCGATCTAAGATCTACATCTTCTTATACCAAAATCTTCCTATTTGGTTTATTCTTATCCTATAACTCTTCGTGATTTCTACCGAGCTCGTTTGTCCAAAACCAGTAACAATCCCCATTCTATCATGTCGCAAGCACAGTAAGAAAAGCAATTGTATGTTCAAGTTGTCAAATGATCTTTCTTTGGTTAGGTTTTTGTTCATTTCTATGATCTAGCTGATGCCAATACATGCAAGTATATTGCTGGTGGATTCTCTCAGCGTCGCCGATACAGAGCTACGCTCGAGCGAAGCGAGCAAAAAAAAAAAAAAGCCGAGCGCAGCGGGTCTTGATTCAAGAGGATCTCCTTCGCCTTTCTTGCTCAGGCTGGCCGATGCGGCTCGCTCGCCTCCGTACATGCGGCGTTGATATCGCCACACAAATATAAAGCTACGCTCGAGCGAAGCGAGCAAAAAAAAAAGCCGAGCGCAGCGGGTCTTTGATTCAAGAGGATCCCGCTCAGTGCAGCAATGTGCTGAGACCAGCTTGACTACAACAAACTAGATTCGATAATGTCTACAAAGCTAAGAGCTAAGACTACTTGCGCTTGCGCTTTGTCAACTCTGGGAGAGACAACGGAGCGGTCAACGTTGCCAATTTGCATGATTTTTCAATCTGCAATGCTTGGGCCTGGGTTGCGGTTGCTGGTTTGACGCTGCATCCGAGAGCTCTGAAATATTCGGCCAATTTGGACGGTTTCAGCGACAGGGCCGACGCCAGCGAGTTGGTCTCGACGGCATAATTGTCGATTCGAAGTAGCAACGCCAACAATGCACACACCAGTCGGTCTCTGGACGGCTCGTCAATTGTGAACGAACGGTCCTTGTGTTTGCCGATATGACGAGCCTTGTTGACGGCGAATCGGTCAATGACGCCTGACACGAGGACATCTGGAGGGTTTTTCAACAACGCAGTGAGCTTGGCCTTGTTGTCAACGGCCATTCTGCTTTCATAGGTGGCTATAAGCAATGCGGCGTAGTAAATCTGTTTCAAAATATCGGTATGGTCACCGGGTTTGGAGTCCAGCTGTTGCAGTCGGTGGTGAATAATGCTCGACGCAGTCGGCATCAGGGCCAGCCGACCTTCAACCGTCTTGTCCTTGACAATGCTGCCCACACGGATTGCAGAGTATTCCTTCTTGGGTACCAATGCTTCGAGTGGATAGATTTCGTCGACTCGGTGTGTCTCGAGGTTGTGCGGCGGGATGGGCCGGTCTGATTGCAGTTGTGCTTGACGCTCCTCCACGGATGGAAGGTTTTCTGTATTGCTTTTGATTCCATCAACAATAGAAAATTCGTGCTCTTCAAGTTGTGCTGCGTCGATTCGGTTCCGTTCTTGCTCGGTGATCGCCTTTTTGGCCTTTTTGGTACCAAATGCTTCGCCCAGGGTCGACCGTTGGATGTTGTTCCGCACGTTGGCCTGCCGAATAGCCGGGCCAGCGTTTTTCTGGCTCTTTAATGCTGTGGTCATGTTGACAAACGAGGCTGGATGGAGTTCTACAGTGTCGCTATCAGGATCGTAAGCGGCGATCATGTATTCTTGTTCGGTGGATCCGTCGTATTCAAACTTTTCATTTTCGCCGTGCACCAGGGTCGAGCTTTTGGACGAATAAACATCAAATGATGCATCTTCTGGTGTATTGGTGGTGAAAGCCAGTGCTGTCACTGCCGAACCATGGGATTTTACCTTCATTGTGGTGATGGTCGGGAGGCTGAAATTTTTTTTTTCTCACGCTCGCGATATCAACCACCATGACAATATACGACGTATTACAACTGACGCCACAACAAGCTGACGACGTGGAGCTTGTCAAAAAAGCATACAAAACTGCATTACTACAGAACCATCCTGATAAAAGAAATGCTCACGCTGAATATACCGTGGAAAGCATCAAACGGGCATACGACGTGTTAACAGACCCCACGAAACGGGCCACTTACGACCTGCTGCTGCGGTCTGCATCGATGACGATGCCGGTATCGGTTTCAGAAACCGTCGACCTCAGCGACATGGCCGAGCATGACGAAGAGTCGCGGCCCAAATGGACCAAGGGGTGCCGGTGCGGCGATCCAGAGGGATATCTCGTTTCTGAACAAGATTTACTAGACAATGGGTCTGCCGACGAAATCAATCTACAGTGTTCGGGGTGTAGCATTTGGATCAAAGTGGTGTATTCTGCAGAATAGAATTTTCCTTCATCGTCCCAATGAACATTGCAAAAGCTTGGAGATACCCAAACATTAAGCTTGAAGACCCAAACATTAAGCTGAAGACCCAAACATTAAGCTGAAGACCCAAACATTAAGCTGAAGACCCAAACATTAAGCTTGATTCACCCAATGAACAACATTGCAAAAGCTTTGAAACGATCGATACCCAAAAGGTCGGCTCAGAGCTGGCCTCCGCCGTTGCCAGTGATCCAGTCAAAGGAACTTCAAACTCAGACATTCACCCATGAATCGTATGCCCGACAGAGCCTGGTCACGGAACGGGAACTGGCATACTTGCATAATGGCCGACTGCAATACATTGGCCACGGCGTGATGCAATTTGCCACGTCCAAACTGATCATGCACCGGTTGCCATACGCCACGTTCGACCAAATGAACGACCTGAGACGAAGCATTACAAGCTCGCAGAGCATGACAGAGTATGGCCAAATGTACAGCCTCACGACGCGGCTCAAACATCGCCAGGGATCGAGTGCCGATGCCGGAGCCACAATGGCCGCCTATGTCGGCGCATTGTATCTTGATGCGGATTCAGGCATGGCGGCTGTCGAGCACTGGCTGGGTCTGCTGGTGGATCCGCTCTTCATCGAGCAGGATCACCGAGCAGATCACCGAGCAGATCACCGAGCGGGTCCCCCCGAAACTGGCACAAACAAGACAGAACTGTACAAGCTCATTGGATTCTCGCCGCAATACAACATTGTCAAGATTGGGTCACCAGGTTCAATGTACGAAGTGGACTGTTGCGTGTACGGCTCAGTGGTAGGCACCGGCTCGGGAGCGTCGCTGGCTGATGCCGGGGACCGGGCCGCCGCGAATGCACTGCAAAACCCAGAGCTGACGGCGCTGTTCAACAAGGACATATGAAAGTGTCTCACCAATTTTGTCCCGGGCCACCCGGGGGAGATTTAGAGAATTTTGATCACACACTCTCACAACAATGAGACCACGGGCATTGTCGCAAGCATTTAGATCGCTGGTCAGACGACGAGATAGTATGGAGAGTCCGACCAGCGATACTTCGGACGATGAAGAGATTGATGACGACGAGCGGCGTACAATTGATTACAACGACGCAGAGTCGATCATCGGTGGCCATTCGACCACCAACCATGAGCAGGTTGAAGCAGATGTCACCAGTATGGCCGACAATAGAACGTTTTCGTTCTCTCTACCATTCGCCAATCCGTTGGCCAATGTCGATTTGCGCGACTTTAAACTGCCGAGGCTGTTTTCAAGCATGTCTGATGTGGACCCTGAACAGACCGCCAACCACCTCGAGACGCTATCAACGCACGAGGAGGAGGAAATGTATCAAAACATTCGCAACCAGGACAACCCGCGGATGCGGGCAGTGCGGCATGCGTTGACGCCGAGCCTGAGCATTGACAGTTTGAATCCACTGACTCCGCCCAAACAGGACGGGTTCCCGCAGATTGACGGCGATGTGGTGATAATGGGTGGCTTTCGAGGCAGTATTTTGCGGGATCGCAAGACCCACCGCCGTGTGTGGATTCCCATCCGGGTGGGATTCAACCTGCGTCGAATTGACCTCACCGTGGGGCTGTCTGACCAGGATGAACACGACATGGAAGACGCCGTGTACCCGGATGGAATGCTCACACACATTGGCCCCGTCGATGTGTCCAAGAAGCTCATCCGCAAGCTTCGCCAGCAGCCCAAATGCTCCGTACACGAGTTTTCGTATGACTGGAGATTGTCGTTGGATATTAATGCGGCCAAGCTTGTGGTGTTTCTGAAAAACCTGTCTAAACGCAGCAAACACAAAAAAGGCGCCCTCATTATTGCCCATTCCATGGGCGGCTTGATTGCACACCACGCCATGATCACTAATACCAATCTGGTGCGTGGCATTCTGTACGCCGGATCTCCATCTGCATGTCCAAACATTCTTGGTCCGATCCGGTATGGCGACTCGGTTCTTCTCAGTTCCAAGATCCTGACCGCCAAGGTCAATTTTCTGATGCGCAGCTCGTTTTCGTTTCTGCCCCTCGACGGCAAATGTTTCGTGGACAGCCGCACCGGCGAGTCGTACGATCTCGACTTTTTCGACGTCAACACTTGGATCAAGTACGAACTAAGTCCATGTGTTGCCGAGTCGAGCGAGATTCGAAAGACACAGACCCATTCAGAGCCAGTGTCACAACACGAACGACACACCAGCGTCAGCCGCGCCGACACGTTTGTGTACCCAAGCGCCGAGCTCATTCCGTACGACGATGCGGTGGAGTATCTGGACCGCACCTTGAAGCGCACCAAAAAGTTCCTGACCGAGCTGGCATACGACGAGTCTCGTCGAGACGAGTACCCGCCGTTGAGCATCATCTATGGCTGCACCGTCCCCACCCTCAAAGGCGCCCGCGTCGACGGCCCGGAAGGCATCAAGACTGGTGATTACAACGACCTGGTGTTTGGCGCTGGCGACGGCGTCATCTACCATAAGAATCTGATGCCCACTGGCCGCGGGTTTGAAGTTTGTGGCAAGGTGCCTTCGGACCGTGGCCATGTATCGCTGCTCAACGACATTGAAGGCGTCGGGCGTGCTTTGAATGCTATTCTTGCCGAAGAGCAGCGTCGTAGTGTGTATTAAAATAGAAATCGCATATTGCATTAATAGATCCACTATTTCGTGAATCGGGGAGCTCCAGGGATACGATTGGGAAGGTCCAATCCACTCCGCCAAGATCCGATACGTCACTGGGCCGCACTCAGGATGCACTCAGGATGCACAAACATGAATGCCGCACCGTTGCAATAATGTCTCTACTCCAAACACGTGGTATCCAGTGGCCAAAGAAATGCCCCCAAGAGATGACCGCCTCGGTATTTTATTATTGTCTCAATCGGTCTTTTTTTTCTCACCAGCGGTAAACCACTCCACTTTTGAAAGTCTTGGCTCTGGCGGTGACGCTCGCCCGGTCCGCCAAGCCTTGGGCGCGCGCAAAATTTACACTTGCCGTTACAAGGGCTGTGCCTACATGGTGATAATGCCATAAAAGCCCCCAACCCTGCCTTGGTTTTCTTGGATTCTCATTTTTTTCTCCTTACACAACCATGAGCTATTCATACGACTATACAACGAATCCAACAACCCCTCCCAAGCTTTACGGCGAGGAGGTGGCTACCACCCATTCCCAGCCTCCCCAACACCATGCTCTCACTCCGCCAGTCACAAATGCTACCCTGCCGTCACCACCAACCTCACACCACGACGAAGCACATGCAAAGGGCAAGAACGCCTATGAAAGCAGCCAAACGGTTACACCGCCATCGTCGGACGACCTAACTTCGTCCGTCTCGCCAGTGCACGCCCCAGCCCAGACGGCCCGCGAGACGCTGTACTGCAAGTGGGACAACTGTGCCGAGCAGTTTGGCACGGCCCAGACGCTGTATGACCACTGCTGTGACAAGCATGTCGGGCGTAAAATCAACAACAACCTGAGCTTGGTTTGCCGATGGGGCAACTGTAAAGTGTCAACTGTCAAGCGTGATCACATTACTTCACATTTGCGAGTTCATATCCCACTCAAGCCGTATATTTGCGCTACTTGCGTCAAATCGTTCAAGCGGCCCCAGGATTTGAAGAAGCATGTCAAGACCCATGCTGATCAAAACTCGCCGCGTCACCAGCAACAACAACAAGCTCAGCCTCAACAGGCTCAACAACAACGTGCTCCATATGTCGATTATGGTAGTGTGAACATGGATTATGGTGGGTATTACACTTCGTATTACCCAGTGGTGCAACACCAACCCCAATACCAATACGACCAGCAGCCTCAGCAGGATACGCGAAAGCGGACATATGACAATGCGATCAATGACATGCTTCACGAAGCGCGTCGACAGAAGATTGCTCCAGTGTACGGAAGCGACATGGCGCAACGACTGGACCAGGTGGAACTTTATATGGGATCTGGAGGCGCCATTCCACAGTTGCGAGGCACCGATGCAGTCGAGGCCGAGACGTTTTTGAACCAGCTGCGGCAAAATATGACTTCTCATCAGGGTGCATATCCGTCGAATCCAGCCCAAGGCTACAGTGCGCCATATTCTAACTATTCTATTTATCCGTCTGAGTACAGTTCTCAGCCGCAGCCGGCTATGATCCAGCCGACTTATTATCAACAGCCGGGCTCTGCTCATCCGACGCTGGGCACTCGATTGGACCATCTTGGCCGACGAGTCAGTGTCAACTTGAACCAGCGATCTGCGCAGCATTCTGATGATGAAGAAGAGCACAAGGAAGACGAGCTGGATGAGTTGGTCGACGGTATGAAGAGTGTCAAGTTGGATTCGTCTCACATGGACCGACACCGTGCGTTGGTGGACCGACTGTATGAAGCGGTCAAAAAGATGAAGCAGGAAAAGGCAGAAAGCAAGCCATTGTACCCCAAGGTTGTTGCCGTTTAGGTTTTCAAATATTAAATACAAGAGATAATTTATTTGTTAGAGTTGAGGGTCATCCCGAGCGAAACATGGTCTTTGGAAACACGGTGCCGCGCATTGAGCTTGGGGCCTAGCTCGACATGTCTCAAGAAATGGTGCTGAGGCTGATTCGTCGGTCCTGCGGCTCCGCCGCCGCCGCCGCTGGCGCCGCATTAATTTATTCGTTAGAATTCAAGTTCAAACTGTTCACCCCAGACAGCTCGATATGCTGGCTCAAGAAATCGTCCCATTCTTTGGAGCCAAACATGGTGCTGAGGCTGATTCGTCGGTCTTGCGGCTCGGCCGCCGCTCCCGCCGCATTGAGATTGAGGTCCATCACAGGATCATACAGCGGATCAACACTTTCCGCATTCTGCCCTCCTGACATCATGTATGGCGGTAGGAACCGGCCAAACAGCTGCTGATCCACTTGGTCCATTGGGCCCGGGGCGTACATGAACTGGGTGTCAACCACCTCCTCGTTGGCATTGTCCGGCACGTCTGGCAAAACGTCCAACGCCGCCGGCTGCACCAAAGTCGGATCGCTCAACAGCCTGTTGCTAAACTGGCCGTGCTCCGAATTCAACGTCACCTCAGCCAGCGACACGCCGTCGTGCGGCTTGCCGATGCGTTTGTTGAGCTGGTCAAACAGCCCGTTGAGCAGATTATATGTTCTTTCAGCAGCCATACTCGATCCCTTGAGCTTGTTCAGAGCGTCCTTGCCCATTTCGGCGTCGTATCTCAACTGCTGGGCAAATTCGGGCATGCTATCGGCATGTTCGTGAGTGTAATAGACCAAACAGGCCACGCTGAAAAACAACGTATAAAAGCTAAACCAATATGACCCGCTGAGCAGGCTCTTGTCCACCATGTCGTGGGCGACATGAACTGCCCGTCGAGCCACGTCGACACACTTGCGTGAGTATACCCGAGATCTGGGCTCTTCGCAATGGATAAACGGTCGATACAGCATCAGCTGGACATAGCAATATGACATGGACAGTAGCCGGTTCGCCTTTAGATATTCCTCCGGCACATCAGCACCGGGCTTCAGAAACGGATTCACCGAACCATGCCAGCTGCGGATCTCTTGTTCGAGTTTTTCCACATTGTCAAAGGTCGACTTGTTGGCGGCTACCACGGGGTACATATCGTGCATGACATGGCCGAGAATCTCCATCAGCAGTGTATGTGCGTTGGAGATGCCTGTTGAAGACAGCTTGCCTTCTTGTTGTTGGAAATATCCGTCTTCGGTGACATTCTCGTCATCAATCTCGGTAGGCAGTTCCTGGTCGAAATCTTCTTCGGAAATGCCTCTTGGCAGTCCCAGCATGGCGTTCACATACAGGTCCAGTTTGCGAATTGTCCAAAACAGCCTCTTTCTCGATTCCAGCTCTATGGGGTTAAAGTTGTAATGCACTCGCCGATGGAGCCCTGCTCGGAGCGCCGCTCGCAGTGCCAGCCCGATATACGAATAGCATGTAGACAGCCGAGCGGTGCATTGCAGAAACAGCACCATCATGACGATACTTTGGATGCTGTACAAATCACGGGCATCTGTGATATCGATCATTTTCCGCGCCGCAGTAAAGTATTTATAACCTTCTTGGACATCTTTGATACCGAGCTCCTTTTTGATTTTATCGTCGGTGAACAACACTCCGACCGCCATTACACTGTACATTAACGGCAGGATTTTGAATTGCTTGTCGGTGTAATCATCAGGGTCAGTCTCGTACAACAAGTCCAAGTCCCTGATAAAGGACGGCCGATGATAGAACCGAAACAGCACACATGCGTTTTCCCATGTCGATTGGATAAGCTGGCCGGCGATATGTTTTGGCGGGAGGATAATCTTGAATTCGGTGCCGTCCAACGACTGGGGCGACGTGCCGGACGAGAATTCAGTACCAGGACTATTAATACTAGAGGCACGATGGAATCGGCTAGAATTGAGTCGCAGATTGGAAATCATGGTGGAAGGGCTCTGGCCTTCCAGTTTTTGCTTATTGATCGATTCCAACAGCGCCACAAGGTCGAATGATGGCGAATACATGTCCACGCCAGGCAGCAAAGCTTCCATGACTGCTTCCGAAGTCCTCAACCGTGTTTCCATGCGCAGCGAATCTGGAACCTTGCGACGGCTGGACGGCTGGTCGTATGTACATTCGTAAGAATACACTGTGCAGTGAATACACGGCATCTGCCCATCGCATTTGACCTTTTTCTTTCGACATTCGTCACAAGCTCGCGTGACCCGCTTCCGTTTACGAGGCAGACTATGAGGCGTTGAGCCTGCCAAAGGATCTGACCAAGTGCTCATTATTGTTGGGTTGGGATAGGAGAAAAAAAAACAGCCTGGCCAAAGCTTACACAAAGGATCGCGGGATAAAAAAAAAGCGGAGTCATAGGGAGAGGCAGGGAAGGGATCGCTTGGCGCAGTTCCCAAGTGGCTCATGCTCACAACCGGTCAATGCGAACTCCGGCCGTCAATGACGAAGCTATAAATAAAAAGTGCCGTCATCGATCTTAGCGGATATTGTTCAGCCTTGACCATAACTGATACGGAAAGGTGAGCTAATGACAGTGATAATCATGACCAATTATTATAAACTGCATAATGCGATCTGATCAACAATACAGATACACAATTGAGGACCCAGTGATGACACCGATGACCAAGGAAAGTAGACGCAGTGTTCGGATCAACTGCATGACGCAATCCTCAAACGAGACGAGCATAGTTCTCGGTGAGACAACCCAAGGATGTGTTCCTCAAGATACTGGATGAAGGCAGCGAAACCAATGAACCTAGCATCAGGTATCATGAGCCTCTGCCGTAGGAGCTTTGAGATTTGCCCAGGTTGCCATGCCAACCCCCGCCACCCAGCCACGTTGCCATGCCAACTGTCACCACGGCAACGCGCGAGCAGTTCACGCAACCCACCCAGGAAATTTTCTTTCTAAACAAACAAACAACCAACCGTACTCCAAACCATGGCATCGCCGACCAAACGCCCTCGAGATGCCACACTTAGGCAGAAACGTACGTCGAAGCGGCGCAAGCCTGAGGAGATATCCGACAACGAGCTCAACATGCTGATCAGCACGTTGGGCATT
The DNA here is from genome assembly GCA_030564285.1 of Blastobotrys parvus. Taxonomy (NCBI): domain Eukaryota; kingdom Fungi; phylum Ascomycota; class Dipodascomycetes; order Dipodascales; family Trichomonascaceae; genus Blastobotrys; species Blastobotrys parvus. The sequence continues at coordinate 136,555 of JAJLUP010000030.1, read as the reverse complement.
CCAAAGGTCATGCCCAAGGTGGCCACGGATTACGCCAACAAGGACCAGGACTCGGAGGTCAAAGCATATGCCAAACTGGCCGGGTCGACGTGGACGTTTTACGTGCAAAACACCCTAGTCGCCATCGGGCGGTCCAGCAGCCCGGAGGAATATGCCGAAGTCAATATTGATCTGAGTCCGGCCAAGGTGGTGTCGCGACGGCATGCCGTGATTCGGTACAATGGCGAGGGTCAACACTGGTGCATCGAAATCCTGGGTCGCAACGGGATCAAAATCGACAAACAAACATACAAATCCGGCGCAATACCGCTGGAAAGTGGCAACATTATCGACGTGGGGGGATTGCAAATGATGTTTGTATTGCCAGGCGATCCGCCCGTGATATCGACAGCATGGTCATCCACCGCACAACCACCAGCCCCAGCACCAGCACCGCAACCTGAACCAGTACAATACCATTATGTAAACACCACCTCCGCTAGCGAGCCGTCGGCCGCATACCCCAAGGGGGTGGCGATCATTACGCGGCCGCAGGTGCGCGGCGTTGAAAACGAATACGAACAGGATCTCAGCAAGGACGAAGCAAAGGATATCAAGCCACCATATTCATACGCCACCATGATTTCTCAAGCAATATTGTCGACAGACGAAATGATGATGAGTCTGGCTGACATTTACGAATGGATCGCGTCGCGCTATTCGTTCTACCGGTACTCCAAATCAGGATGGCAAAACTCGATCCGACATAATCTGTCTCTCAACAAGGCATTTGAAAAAGTGCCTCGCAAGGCGCACGAACCCGGAAAGGGCATGAAATGGCAGATATCGGAACCATTTCGAGAAGAATACATCCAACGAGCTACCAACGGCGGCAAGGTCCAGAAGCGTGGTAAAAAGGCTGCCTCTCCAGTCAAAGAAGCTGCGGCGCCACTTGCGCCGCCCCCGCCGCCTCCTCCTCTTCCTCCACCTCCTCCACCACCACCACCGCCATCAGTAACCCCGTCACGACAATATCCAGTGACACAGTTTGCATATACACCGGATCGGGGGTCGTCTAAACCGGCGCCGCCCCCATCAACCCAAAAACTAACCTCCAGCTTTGTGTCGAACGTATCAACCAATACCCCTGCGCCGCAGCAGGCGCATTTACAATTAGCGCCGCCATCTTCAGGACAACAACAACTTCCGTCGTCATTCATGCAAGGCTCGTCACCGGCGCCATTCTGGAAATACATGCAATTCTCCACACCAGCACGAGAAGACAGCCCTATCAAAAACAACACTCACCTAAACACATCGCCGCAACCAACCGAGAAGGAACTCGGAGATTTGCAAGACGTCGATTTGACAAGAGGGTTCCGTCAAATCGGCAAATGGCGTACAGACCAGGCCGAAAAGTAAGAGTATAAATATTTATTATTGACCCAAAAAAAACTATAAGCTCACATGCAGCACTTGCTCCTTGACCACGATCACATTATAATGCAGCACTTTGACCGTTCCTCCGTAGACCCTGCGTTGCGTCGTCCACCCATGAATGCAGACTTTTTCTTTGGCGACACTTCAATCTCAAACGATTCGGGCTTTACCGAGCAGTGGACAACGTTCCGTGCACTATCCATCGTAATGTTGTAATCTTGTAGCGTAGACCCGTCTTCCAGAATCTTGCCCAAATGGATCAGTCGAATGTTGTTAAAATTTGCCGGACTCGTGCCCCAGTTGTCGTCCCAGTCGGTGAAGATGCATTGCTTGAGCATCTCAATGGGTATCAACTGCGGGTCGGTGATGTTTGTTATGGAATGCCGTAATAAGTATGCATGGTTAATATTGACAGCCACTCGTTGACTGTTGATCAATAACAGAGTCACCTGCAATGTATCTTCAGTGACATCTTCAATCTTGTCTTTTTCTTTGCCTTGTTGCTGTTTCGTTGTCTCCGAATGAACCGGTGACGTCGATTCTATCTCCTCATTGTCGTGCTCGTTCTCAGTATTGCTGACGGCATCCTCACTTCCTTGATCAGCTTGATCAGCGTGATCAACTTGATCAACTTGATCAGCGTGATCAACTTGATCACTTTGACCGCCCTGAACAGTCGTCTCCACAGTCTCCACAATATCGCGATCCATTGTGTAAGGTATAAAGGAGGCCACCCCCGAGCTTGTCTCAGCGATTGGGAGCACACCTTGCTGCAGACGTACAAGTGGTGCAAGAGGTGATGTCAAATTGCGCGCTCCCTCGGACGCGCGCACCTGGGAGGTTAGGGCAAGCACTTCCCAATCAGGAAATCGCGTATAGCGGAACAGGACTCAAAAATACACGCACGCTCAGAGCGACTCCCAACCTCCACCACTCACTACACTTTTCACAAATCCACCTCTCCTACAGTTACCTAAAAACCAACCAACCAATCCAAAAATGAGCGACAACTTTGAGCCCGTGATTGTCATCGACGGCAAGGGACACCTTTTGGGTCGACTTGCTTCCACCGTCGCCAAGCAGTTGTTGAACGGTCAACACGTTGTGGTGACTCGATGTGAAGCCCTCAACATTTCTGGTGAATTCTTCCGAGCAAAGTTGAAATACCACGCTTACTTGCGAAAGGCATCTCGATACAACAAGCGAAAGGGTCCATTCCATTTCCGAGCTCCATCCCGAATCTTCTACAAGGCTATTCGAGGTATGATTTCGCACAAGACACCACGAGGCCAAGCTGCCTTGGAACGATTGAAGGTGTTTGAAGGTGTTCCACCACCATACGACCGACAAAAGCGAGTTGTTGTTCCACAAGCTTTGCGAGTGTTGCGATTGCAACAAGGTCGAAAGTACTGCACTGTGGGCCGATTGAGTCACGAATTTGGCTGGAAGTACCAGGACGTTGTCGACCGATTGGAAGAACGACGAAAGGCAAAGTCCCAAGCTTACTACGAAAAGAAGGTTGCTTTGCAAAAGAAGATTGCTGCTACCAAGAAGAATGTTACTACCGAAGCTGATGCCAAGTTGTCTGCCTTGGGTTACTAAGTGTGTGTGGGATAAAGTAGGGGGGTTACGAAGAGGGTAAATAAAAGTGATTTAATTCATATATGTGTAATGTACATTGGATAATGCCATCATGTTGGTTTTTCTTTTGAGAGATCCGGAAATTTCATCGCCCCGCATCCAATTACCGAAAAGAGTCCATACATTATCGTAGCTCGCAAGCACCCACCCACGCACGCAACGTGCTGGTGCATGCAAAACCCCGGCCCGGCCCTAATGGCTCCACCCCACCTCTCACATTTGGAAAGTACGAATGGTCAATAATCCACAAGAATGGACCATCGTTGGCGATCTCCTGAATACAGCAATCCAACGGGACAAAGAAGTCACTTATTGGACAGGAATCACACCCCCTTGCGACCAGCCAATGATCCAATCCTGTCGCTTGTTTCAGTTCATGCGCCTCGTGCACCGCTGGCGCGCACTCCCGTCCGGTGCAGTCATTGCTGCCATGTATACGGTTCATAAACCATTGCCTTTCCACGGTATTTCATTTTTCACTTTCCTTACTTCTCCACTCCACCACAAATGTCCGCCTTATCGATGGCCCTCAACAACGACCCGGAGTCGGAAGCTGCCAAGCAAAAGTCCTCAGCTATGGACGTGCCTGGAAAAGGCGTCCCCGCAGTCCAGCAGCACCTACCGGCCGCCGCTTTGACTCCGCCATCGTCATCGTCGCCCTCAGTTCACCAACACCTACAACAGCAATATCGTCGTAACAGCATGACTAGTCCTTACAATACACCGCCGCTATCACGATCGCCAAGATTCGACGACTACTACGCAAACTCCAAGCCGATTCGATCCAGCTCGCACCACCGTCGAATGTCCAGCACCGGAAGCACCACAGCCACAGCCACGGCCACGGCACGTTCCCCCTCGATCAAGTCGTCAAGCCCGGGCTCTGTTAATAGCGGCCCGTTGAACACAAATTCGCCCATCGCGTTGGCAGCGGCGGCTGCAGTGACACCAGAAAAGCTGGCACGGCTTTTGCTCAGTCAGGGCCCGTTGGCCATTCGCCACATTACCAGCCATTTGGCAATGTCCATTCCTGGGTTTGCCGATTTGTCACTTTCCAAACAACGTCGATTGATCATCGCCGTGTTGGATGCCGAAGACCCAGTCAACGGCGTATCGTTTGAAAAAGTCGGTTGGGGTCGATGGGCTGCTTTCAAACCACGGTCCGATTCAATGTCGTCAATGTCGCAATCGCCTCACCATCCATCTCATCTACATCAATATGCTCCACATACCAAATCGAAACGCCGGGAAAGTATCACGGCCGAACAAATCCGGCCGCCAATGTCGCCATTGCTGAAGCCATCGGACCCATCCAAGGTTTGGGCCGATGATGTCGATTTGGCCGACGACGACATGATGTTCCACAACACCAAACAGGAAAATGACGTTGCCGTATTCGACGATGACGATGAAGATGAAGAAGATTCCTACGACGACGAAGATGAAGACGGATTGCGACCTACAAACCCAGCTCGGCATCGACAGTCAGAAACAGATGAAGAGGATTGGCAAAGTATGGGCCCAGCGTCGTTACGATCACGTCGGAAATCAACAATCAGCGAAAACCCTGAAAGCCACAGCCCCGCTACGTACGGCTTTTCCAATGCCCCTTATTCACACACCCGAGGCATCAGCATTGACAAGCAACGGGAGCAAGAAGCAGTTGATGCATTGGTTCAACTTGCATCAATATAGTAAATATATATATACACAGTAATAGACTTTTTGTTTTGCAATTGTTTTGTTCTTCCCTCTTATACATAAAAAATCTTCTCCATTACGCGGATCCACCCAAAGTTGGGAACTCTTCGGTGGAAGAAATGTTCACCGAAGCCTTGGAGCCTGGTCGACCTCGACCTTGACCTTGAGCTTGGCCACCTCGTGGACCTTGTCGACCACCTCGTGGGCCCTGGGTTTGGCCACGGCCCCGTGGAGCACCTTGTCGACCACCTCGAGTTGGTCGTCGTTCTTCTCGTGGGGCAGCAAAGCTCAAATCAGCTTCAATAACGTTCTTTTCCTTCTTGTTCTTGGTTCGCAAAGACTTGGTCTTGCCAGTAGCAAAAAAGTCTTCTTCAACCTTGGTCACTGGAGCAGCATTCTTCCACTTGGCATCTTCCTGGCCATCGTTGGCCTTTCGGACCTGTCGAGTACCTTCCAATTCGGCGTTCTTGACGCTCAAAGAAGCCAGGTATTCTTCCAAAGTTTGAGTGTTGTCTTCCTGTTCCTTGACGGCATGTTCCTCGTCCTTGTCGTCTTCCTTGGCAATGGCTTCGCCAGCAACTTCCTCTTCCAATTCCTTGTTGTTGTCGCCCCATCCCTTGGTGACCTTCTTTCGGGTGTCGGTTTTACCAGTAGCGGACTTTCGATCTGGTCGTGGTTGTCGCTTTTGTTGTCGAGCAGTGTTTTCTGGAGCAGAAACTTGCTTGTTGGCAGTGTGACCAGCAGATTTGTCTTTGAATACAGCCTCGTTACCAGTTGGACCCTTTCGGTTTGGGTTGGCTCGAGCAGCATTGGCCTTGGCTGGAGCAGCGTCCGACTTTTTGGACGAAGTGGCCTTCTTGTCGACTGCATGAGCCACCTTTGGCACATCGGCTGGGGATTCGTCGTCGCCCAAGACGGAGAACAAGTTCTTGGAGGCGATGGACATTTTCAAAGTTGGATTGAGTTTCTGGAGGGGGTGATTTCCTGGTTCGTTTCAGAAAGAAAGAGAAAGAAAGAAAGAAGGAAAAAAAAAAGAGAAGGGGGAGGGAAAAAAAATTGTGTGAAAAATTGAGTGATTCCTGGTGGTGGTTGGGTGCTGTTTGCTTGGGTCAAACCACCGTCCAGCGCGCAAGCGGTTTTTTGTGGGCAGGCTTGCGATCCATGTAACTTTGGGTCTGCCTCTGCAGCTGTGAGCATGAATCAATAAGGAACCCCGCTTCTGCGTGATTGAGACCCGAGTTTGTGGGGGAATTTATATAGATAGCCAACCGAGATGATGCCGGGGTTTCAAAGTGTGGCAAGATCACATCGATCTTGGGACCTATATATTTGGTGCCATTTCTCCTGATATCAACAAGATATCACACAATGCAACGACTAACGCAGGTGCTGACGCATTTGAGACCATCTCAGCCGCCTAACCATCATGAGCTCAATCCGGCGTACTTTGTAGAGCGGTCTGCGCATCTGGAGCCGAATGCATTGGCCGTGGTCCATGGTGACATCAAGTTTACTTATGCCGAGTTTGCCAACCGAGTGAGGGCATTGGCATACTATTTCAAACACCACGGCTACAAACGCATTGCCATCATCGGCCCCAACACGCCAGCGCATCTGGAAACAATGATGGCGGCTAGTTGTGCTGGTGGGGTCGTGATGGGGCTCAATTACCGACTGACGCGTGGTGAAATTGAGTACATGCTAGAGCTGGGCGAGGCAGATTGCATAGTGGTTGACCACGAGATGGTGGATCTTGTTGTGGGGACGAAGATTCCCACCATTGTGGATTATGATTTTGGTAGCGGCTCTGATGGGTACGCCGCAGCGCTAGAAGAAGGGCGTCTATTGGACACCCAAGGGTGGGAGGGATTGCACTCGGAGCATGTTGATGAACAAGCAGCTTTGGGATATTTCTTTACCAGTGGAACCACTGGCAAACCCAAAGCAGTCGAGTACACCCATCGAGGAACATATCTTGCCGCCATGGCCAATGTGATCGACTCCAATCTGAACTGCCAGGATCTTCAAGGCAACAACCGATGCAAGTATCTGTGGACTCTTCCAATGTTCCATGCCGCCGGATGGACATATCCGTATGCAGTTACGGCCGTGCGAGGCACACACTATTGCTTGCGTAAAGTTGATCCCGAAAAGATCTGGCCGTTGCTGCGATACGAAGGAATCACTCATTTCAACGCCGCACCCACTGTGAACACCATGCTGGTGAACTCGCCGCAGGCCGTCAAGCTGTCGCGCCAGGTGCGGGTTGTGGTTGCCGGGTCGCCGCCTACCGCGCGGCTGTTCCAGGACATGATCAGCCTGAATCTTTTCCCGGTGCACATGTACGGGTTGACCGAGACGTATGGTCCGTTCGCGGTCAACTATTTCAATCCCGATTGGAACGACCTTCCTGCCGACGAGATGTATGCCAACATGGCTCGCCAGGGGTTTGGGTTTGTGACCAGCTCCAAGATGCGGGTGGTCGATTCGTCCACCATGGAGGATGTCCCTCGCGATGGCAAAACTATTGGTGAGATTGTAATACGTGGGAACATTGTAGCCCGCGGATATTACCGTAATGAGGAGGAGACCGCCAAGGCGTTTGGCGGCGGGTGGTTCAAATCGGGCGATCTGGCCGTGGTGCATGGTGATGGGTCGGCGCAGGTGCTGGACCGCAAAAAGGACATTATTATTTCTGGCGGCGAGAACATTTCGTCGGTCGTTGTAGAAGGAGTCATTGTCAAACATCCTCATGTCATGGAATCGGCCGTCGTGGGCGTTCCAGACGACGTCTACGGCGAGCTGCCCATCGCCTGTGTGGTGCTCAAGAGCGGCAAGCAGCTCGACGCCGCAGCGCTGGTGGCGTGGTGCAAGCAGCATCTCGGAGGGTTCCAGGTGCCGCGGCGGGTGGTCATCGTCGACCAATTGCCCAAAACTGCCACAGGCAAGGTTCGTAAAAACGTGCTCCGTGACGAGGCGGTTCGCAAGTTGTAGTTCGTATAGAAGAATAGAGAATGCCGTGGAATGGTTGCCACCGCCACCGGGGCATCGTATAAGTACCACGGGCCGGGCGCCGCCCGGCCTTTTGTCATCATCACCAAACATGGCATCCATCGAAAGTCGCGGTATCCTCAGCATCGGCGCCCATTGCCACGAATGCAAAAACGTAGACTTTCTGCCGTTCAAGTGCGACGTATGCCAGCATGAATACTGTCAAGACCATCGCACCCCCGAATCGCACGGATGCCAGCGGCCATCCAAGTCCCCGTCGTCCACTCCTAAAGCGTCGCCATCACCATCTCCATCTCCAGCAAGACCACAAGCAGCACGCCCACAAACGGCACGACCACAAGCAGCACGTCCAGTACAAGCATCAAAAAAGCAGAATGAAACACTGCTGAAGATCAAGAGCCTTTGGGGTGACGGCCGCAAGAAAATCATGCCCACAAACAAACACGTCGTCATGGCCGAACTCAAACGCACAGCCAAGGGCGACCCAGCATCTACTCCTGTTCAGAACAGAGTATACATCTACATCCAGCGGCCGCCGGCCGAATACACTGACCCCATTACGAACAAGCAGGAAACCCAACCAATAAAAACCCTGTCCATGTATTTCGACCGACAACTCATCATCGGCAAGCTACTCGACAAGGCATGTACGCATCTTGATGTGACCAATAAGAACAATCGAGCAGGTGCCAAGAAACTAGGCATGCACCTGAATGACGCTATGATACCATACACCGCCAAGCTCGGTGATGTGGCCAGTGACGGCGACACTTTGGTTTTGAAATAGAATAGAACTCATAATGCAATTTTATCAACAATTAGACGATATCTTTCCGTTGTCATACTGCAAAAACTGCCGCAGTGCATCGCCGGACAACTGGATCGATCCGGTGAGCCGCCTTGGCCAAGCATATCGAGCGAAGCGAAGGGACCCTCTTGTATCAAAGACCCGCTGCGCTCGGCTTTTTTTTTTTGCTCGCTTCGCTCGAACGTAGCTCTGTATCAAGAACCCGCTGCGCTCGGCTTTTTTTTTGCTCGCTTCGCTCGAGCGTAGCTCCATATCGGTGCGGCGTTGCAATGCGGCTCGCCTTAAGCGAGCAAATAAAAAGGCGGTTGAGAGAAGGGATCCCGCTGACTTGATTTTGCTCTTCGTTCGATATGCTCTGTATCGTTCCGGCAATATGCTGTATCGACAAGTCTACCAAGCCGCTCCGGCTAGCTTCATGATCCTAAGCTACGCTCTAGAGAAGCGAGAAAAAAAAAGCCGGTCTTTGAAAGAAGAATTACCAAGCTACGCTCGAGCTATCGAGCGAAGCGAGCAAAAAAAAAAAAAAAGGCCGAGCGCAGCGGATACAAGAGGATCACGACCGGTTTATTTTGGCTATTTGCGCTTTATTCGTCGCAGAACTACTTGTTTACTACTCCTAATGCAAGCTTGTCAATGAGCAGACGATATCCCTCCAGCGTGTCCTCTGTCAGAATGGCGGTATGGCTAATGCGGCAATGGCCCTGGGTCAACGAATTCAGCAAATGTACATGTTTAAACGTGACCAAATCGCACCTCTCCAGCTCAATTGTTTGTAGTGTTCTCCCGCGATGGCATATCTGCCTTTTGATATAACTAAATATCCACCCTGGATCCAGGTTGCACGCATAATTCAACGACAGATGATCCAGTCCACACATGGCGTCACGCTCCAGAAACCGCCGCAGCGCCTCACCGGACAGCGTATACACGCCGTCAAGCCGCAGCGACGTGAGGTTCGGACACAGCTTGGCAATGTCCGCTAATGTCTGATCGTCCATCAGTGTATACGACAGGTCCAACTGCTCCAGGTTTGAATTCAGCCGCCGCAGCACCTTGACAACCATACCATGCTTGCACAATGTCTGCCTTAGGCTCAGCGTTTTGACTGTCGTGGGCAGCTGGGCAAACAACTTGACCGCCCATGGATTGCCTTCAATCACCTGCAACCGCTCCAATGCGAATTCCTGCAGTCCTGAATTGCCCACAAGCAAGTCTTGCACATATTCCAGGTCGTTGAGATGCATATAGCTTGGATGCAGCACCCGCACTGCGCCAGCCGCTCGCTGCAGCTTGCACACCAAGCTCGACGACCCGTAATTGCAGCGACTATGCCATTTCTGCCATGCCAGCATTAGCAGTTGATGCGAAGTCAATAGACTCAAATCGATATTCTGCCATAATCGATGCTGATGTATCGTATGGTACCACTGTTCAACGTTAGCAAGCCACTCCTTGTGCTCTGGGTGCGGGGGAATGATCAGCCCAGCTCAGCCAGAGGCCCGCAACAACTCACAATCCAGCACGTCCACGACGAACATATCAAGTCCTGTGGTGAATCTAAATAGCGAAAAATCTCGTACAAAATGTCTTCCGGTACGAACACCATGTTTGTGTCTGTAAGGGTCGTGTGGGGCAGCCAAGGTGATGCTAATGATAAGGGTTGTTCCGTGGATACGGGTCCTGGATCTCACATTCTGCATCCAGCGGTCGCCATGGTAACGCCACACCCACAATTGCTACAAGTCACGTGCCGCCCGCCCCCGACATCGCTCTCCCCGGGTCAATCCAAGCCCCGAAAATCAGTCATTGTCTCCTCCCGCAATTGCCATTTTTCATCCATCCCCATTCAACCATCAACCATCCACAATGGCTACAATTACCAAAATCACAGACATTACGCATGGCGACGAGCAGCTGCCGCCGCCGTCGCCGGCTCCGTCGTCGCCACGACAGCATGCGCATTACTCAATCGACACGGAACTCGTGTACACAGAATCGACCGACCAGTACCGGTCGTCGTCGGTGCCTATTTACCAAACTGCTACATTCAAACAGGACTCGTTGACAAATATGGGCGAGTACGACTACACACGTTCGGGCAATCCCACCCGATCGCACCTCGAACGACACATGGCGAAGATCATGAAGGCCAACCGGGCACTTGCCGTGACCAGCGGCATGACCGCTATGGATGTGATTACTCGATTGCTGAAACCCGGAGACGAAGTCATTGCGGGCGATGATTTGTACGGCGGCACCAACCGACTGTTGAAATATCTCGGAACAAATAATGGCATTGTAGTTCACCACGTTGACACCACCAACAACTCTGCGGTGGCCACGGTGGTGTCGGATAAAACTTGCATGGTGTTGCTGGAAAGCCCCACCAACCCGCTCATCAAGATTGCAGACATCAAGGGCGTCGCCGAACTTGTTCATGCGAAGAACCCCGAGGCGATTGTGGTTGTCGATAATACCATGTTGTCGCCACTGCTCATGTCGCCGCTCGAGCTTGGCGCCGATATCGTCTACGAATCAGGTACAAAGTACCTGTCTGGCCACCACGACATTATGGCCGGCATCATTGCAGTGAACGATCTGAAACTGGGCGATCGACTGTTTTTCCCAATCAACGCATCGGGATGTGGCCTGTCGCCGTTTGATTCGTGGCTGTTGCTGCGCGGCGTCAAAACGCTGGCAGTACGAATGGAAAAGCAGCAATCCAACGCCCAACAGATCGCCGAGTTCTTGGAGACGGCAGGATTCAAAGTGCGGTACCCTGGCCTCAAAAGCCATCCGCAATACGCCCTGCATTGGTCCATGGCCCGAGGGGCCGGCGCGGTCTTGTCGCTGGAGACTGGCAGTGTCGCCATGTCTGAGCGAATCGTCGAATCGGCCCGTATCTGGGGCATTTCCGTGTCTTTTGGTTGCGTCAACTCGTTGATCTCCATGCCATGTAAAATGTCCCACGCCAGTATCGACGCCAAGACCCGAGCCGAACGAGACTTTCCCGAAGACTTGATCCGGCTCTGTGTCGGGATTGAAAACCCAGACGATTTGATCCAGGACTTGAAAATCGCCCTCATCAAGGCCCGTGCAGTAGAAATCGACACCGCCGGCAATGTGAACCGCATTCATGCCACCTAAGATACGTTGCGCTTAAAAAATAAACTAAAGAAATATATTATCGCAAATAATCACGTACATAATCGCCAAACTTGGAAGCGCCTTCGTTGAATACATCCTTCAATGCAGCCACATCGTCACCCGCAATGTTGCGCAACTTGTCCACCATATCCTGACTCAGCGCCTCCAAGTTGAAATCGTCGCCTGCGCCTCGTGCGGCGGCCAGCTGAGCCTCTTCGTCCTTGTTGAAGTATGACGCACTGGAAATAGCGGTAGCGCCGTCGTACGAACGCAGCCGCGATTGTGCTTCTTGTTGGCTCGCAGGGTCGTACGTGTCTCTACCGAAAAACTCGTCTGATGAAATGCCCTTTTGCTTGCCATACTTGTTGGAGATCTCGGCGGCGGCCTTGGGGTCCGATCGGTCGGGCTTTTTAGACGATGCCGCGGCGGCAGCCGCCGCTGCAGAGTTGCCAATCTGGCCAAAGCCGAGTCGCACAGGTGCCGGCTTTGTGGATATTTCCGTTTTACTTGGAACTGGTGGTTGATACGCCGGCTGGTACGCAGGAGCGGCCGCCGGGATGCTAGGTTCGGGCTCTTTGGACACTTCTTCGTTCGGATCGTATCCCAATTGTGCAATTCGGTCTTGTTCCGCTTTGGCGTCTTTCTCTGCTTGATCAAAGTCGATATCATCTTGAACAACTTTTTTAACAACCTTGGCCTTGGACTTGGAACCCAGGATGTTCTTCTTGCCGGTGTTCCCGCCTCTCATGATCCGTGTTGATGTAGTAGTAGTAGTAGTGGAATTGGATGGCGTACTTGACCGACTCACCGGACCCGAGCTCAATGGAGTGGCAGACCGCGATACCGGAGGCGTTGGCTTTTTCACCATTGGTTTATCCCAGCTTGAAAAAAAGTCGTCCTTGGACGACGATTCAGCTGGGGTCACGCTTCCACTCGACGAGGCATCTTCAATGCCGGTCACATCCAATACTTTTTCCATTGGAAACTTGGCGGAATCGGCTTGGGCCTTGCGAGAAAGCTCCTGTAGATACAAGTTGGCAGTTCGGCTGGTATATTTTTCTTTGGCACTGGCCGTCGAAGTGAGGTACTTTGATCCACCGTTTTTCGAAAAGAAATCACGAGCAGCCTTGTTGCCACCGACTCGGATGTTTCTCAAATGCGATACAGTCCAGTTGTCCATGTTTGTAGACCGAACAAACGTAACATGGACACCGAGATTTCGATGCACTGCTGAACAGTCGAGACAGATAAACACCCCGAATGTGGCCGACGACCATGTCGGGTTTTTGGCGCTACAATCGAAGCATGTCTTGTTTGCCGTCACCGATCGCTGTTTTTGGAAGAACGGTGCAATCTCTTCCTTGGTAAGGGATACCTTGTCTTCGTCCATGGCTTTAAACGTTGACGTGTTGTGATGATGAAGTGGTGAAAGAAAATGGGTGCGGTGGGCGCGGTGGACGGGACACCCGAACCCTATTCATCGTTTGAAGATTTTACCTTTGATCAACATTTCCACAATCATCATGATCCGACGCGTGATTCCGTCAAGAACAACAATCTCCATACTAAGATCGAGGACATCCCCTTGCATTGCCCAACGCAACTATACAACGACAAATGAAAAGATCCCTCTCAGCATCCGGATCAAACATGCAGCATCGTTCTCGTTCTATTCAAGCTTGGTCCTCGTAGGGCTAGGCCTATCCGGCATTTCTGTTTACTACTTTGTACATGATGTACTGCTTCCAACAAGTGACGTCCAGGTATTCACTCGGGCGCGGCATTTGATTGAGAAAGACCCCGAATGCCAGCGGCTTCTGGGCGCAGACAAACTCAAGGCATATGGCGAGAAAGTGTCTGGTAATAAGTGGACTCGAAATCGTCCGATCGCATCGTCACGAGGCGTTGATGGATCCGGCCGGGAACATTTGCTGATGCAATTCCATGTCCAAGGTACATTGGCCGAAGGGCTTGTCCGGCTCGAAATGGTCAAGAGCGATGAAAAAAACCACGCCGGCATTGGCAAGTTTGATTTCCGCTATCTAGTACTCGAAGTCCCTGGTTATTCAAGAGTCTATGTCATTGACAATACACCCAAACTGCCGTCGTCATCAAAGCATCATTGGACCAACGACAAGGGATTCCTGGGTGTCAAATGGGGCAAATAAAATAGTATTACTTTAAGTTTACAAATCTGCTCGAGTGAAATCAGCAACATTAAACGGCTCTTTATTGAGCAGCACCTTTTGGCCATTAGCCGGCTCACAGTCTCGTCGTCGGCCGTTTTCTGGACCTGGGGTCACCTTTTCTCCCTTTTGCAACTTGGTCAATAAGGTATCCATACCCTTGGCAGTCAAATCTTCATAATAATCATCGTTGACAGCTATCATTGGCCCGTTAATGCATGCACCCAAGCATTCCACCTCCGACAAGGTGAACATGCCATCCGTAGTAGTCTCACCCGGCTTGATGTTCAGTTTCGACTGAACTGCATCCATGATATTGTCCGATCCGCAGAGTTGACATGGAGTCGTGGTGCATACTTGCAAATGGTACTTGCCCATTGGACTTCTATTGTACATTGTGTAGAAAGTGGCCACTTCGTACACTCGCATTGGCGGCATTTCCAACAATTTGGCCACGTAGTTCATGACGCTAATGCTGGTGAATCCATGCTGACGTTGGCCCAAATCCAACAATGGCATCACCGCGGCCTTTTTGTATTGTGGTGGGTACTTGGCGATAATGTCTTTTGCCCGGGTCATGTTCTCCGATGTGTATTCGAACGGAAGCGACGGGTTATTGACTGGCGTGTCTCGGTGTACAGCCAGGATGCTAGAACTTCGTCGTGCCGAGTATTGAAGACCCGCACGTCGTAGGCCCATCTGACGGATCGATTGCATCATGGTTAAAAAATTTGTCAAATGCGAACGGGGTGGTGATGGTGATGGTTTTTGGCGGGTGGGTGGGAGTAGTATTTTTCACAAACCACAATTTGCAACATGCTGATTGGTCCATTGGGCCCCAGAGAGGTTATGGGCCCTTTTGACACAATGCGCCCCATGGTAATACAACGATTTTTATATTCTAGAATTTAGCTATACAGCTAGTGATAAACAAATTGACAAAAAAAAAAAATTTTGGACAGGGCATCGCCGCACTGGCGTGAGGCGACGGGATCAGGGGCGGTGGCGCCAATCTTGCGACATCCAATACAACCCATTAACAGCTTCGGCGTATTGGGTCTTTTCCTCATTGCCGAATGTTCCAGGGTGGGACTTGGTGATCATACCGCCAAAATGCAGCATTGGAACGTGGTGGACTGGATCGAACACTCCGCATTCCTTGGTTCGGCCGCGTTTGCCAATGATACCTTTTTTGACTCGTTCCAGGTAATCTCGAGAAGAAGGGTCAGAATAACATTCGGGACAACAGCTGTGGACATATCCTTCATGGTCGGTGACGCCGGTGGGTCGTCGATTGCACATCAAACACTTGATATTCGGCGGTTGTGGCGGACCGGGATGCGGCGGGCAGGATTTTTCCGAATCGTCCGAGTTGGCATCATCAAGCTCAGTAGATCCACCTCGTCCGTTGGACCCAGTTTCTGGCGATGGATATGGTCCTGTTGGTGTCGGCATGCTAGCGCCGTCTTTGAGAACGTGAGCCGCTGGAGATGACCCGCTCTGCACATGCACTCCGGGGGGCCGATGCTGTTTCGGTTGTGGATTTCTGTTGTACATGAGACTTTAGATAGGAAAAAGGGCTGTTTGATGGAGGGAGGGTGGAACTCAACGATCGAGTCCCAAAAACAGGTGCGGCGTTGGGGCTGCCATTCCCGGTATGTCTTGCTGCACTGGGCCTATGGAACAAGATCCCACTATCTGCGGCTTGGGGACATCCAGGCTAAGAACAATAAATAAATATGCATGAGGTATTAATAATATAAATAAATAAATAAGAATGCAGAATCACGACAGGACAAGCCGGCGGCCGACCATTGAGTACTCACGGAATGCTTGATAGAATACATCAACACTGCACCTTGGATCGTTATCCTCGGCATATACGTCCAAAGCCATTTCGAACAACAGCACCGAATCGAGCATTCCCAATGATGATTTCCCACACGTCTGGGCGTCGTCGTTTTCGGATTGCAAACGGCGTCGTTCATTCAACACTTTGACGTAACCCAGTTCCTTATGCTTGCGTTTGAGCACTGCCAGATGTACCAACGCTACAAATGCCTCGGCGCGGATATCGTAACTATCGTCGTTGAGCAGTAGAAACAGTCCTTTTTTAATGCGCTGCGTTGTGTCGAGCATTATGAGCGTGGAAATGGACACCAGATCGTCGTGCATTACTCCAACGAGTTGCACAATGCTGTCGGTGCGCTCTCGGTCGTCATGGCCTGTGTCGACGGCGAGTTTTATGAGTCGGGTTGCGGCTTCGTCTTGTTCGATCATGGTCATGCAGTCGAGTTTGGAAAAGGCTAGACCGAGGTATGCAAAGTCGGGTGTGGACAGTAATTCAGTAGGCGTACTAGAGGACATTGTCATCGCCATTGTGATTGGAGAATTTCGGTCTTTTAATTCCAGTACAAGAATGGATTCTCCGAGTATTAAAAAAGGGGGGGTAAGCGTAGGGAATAAAGAAGAAGGGAGAGAGGAGACCTTTTATATAGGGTAGGTACCCTGTCAAACAAGAGAAAAAAAAATAAACATCACTTGCTCGACTACTCCACTGCTTGGCTGCTCGAGCGCAGGGAACAGGGGGAATTGTAGAATCTCCGATCGCTTCCTGGTCATAAGAACTGTCAGTGATCTGCATATTTCAGTACCTAGCCTGATTTGGAGGTGGATAATCCCAGTGCCTTGTTCCTGGTGTCAATTTTAACTATTGACGATCCATGATCCCGGCCCCCGATTGGTCTCTACTAGCCTTTTGTCCGCCCACAATCACGCCAACTAGCTTGAAGCAACGGAGTTTCATCTCGAAACAAAGGGCCACCAGAAAGAATCACAGACGTTGAATTTTGCATAGCCAGAGCAATTTAGGAGACACCCGAAAACAGCAGCATGCAGGCTGCAGGCCCCCGGTGCTAGTTGCACTTTGTCTCAGCAAGAACAGCCCGCACGTCAATTTCTGATCGGTTTGACATGCCCCAATCGGGAAGTTCACAGAGTAGATCCTTCATTTTGGTCCGTGGAACTCTGCTGTGGGCCACACCAATACTGCAATTAGCCACTGAGAATACCATTGTCCTACGGCACCGCCAATTCCAACAACATGGTACCATATACAATACGCTCTCACCGTTTCATGATCAATTGATGGCCACCGATGACCGTTGAAACCGGCTGTTTCGGGCGGGAAGGCGCAGGTTAAAGTTTAAAGCCGGCCCAACGCTCCCAGTTGACAAACCAGGTTCCCACCAGCAGGACACTAGAAAAATGTCCAACCCCAACGGCTGCCTGTCGGAATGCGGGTTTAATTTTGGGGTGGATACGGTGCATGTGTTCCGCATTCATATCTAACGTCTTGAAGGAACAGTGCTGTTGCCACAACGGCTTGGCCGTTGGGGCAAACAGCCTCCCCCCTTCTTAAACCGGCCCGCTTGCAATAATCAGCTCATATTGGCATAAGAATACGCCGTTCGTGCGGTTGTACAATTAAGGTTTGCCGCAGTAAGTTTATGGATCGGCCGGCGCTAGACCGAGTGGAGCTGCTGAAGCGCAGCAACCTTGGTAACGTGGCGTCATTTAGCAATGGAAGGGGCAGAAACAGTATGCAGCCAAGTCTTCCATGCGTTTGTATATAAACGGCGCCAGTTGGGGTTGCGGCGTCAAGCTTCCGTTGAGGGATTAGATTCGGATGTAAAATCCCGCTAGCTTGAGTTCGACATAGATCCGATGCGGCGTGATCCCTAGATAGAGACACGAGGGAAAACGCAATCTTTTGGTTCAAAACACTCGGCGTGAACGCTCATTGATATCTAGATATACGTGAAGGAAAAAACCGCTTCTTTCGGCGTAAACACTCAAAATTGGCTCGACGATCAAAAAAATTAGACATGCGACCCCGGTGAGGATTGAACTCACGATCTCACGATTAACAGTCGTGCGCCTTAACCAGCTTGGCCACGGAGTCAGAGAACTTTGATGGAAAATTTTTATCCCAAAATGACCCAACTGCGTAGTTGCCTATTTTGTAACATTTACCCGGCTGCGGCGGGTGCGGCTCAGGAAAAAGTCTCATACGATAGACATCGCCACTGGATGGCAGAATTAGCTCGTGGGTACACTATCTGTGCTTCTTTCTCGGAATAGTTACAGAATTTGGCAAATCCCGTTACAACTAAAGAGATATTGGAGCTATGGTCGGGATCTACACTGCGTTGCAGTCTCGCTCATGCAGGCCAGATAATATCCGCATGTGGGCAGCGCCAATTTGTTGAGAGCCGCCTGGACAGACACCGATGGGCCAATGAATGCGATCAGGTATCAACGCGTTAGGTCTAGTCCGTCTTGGATTGACAACCCAACAATATTTCAAAGAAGGCAGAATATTCATCCATCAGGCAATGCCGCAGGTTGATGTTAATAGTTTCAGACGCATGGGTATCACGAATGTTCGAACCAGAGCACTATCCCAATGCGGCCTGCATAGCCAGCCACCTTGATTTCATTCTCACCGCTCCGCCGGCGTGGGTGCCGGACGCCTGGGTCGTTATTGGTTCCATGTTTCAACCCCTGGCAAAATGGATACCCCAGGCAGTGATATTGAATAGCGACTATAGAACACTGAACAATAGAGGGGGCTACACTTGTTGGGCGGCCATGAATCCGGGATTGCTGGAATTGGAAAAGCAGCTATTAAATAATGCACGGTTGGTAATCTTTTTTTGTTCTGGCCAGGGTGGGGAAGCTTTGTTGGCGGTACAGTATAAATTTTAGCAGCGCACACGTATTATTTCGCCATCCGAATCTTATCTCCATCTTCCATCTTCCATCCTCACATCGCTAAACATGTTCAACGGGTTGTCACGATTTTTTGGCTCTTCAACACCTTACGACCAGCAGCAGCAACAATCATCCGCAATCCGGCCAGACTCTCCATCCTATCGCCACAGCCACGCGCGACACAGCAGTGACGGGTTCAGATATAATAGCGGTTCCTACGGGTCCCAGTACGAACCACAGCATGGACAGTATGGGCAGTATGGCTCAGGGCCAACTTCATCGTCATCCTACAATCGGATGAGCTATCAGCCAGGGATGAGCGGTGGGGCATACGCAGCACAAAGCACATCGCGACATCACCATCGCAGCCACAGCGCAGCGAACGAAGAGACACCAATGTTTAAGATCAGCCGCGAGGTACACCGGCTTTTGAAACAGCTTGTTCCAGAGATTCGACGCGACAGCACTGCCGGTATGGACGTGATCATGTATCGGTATGAAGGAGGAAGCTTTGAACAGCCCAACGGGTTTGTGTATGACCAGAATATGGACAGCAAAGACCGACAGAATATCGCCGCTATTGTGGTGGTGCCGTACGACCCGATTGCGCAATACGCCTGTTGCGAAGATGCCGACTTTGATGAGCCGTTGCACAATCCTGTGGAGGCGTGTGTGCGACACCACAAGGTGGAATCGGTTATTCTGACCAACTTTTATTCGTGGGTGCTGCTTCATATGCGGGAACTGTCCGACGATGACTATCGATACAGCCGTCAACATGTCCATTCCCGCACCCGATCACGAGAAGCCAGTCGAAGCCGCAGCCGAAACCACCTTCCATCCCACCACTCCCGCGGCGACATGCTAGATCTGCCTGTGGGTTCTCATGGACGAAGCTTGAGCAGGCACGGCAGCGACCGAAGTCACAGCCACGGGCCGTATTTCGAATCACGTGGTCGAAGCCACAGCTCAAATGGCGGACTGTTTGGCCGAAGACAGAAAACCATCGTGATGGGGTCGTTTAGTAGAATCCGAGACGGTCGAGGTGAAGTTCCAGAGATGATTGTAGATGAAGTGCGACGAGCGTATCACCAGAAATTGCGGCACATTAGTGGCGACGGCTATCGACGCGGAGGCGCCTACACGGGCCACAACAGTGGTGGAGGTGGTGGCGGGGGGCTGACTTCTGGGCTAAGTGCTGGCTTCAATAACCTAACTGGTGGAGGAGCATTGAGCATGTCTCCACCGATCCGCAATCAGACGCCTTATCGGTATTAGCTTAGAGATTTGCAATATAATGATAATGTAACAGCCGCAGACCCGAGGGACCGTACTGAGTCGTATCATCTTGTGGAGCCACTGACTGAGACTTTGTTCAATCTCGTACGGCACCCGACCGACCCCCCGCATCCTCCAGAATAATTGTTACTAGCTCATCGTTTAGCTCATGTGTTACACTAATATCATACTGCCAATGGGACGTGGTGGGTGCTCATCCGAATACTGGTCACACGGTTTGCATACAAGGTACATATGAGAATGTCCTGGTCCGCCAGCTTACGAGTCGGCCCACGGGCCACTGTGACATTGTCGATCTATACCGCCGGATGCGGTATTGGCGATGCTCTTGATATGCCGACTCTATTTTCACAGATAATCCATCGATGCTACATGCTATTGCCGTTAATGCATCTATCGACACTCGGGCCGTTACCCGTGGTCGATCATGCTGATGGCCATTTCCCTGTAGAATGGACAATACGGCACCCAAAGTTCCAATTCAATACGGACCATCCAAATGCGTTTATCCATATCATTCCGGCCAAAATTCACAGACCAACTCTAATCCATCTTGGATTCTTGACCACTTTGCCAAGATGCTTATCCCACTTGCTGCAAGTTCGTTTAGCAGTCCACGAAATAAGCGGGGAATTAGACATTTGTACCCCTCGTTCCGTAGGCAGGCACCAAGTATTCAGATGCTATCTCCAGTTACTGTAACCCTACCCATGCATACCTGTGGCAGCTTGAACTTTCACATAGATATTCACCGGTCAGCCCGCAAAAACGACACTACGGACTTGAAATTCTTGGTTTGTTTCTTTTTCTTCGCTTACAAGATACTGAAACTACCACTGTTACATGCAGAATAGGGCCACCAGCCCCGGCGATCGAGCTGATCAAGGGCAGGAGGATCGGCAACATATAAAAAACGCCGTTTCCTGGTTTTCAGATTCTTATTTCCACACTCAATCATGATCCTTTCAACCTGGTTGGTGGCAGCATTGGCTGCCACTTGTCAAGCCATTGCGGTCAACCCATTGCCCAAGCCGGTGTCCATTCAATGGGGCAACAGCGGTTCAAAGCTGGTATCCGGTGGCCTATGGCTCAACTCTCCATACCATCAGATTGTATCAGATGCTTTCAACCGGATGCAAAATACGGTCCGTGAACTGAAATGGGTACCTGCGGCGACGGCAGCCGCGTTCCCTTCTGGCGATTTCCAGCCGTTCCCGACCGCTGGATTAGCCAAACGACAACAAAGTCCAATGCTAAACAGCGTCAAGGTCGCTGTAGATGACTGGGATGCTGATTTGCAAATGGGTGTTGACGAGACATATCAATTGACAATCACGCAGCAATCCGACGAAATCGATATCCAGGCCAAGACAGTGTGGGGTGCGTTGCATGCCTTCTCTACTCTGCAACAATTGATTATCGCCAACGACGATGGCGGATTTATTATCGAACAACCGGTGACAATCAACGACGGCCCCAAGTTTGTCCACCGAGGGATTATGATCGATTCGGCTCGAAACTTTCAATCAATGAAAGCCATCATGCGACAGATCGATGTCATGTCGCTTGCCAAGATGAACGTATTGCACTGGCATTTGGTCGATGCTCAATCATGGCCAATTGAAGTTCCATCGTTCCCAGAAATGACCAAAGACGCTTATTCACCTCAGAAGATTTACACTGTGCAAGATCAGGCCTCGATCGTCAGCTATGCCCGAGCTCGAGGTGTTCGAGTGATCCCGGAAACAGACATGCCCGGACATTCTTCTTCTGGCTACACTCAACTGCCAAATGCAGACAACATTTTATCTTGTCAAAACAGTTGGTGGAGCAACGACGTCTGGGCACTGCATTCAGCTGTGGAGCCAAACCCAGGTCAACTGGACCCATTGTCTAATGAAACTTATGAAGTGGTCGAGAAAATCTACCAAGATGTGTCCAAGGTGTTCTCAGATAATGTTTACCATGTCGGTATGGACGAACTGCAAACTGGATGCTACAACTTTTCTAAAAACGTTATGGAATTTATGAAAGGTGGAAAGACTTATTTCGATGTGGCTCAATACTGGATCGATCATGCCATTCCAATCTACCGAAAGGTCCCCAACCGTCGGCTCATGATGTGGGAAGACTCAGTCTTGTCCACTGACATTTCAGCACATACTGTTCCAAAAGACGTCATTATGCAATCGTGGAACGCCGTGTCCAATATTAAGACACTAGCTGGTATGGGCTATGACGTGGTTGTTTCTTCTTCAGACTGGTTCTATCTGGACTGCGGTAATGGTGGCTGGGTTACTAACGACGAGCGGTATAACGAAATGGTCAACCCATCGTTGACCATTCCAACCTTCAACTTCCAAGGTAACGGTGGCTCGTGGTGCGGGCCATACAAGACCTGGCAACGAATGTACGACTTCGATATGGCATTCAACTTGACCGAAGCCGAACAAAAGCACATTTTGGGTGCGGAGGCGCCATTGTGGGCTGAGCAGGTCGATGATACTGTTATCGATGCCAAGTTCTGGCCCCGAACAGCTGCTCTTGCCGAAATGCTGTGGTCCACCAACCGAGACGACCAAGGCAACAAGCGAACGTCGGATGCCTCGCAGCGAATCCTCAATTTCCGAGAATACCTGGTGGCCATGGGTGTCAATGCTCAACCATTACAGCCTGCTTATTGCTGGAAACATCCTCATCATTGTGACCTGTATGCCAACCAAACCATTCTTAATAATTATACCGTCAACGCTCCAGCGTAACTTTTTGTTAGTTAATGAATGATTTGTACGTCTGAAACATTTCCTCCCCTGAGCAACCGCCGCACCGATGGCACAAAGAGTTATAACAAAATATAAATTTCAAATACAAAAGTCTGTAAGAAAACACTATGAGAATCAAAAGAAAAAGGGGGGTTAATCAAAAAAAAAGAAAGAAAGAAAACAGAGCATCGTCTAAGTCCAGCCTAATGAATTCTCACTCATTACCGGCTGACTGATTTGCTGCCCAATCGGAAGTATGCTTTGGATGGCAGATCGCTGTCCAGAAGTCGGTCGACTACTCGACGGGCTGTCATCATAGTAATGGGACCCACCTCCAATTATATTGGAATCAGAGTCACTACCGTCAAGCTGCAAAGAGCTTCGCTTTCCTCGATACTTTCGGGCTACCAAGAAAATGGCACCAACATATGCTGCAGCACCAGCAATCGCACCCACAGCAATACCAACAGTCTTGGTATTGACAGTAGGAGTGGATTGCGGCGTTTGATCCAATGAACCAGAATCAGGTGGTCCAGAGTGACTATTAGCGTCACCTCCACCACTGCTGCCACTACCAGAACCGCTACTGCTGCTGCCAGATCCACCACTGGAGCCGTCAGTGCCGGAACCACTAGCACCGGTACCCGCATTGCCTGAAGCACTGCCTGCGGATCCACCAGGAATCAATGGAATGGTAGGATCAATCAAGTTCATCAACGATGCAACACTCGAGTCTGGGTTGTGGTACAACCGAGAGGTTGGCGTATGGATCAGTGCGTCCAAGGACGATACATTGCTAGATGGAATATACGCATAGGCCACCGAGATCATGTATTTGGCAGATTTGCTTGGATATGGTCGCAAAGACGACATGGTTATCTTGCTGGAATCAGTATCCAACCCATAACCTACACCCAATGGCAAGTATTGGAAGATTTGAGCAACAGCCAATGGATTGTCCACCACAAATGGATAGTTCAGAGAACTATCAAACCCAATCTGAATCAAAGTGGTATCCTCTGGCTGGTCTGGCATTCCACCTTGTGGAGCAATGATCTTTGGCATGGACGATGGAACAGCAGTTGGCTGGGCGTCAGAAGTGCTGGATCCAGTTTGAGGAGTGGCACTGCCGCTGCCAGGTGTCGAGGTTGGAGCACCTTGGGTGATAATCCCGTCTGGCAACCAGTTGGAAGTGGAAGTCGAAGATGAGACAGCCGACGGTGATGCGGCGCTGGACGCAATCTTGGAACTAACCTTCAATGTAGATTGCATTGGGAAATCACTCGAACTGAGCAAAATTGGGCCTGCTGCAGCAGAAGAACTGCTGCTTCCAGCACTGCTAACAGCAGTGCTGGCCGCCGCAACTGGTGACGATGGAGCGGAGGACACCACCGGGGTCGAAGATGGCGAAGCAGTCGACAACCCTGATACTGTGGCCGACGAACCAGAAATCGGAGCAACCGGAGAAGCAACAGTCGATGAAGACAGAGGCAAAGACAAGGCGGCAGTTGGTTGAGACGAAGCAGCAAA
This sequence comes from Blastobotrys parvus, assembly GCA_030564285.1. NCBI lineage: Eukaryota > Fungi > Ascomycota > Dipodascomycetes > Dipodascales > Trichomonascaceae > Blastobotrys > Blastobotrys parvus. Next base: position 112,274 of record JAJLUP010000030.1, on the reverse strand, counting down.
TGGAGTACTACCAGACAACAACGAGCCACTAGACAAAGATGGAGCACCAGACTGTCGAGTCAACGCAGTGTTTGAGCCAAAAATGCTCGAGACTGCTACAGAAGAACCAGAGGTAATTTCCGGAGCAGTCACACGTCTAGAGGTAGCAGATCCAGCAGCCGAACCGGTAGAGGCCGGTGCGGACGATAGAATACTGCCCATCGAGGCAACTAGACCCGAAGAACTCGGCAATGGAGCCAACGGAGTAGAGCCAGTCACACTAGATGTAGTCTTACCCGAAGCCGCAGGCGAACTAGAGGCTGCTGAGGCAGAACCAGAAGCCACTGGAGTCGACGAGGCTGCAACACTTGAGCTTGACGATTGACTAAACAAGTTTGGGAAAAGCCCCCCATCACTAGTACTGGCCGGCGTCGAAGACGCTGGCGCGGCTTTAGAAGAAGCTGCACTGGAGCTCGAAGCTTCAGCTGATGACGACACGGCTGGTGAAGACACCGCCTTAGTAGACGAAGCTGCAGCAGATGAAGACGAAGCAGTAGTGCTGCTTGTTGAGGACGAAGATGAAGACGACGAAGAGCTCCCTAGATCTGAAAACAATCCCAGCAACCCACCGTCTGAAGACGATGATGAAGTCTGAGCGGAGGAGGAAGAGGGAGACGGCGACGAAGAGTGATGCTTGCTGGAGTCGTGAGAATCAGATTTAGCAGGCTTGGAAACTGCAGTAGTAGAAGCAACTGTCTTGTTAGCATTGAAAAAAGTATTGGCATTTCAAACATACCAGTCGATGAAGCCGTTGAACTTGGAGTAGTAGTAACTTGTGGGGTCGATGTAAAGAAAACCGGTCGGGAAGAGGAAAAGCTGTTCAGAAGACCGGAAAACGCCGAATCAAAATCAGACAAAATGTCGTTATTAGAACTGGATCGCTTTTCAGACTCGCTCGTGGAAGATCGCTTCGTGAACGAAGACAAAACTTGTTCCGAGCTAGCACTCTCTGGAGATGCAGACGAATCCGACGACACTGGCACAGACGATTCAACAGATGGCGAGGCTGCACTGGACAGTGGGACCGCCGCGGTAGATTGTGGTGGTTGAACAGTACTGAATACATGTTGCGAAGATACACTTGCAACACCAGAGCTGCTGCTCACCACAGAAGACGCACGGACCACACTGCTGCTACTGCTAGCAAAATCAAAAGAAGAAAAGTCATCGTCTTCGGTTGATCGTTCGGTTAATTCGTGTTGTTCAGTAAGCTGAACCGATGAAGAATATGCTGATGATGAATCGTCCGATTGGGAAGCTGCAACTGGACCTGGCCCATAATGAACAATCGTCTCAGTCACAGGTTGGTCCCCATTTGGAGTGCCACCCAAAATCTTGTATGACGAACCGTCCATATGCTTGGTATCATGATCGTCAACTTCAGATCGCGTCCCGTTGGCGTTGAAAATCTGTCGCTTGACAACTCGAGGTCGGTAGTGACTTGGCTGATTCTCTAGCAACGGGTCGTGAACAACTGCCCGTCGTGAGATTGGCAGTCGAAAAGCCGATGCGACAGAACACAATACTAGCGCAATTAACAAGAATAGTCCTGTCAATCGAGCCATATTGGTTTCTTTCTATGAATGGGTATTAAAAAAACAGAAGCTGCTTTTGTCGTTTGGTATAGCAATAAAAAGTATTAATTCGCTTTGCAATGAATAAACCACACACAATCCTCTAAAATGGAACCAAAGAGGTGTTAATGGCGACGGCTCGAAGAAAGTTTAATACTTGTGAATGGTCAATGTCTCAAACAAAGTATATCTCGAGCCTCCAGTAGTAGTGAATTCAATGTCCGATAAACCAATAAATCGTGTTTCAAGATGATGATAACCTTATTATTGGAGCAAAAAAATACCCACAAAAGATGAATGAAAACGAGTGTAAAAGAGTGGAAATCCTTGTAAAAAAGAAGAACAAGAAAAGGAGTAAAGAGTGACTAGAAAGTTGGAATTCAAGAAAAAAAAGAGACGAGTAAAGCTGCTGCCTTAGAAGCCTGTAAACCTTTAACTCGACCTGAAGTAGTTCCTGTCTTTCAATAAACAATAAAAAACAATAAACGTTTCCCCAAAACTCAGAAATAGGACCTGTTCAAATACCGCGTCGTCTTCAGCTATAAATATCCGAGAAAGACTGTATTTTGGTCGCCAAAAAAATTTCTAACAATAGACGCGCGCCTGTCAAAGTGTCGTCGTTCGAAGCAGCTAGAAACTTGTTTCCGAGTAGTCGAAGGTATATAGTATGTACAAAATTCAATTCCAGATAACCGAGTCGAGCCTGTACCTTCAGCCAAGTCGTAAGATGGAGAAGAGTCGGTTGTCGTGGGACGAAGATTGGGTCGTCTAGTTGTGTTTTTGTTGTTTTGTTGGTGGGTGAGGTGTGTGGAAGGAAAGAAGGGAGGCAGAGAGAAGAAAAAGGAGTAGAGACAGGCGAACAATTGAGTGAGCGCATTAGGAGAGCGGAGGTGTGTCACTACTGTGCGTGGTGCCGAGAGGAGGGGAGGAGGATGCAGCACCAGGCAGGCGAGGCGGTGGGCCACATTGAGGAAAGGCCTTTTCAAGGATCTGTCTGCTTCAAAAGAAATGTTATCGTATTGATGGGATGGATCAACGGTCATTACAATCTAGTGGTGCATTCCATCAACATGACTCGATGATTGATCGAGCTTTTTCATAGCACTCCCAGACATTCGCCTCTCGGCTACACGATATTACCGCCCTAGCATAATTATTTCTAACCTATCCGATGTCCAAATGCGAAAGCTTAAAGTCGCTAAGCATCTGCTTTGGGCATCTCAAACTGAACTGTAAAGTTAATCCATGGAGAGCGTGGTCGCAGCCGTGGCCACTCATGAAGGCGGGTAGTGGCCCCTTTCTTAGCAGGAAAAGCCCCTAGGGGGCAGATTCACCACCGCGGAAATGCAGATGCAGCCAGGCTAGGTAGGGAAACATGCGCGACGGAGTGCGCCGACTAAAAATATTATGCATATTTGATTGCCAATAATGGCAATGCAAGGTGGCGATCGCCGATTTACGGTGCGCAGAGTCAAACATGATTGTTTCGAGTTTGGTCGGCAATTGAACCAATGCTGTACTGAACGAATTGGCGATCGTCATCATATGCATTCACGAGTTTTTTCAGGAGATCAATGCTGGTTGATGGATGGCACACAGCTGTCAGATTGTTTTCTTTCAATGCTAGATTCTGAATCCGGTTAGAGACTGCAAAGTGTAGTGAGCCGTTCAATGGGTTTTCATACAAGCTATTTTGAATTAGGTGAAAGGATCAAGAAGTGTCTTTACTTTGATTCAAGGTGCCTGCAGTAAATGCTGTCAATGGTAAATTGATGAGAACCCGGTACTTGAGAAGACCTCATGCAGATGTCTGGTACAGAAGTATTGGCCCACCGAAAAGTCTTACACAGTTATATTTTCAAAATATCGAACGGGGAATAGCTGAAATGTAAGGCTGTGGTTGGTGCATGGACGACGGTTCCACTGCCAAGGGCCAGCGAGATGAAACTCTGCTTGTCCCAGTGGGGCCATATGACATTCAGTCCAAGCGTTCAACGTGTTTTCGTGTTTCCGGCAACAACCGTTCAGAACGGTTTCGGTGATTCGCCCATTCCAGGGGGTGAAATTGTCAATAATTGTCGATCCCTTAGTTCGCCCGTGACATCTACAGGAGAGCCAATTGACAGAACCAGCCCCCTCATGCATGCAGTGAACATCTGATAGAGCAGCAAACTTCTTTTGATGATCAATAAAGCGTGTTCGTTTCAGATGTTGGGACGGCCCAAGATCGTCATCGGCGGGCCGGCCCTACTCGGCAACTGATCTGAGGAACACGGTACATCAATCTGATTTGACAACGGGCCGCCCGCCTAAACGTATCTGCCGTGGCAATCTGTCCGCGTCGGACATTTGAATAGATCTAGACTCTTGTAAGCATGCATTGCATCTCGCGTCAACACAGTAGAGTAAATATGAGTTACGGTCTTGACCGTCAGCCCAATGCAGTCACTTTTTAAGGGTCCGGTTCGTAATATAGTTTCTGAAGTGCACGATACTGCGTTCAGTATCTTACCGATGCTATACCACTTCGTACGCTTCAGATCTCGAATCTCTCGACGCGATCGATCAACCTCAACCTTTCTCTCGTTATACCGCTGCGCTCGGCCTTTTTTATTTTGCTCGCTTCGCTCGAGCGTAGCTTGGTTATCATCCTTTCTCTCAAAGACCCGCTGCGCTCGGCTTTTTCTTTTGCTCGCTTCGCTCGAGCGTAGCTCTGTATCGACGCGGCGGAGTGGTACGTATAAACACCGCGAGTCCAGTCGTGAGTGAGCCGCATTGGTCGGCCCGATGATATCGAGCGGAGCGAGCATACAAGAAACCGGATCCTCTTCTATCAAAGACCCGCTGCGCTCTGCTTCTTTTTTTTTGCTCGCTTCGCTCGAGCGTAGCTCTGTATTAGTGCGGCGTATCAACGCCGCAAGTCCGGTGGTGAGAGAGCCGCATTGGCTGGCCTGATGATATCGAGCGAAGCGAGCAAAAAAGAAAAAAGCCGAGCGCAGCGGGTCTGTGAGAGAAGAGGATCCTCAGCTTTTTCGTTTGCTCATTTCGCCCGGTATTCTCTACTCCGTATCGGTGCGGCATCGAGGGCCGCAAGCCCCACACCACGAATTCCAAGGCGGCCTGCTCTTCAATGCTCCCACGGCCACAAAAATCGCTAGACGCAAAAAAGGAGCTGGATGGTCCGGGAGAGAACTAACCGGATAGAGTTCCCAGAGCCGCTACTAGAAGCAAATCATCCTAGGTAGAGCATCTACAGCAAACGACCTAGACGTCGAAATTAAAACTCGCTGACACTACTGCTCCTCTAAACATATGCTCTGCTCATAGAAAGACGCCTCACCAGTTAATGCGCCGCACAATGTTCCGGCCAGGTGCCGAGACTGCCGCCGGTGTACCTGGGACGAATCACAGCCGCCGGAATGGTTGACAAATTTCGCGATTCCCTCTCTATACATTCCGCGATCTTTCCCTGACCATGCGAGGTATAAAGAACTTACATGGAACATGGAGGCGTCTATACTCGACTGTCCGTGATCCAGTAGGTCAATACGACTATTTGGTATCGCAAAATAAAATTAGAAATGACGAATACCAAAGAGGTACGTTAACATCGCCGACCGTGCTAATCCCCAACAGGCATTCTAAAGTCTTTAAACAGCTTGCATGCTCATTTAGCCGACTACAAACCACCACATGAAGATCCCGGAAAAATAAGAAAAGATGGATGGCTTTCAACATGGTTCAATAAAGGATCCCGCTCCAACGAGACGAAGATCGGTCCCCAGCCGCAGGGGATATATCTCCATGGAAGTGTCGGGTGCGGTAAGACTATGCTTATGGATATCTTTTATTCGACGGTGCCCAGCCATTTGACCAAAAAACGAATGCATTTCCATTATTTCATTCATTGCATCCACAAGCGGTCGTTCCGGCTGCGAACAAAGTATGGGGCCAAGTTCGATACTGCGCCTCAAATCGCTAGCGAAATCGCCGACGAAGCCAATGTGTTATGCTTCGACGAGTTCCAAGTCACCGATGTAGCTGATGCGATGATCTTGCGACGGTTGTTGGACATTTTGTACTCGCCTCGACACGGTGCGGTGATTTTCTATACATCGAATCGCGCTCCCGATAATTTGTATGAAGGTGGTTTGCAGCGGGACTTGTTCTTGCCCTGTATTGCAAAGCTGAATACAGTCAACGAGGTTGTAGAACTTCAGAGCCCTACAGACTATAGAAAGGTTGATCGACCGAGCCAAGGAACATACTTTTTCCCACCACAGGGTCAAACTCTAGACGACGTTCGTGCTCTGGCCATAAAGCATGCCGATTCATGGTTTAATCTGTTCGGTAATAATGGACCAGTCGAAACGGACCGGGAGTTAGAAATCTGGGGACGCCCGGTCCTGATTCCGAAATCTATCGGTAATCAAGTGGCTCAGCTTACGTTCGACGAGTTGTGTGGTCAGCCGCGGTCTGCGGCTGACTATCTTGAACTCACAAACAAGTTCCCATGCATCATACTTACTGATATTCCTACATTGTCAGTGAGACGAACCGACTTGATTCGCCGGTTCATTACATTCATAGATGCGGCGTATGAATCGCATTCTCGTATTGCCGTGACTGCTGAACGGCCATTTGAACATTTGTTCAACGATGCCATTCCAAGTATCAAAAAGACAATTGACCTGTCGGACATTGATCCAGATTCTGAGTTTTTGTCGGAGGATTTATTTTCCGGCGAAGAGGAACGGTTCGCTTTTGCTCGGGCTCTCAGCCGGCTTAAGCAAATGGCATCCAAAGAATGGCATGACCAGGCAACCTCTGTACTGTAGTATCATGCGACCTTAGTACTGGTGTAGTGTATATTATAGTATATAACTGCAAAATATAGACAATGCTTTTAGAAAACAACGTCTTCGTCATTGTCGTCTTGGTTATTAATGTCCTCTTCTTCAGCCTCAGCCAGAGCCTCAGCCTCCTTCTGAGCGAGCTCTTCTTCGACTTTTTCGACCGGCTTGTTTTGCTCCGCAGCCAGCTTTTCAGCCTTGAGCTTCCGGGACGATTCTTCAGTGGCAGCATCTCGTTGCTTCTTGCTTTGCACTTTTTTCAATCGATAAAACTCTTCTCTATCCAATTCGTCCAATTCCGAATTAATGTATGCAATAGTGTTTTGGGTTCGGGGGATGATAACATGCTCAATAGCGTTGACACGACGATTGGTCACCTTAATCACTTCGTCCAGAATAACAAACCCGGTTTGTAGACTGGCCAATTCTACCAATGCTTCGACTGCTCGTCGATGAACTTCGATCGCCTTTTGCACTTGTTGACCACCTCGACCCAGACCAGTCATTTGGAAATCGTTTACATCGTCGCGTACATCGGGCTTGAACGTAGGAACCCTGACACCAGATACGTTTTCTTGCTCAGCTCGTACTCGGAATCGGGCATTTCGTACCGACTCTTGCACTTGGTACGACACATTGTCGCCGGTGGCATACGTCACTTCAGCCAACGAGAACGCTGCTTTTTGCATCAACCCACCCATCTTCTGTTTGGCCTCGGATATTCTTCGAGTGATCTCTCTGAATCGCTTGGTCAATGCCTCACTCTTCTTTTTCAACAGTTCATGGCCATGTTGTGCTCCCTTGAGCTTGCTCTTCATCAGGGCAAGCGTCATCCGTGTAGGAAACACTGCTTCTCTGATTCTGTTAGTCATGCATTCTCCATGAAGTTTTAGACGAGCTGTGGGATCGCCTGGACATACCTATTACCGGCACCTGACATTGGTTCAACGTTAACGAAGAGGGTGTGTACTTGTTTCTGGGTCTGTGGAGCAGCTGGGCCCGATAAACGGCGGTGGGAGGGAGCACCGTACCGGGACGGAAACACGTGGGCAGGGTCATGTTTGAATATGGTAGCGCGGCAGATTTGGCGAATGTAACAGCTCTTTCGGAATCAGTTTAAGCAATTCGAATATTATTCAATATTCATTCGTCTAGGAGCATTGTTGGAAAGACGAGATATTGTAATTGTCTTGGGCAGCTGGAACTTTTTGGCTGCGGCTCGATGTCGATACTGTCGAACGACCTAACCCCGAATAAACCAATTAGGAAAATATATTGGATAACTTCCGAAGTTGAAAGCTCCTGCTATTCGAGTTATACTACTCAAGCTTGTTGGTGTGGCATATCTTGTATATACATACACACACGCGGCTCGAGATTGAGCCCAAAACACAACATCCCAAACCATCACGATCAACATTTTTCAGAATGTCAATGGCAGTTCCACCCGAAATGGCACTACCAATAGGCCAGGACGACATTCCATATGAGATGGATATTATAAAAAATCCAGACCAGATAGAACCCTGGCTGAGATATATCGAGATCAAGTCCACGGCGACAATACAGGACCAAGTATTTATTTATGAACGAGCATGCACAGCATTTGGGCGATCATACAAGCTGTGGAAAGGATATCTCGATTTGAGATCACAGCATCTTCGCTATGCTGATTATGAAAAGTATACTGAACAGTTTGAAGCTGTATTTCAGTTGTACGAACGCGCTCTGGTGTTGCTGAATAAAATGCCTCGACTTTGGATCGACTATTTGACGATGTTAACCCGATCATACCCACAAGTCACGAGAATACGCAAGACTTTTGATAGAGCACTTCAGTCGTTACCAGTGAGCCAGCACGACAGAATATGGGCATTGTATATGGAGTTTGCTGGAACATGCAATCCCAAGACGAAATGCGCAATTTGGGCTCGCTATTACAAGTTTGATCCGTCCCAATTGCAAGCATATCTTAAGGTTCTGTCAAGGTCAGATGGCCATGTACACGAGGCTTGTGGGCTGTTAATGAAGGCTATCGATGAGCCAGAGCTCAAGTTTGTTGACAAGACGCGGTTTCAGCTGTGGGAGGATTTGATTGAACTGCTAGTCCACCAAGAAACACGGTTTGATGTTGACAAGATAATACGAAGTGCTATTGCTCGGTATACAGACCAGCATGGAAAACTGTGGGTGCATTTGGCTACGTATTGGATCAACCAGAATCAGTACGATCGTGCAAGAGATGTGTTTGAAGAAGGCATTCGTACAAGCATGACGGTAAGAGACTTCACACAGATATTTGACAGCTATGTCGAGTTTGAAGAGACTGCCATTGGGCAAATGCTGGAAGATGAGGGAACAGAGGCAGATATTCGAATGGAGGGGTTCGAGCTGTTGATGGATCGACGGCCGTTCATTATCAGTGATATCCTACTCAAACAAGACCCCAACAATGTCAGTGAATGGGAAAAGCGGGCTGGATTATATGGAGATGATGCTACAAAGGTAGTTAAAACTTACACAAGGGCTATCGAAACCATTGGCCCTAAGAGGGCCAACGGATCGCTAAGTCGGCTGTGGATCAAGTTTGCTAACTACTATGCCTCTTCTGGGGACCTGAAAGCAGCACGGATCATCTTTGACAAGGCGACAAAAGTGCCATTCAAATCGGTTAATGAACTTGCTGATGTGTGGATCGGGTGGGCCGACATGGAAATCAACCACGCAGGCGACTTTGACCGCGCCATAAAGATCATGGCCAGTGCCGTTGTGGGTCCGCAGAAAAGCTCCGTCAACTTTTTTGACGAAGCAAAACCTCCCCAAGAGCGTCTGCACAAGTGCATGAAACTTTGGTCATATTACATTGATCTGGTGGAGTCTGGTGGAGATCTGAATCAAGTGCGCCCATTGTACGACCGAGTGTTCGAACTCAAAATCGGCACTGCCCTGACGGTGATCAACTACGCCACGCTACTCGAAGAAAACCAATACTTTGAGGAAAGCTTTAAAGTATATGAACGTGGGTTGGATATTTTCTCCTACCCCGTGGCATTTGAGTTGTGGAATGTTTATCTCCAAAAAGCCATGAGCCGCAAGCTCGGAGTCGAGCGGCTGCGCGATCTGTTTGAGCAAGCCCTCGAAAACTGTCCGCCCAAATTCTCCAAGTCCATTTTTTTGCTATATGGTCAGCTAGAAGAGCAGCGCGGTCTTGTGAGCAACGCCATGAAGGTGTATTCAAGAGCCGTGGATCACGTCGATATCAAGGACAAGCTTGCTGTGTATCAGCACTACATTGCCCGAACCGCCGAACATTTCGGTTTGCTATCAACACGTGCTGTGTTCCAGAGTGCCCTGGAAATATTGCCCGACCACGATGCCAATGTTATTTCGTTGGAGTTTATCACCGTGGAGACCAAGCTCGGCGAAATCGCCCGTGCCAGAGCCATCTTTCAGTATGCGGCTCAGTTCAACGACCCCGATCGACTACCAGGGTTCTGGGCCAAGTGGGAGCAGTTTGAAGTGGACAACGGGAACGAGGTCACTTACAAAGAAATGCTTCGAATCAAGCGAGCTACGAAGAAGCAATATGGCAACGACATTATGCGCTTGGCCCAAGATATGGCGTCCAAGCAGGCTAATGTAGCGCCTGGATTTGTTATAGGGTCTGAGCCGGTTAACCAGCAGCAGGAGCAGGCTGTTGAAAACCCAGACGAGATTGATATTGATATTTAATCTTGTACTACGTATCTTTGCATATTCTAGAAATTCTGATATTCTCGCAGTTTTGCCGCGTGTAGATGGAACCGCAAGATGCGGCTCGTGCGAGGCTGATCTTTCCCCTTTGGGCCGCATCTAATTTATGGCGCTGGCTCCATCCTTTTCGACGCCATAAACCATAAAGAAATATAAAGTGACCTGATCCATCCACTATTACTTCATCTGAACTTTCACATCTAAAAAAAATGAGTACAACAACAACGTTACAAGACATTTGCCACAATATGATAAAGGCCATGGGAACATCCCGTTGGGACCAGGAGTATGTCTTGGATCAAGTTCGAGAATACGTAAAACGCAACTGGCAAGCTAATCAGGCTATTTCCATCGCCGCAGGCGCTGCGGCTTTGTCGCCTATCGAGAAACGCGATGTGTTTATCATGTTGACCGACGTGATAGCGAACTCAGTGTATAATGAGGATCTCTACCACGTTTCATCCAAAGCATTGAATATCTTAATCAATGTATGCGCTACCACATGGAACCGTGTTGACAGAACGCTGCACGAAGCGTTGCTAAAAGACCCACCACCAAACCCGCATTATGTCGAGTACAACAGCCATGAAATGTGGAACCCAGGATGCCAATGGGATTTGTGGAATGTATCGTTCAAGCATCATGACGTTGGCGGTCCTGAAGAGATTAATGCGTTTGCCAGAAAAAAGGACGCGTTTCGGTTTTATCTGGCATATATGGACCTTCTTATTTATGGAGCATTAGACATGTATTGCATCAAAACTGAGCAGCATGCCCGAGAGGCGATCGATCTGCAGTTGGCTCAGATGAACACGTCTGAATTCGAACTGTTCTTGCGTGTACCAGTGTTTGGTTCGCTGCAGGAGCCCCTGCTTGGTTCGTCCAAGCAAAAGAATGTGACCATCTCGGATTCTGTATTCGTAATTGCCAGCAATGTGGTTGATGACGACGACTGCAGCGATAGCGTTGATGATGATGATGATGTCTACAGTGAATACGACTACTACGAGTACCACGACTACTACGACGAGGATAACGACAAGAAAGAAAAAGAACTTCAAGTCCCAGAATCCGTTGTAACCTATTCAAGTCGTTCCTTACGCCCAGGACTACATTGGACTACATGATTCAAGATGCTTGAAGTTATCGTGGTTTTAATAAAATAAATAGATGATACAAGATTATATTTCAGTCTTTTCCACTAGCTTTCGCCATAGTTTGGCAACCAGAGCTTCTGAATCGTCCTCCAAGAAATCCTTGAGTTCTTCTACCAGATCGTGCGGCGCTTTGTGAGCTTTCAAGTGGTCCTTTACGAAATCCAACAGTTCGTCATCAGCACTGCCGATCAAGTCCACCAATGTTGCCTCAACGATAGGATTAATCTCGTTTTCAATGACCTCATCTGTGACCTTGTCCCACTTGACGGTCCAATTGAATAGCATTTGCGGATCGTTGGGAATAACGAGTTCGGTCTTGTCAGCTGGTGCGGCGTTTGCGGCGTTTGCGGCTGAGGAGACCGCCACAGATGCAGGAGTAGGCTTGTTCTTTTCCGGATTGAGAGAAATGGAAATACCCGAAATTGGACCAGTGGTCGGCATAATTGACGATGGAACCGCCACGTCCTTGGCTTCACGCTCCTCGGCCGCTCGATCAGCATCGTCTTTGGCAATTTCCGCTTTGCGTACTTCATTTCGACGCTTGACCCACACAGCTCGGTCATAGTAATAAAGCGTGTCGCGTCTCGTTTGATCATCGTCATCATCAAATGCTGCGAACTTTGTAAGATCTCGTTCACGTTGTCGCTGAATCTTAGCCTCGTAGTCATCAGTGCCGCGCCTAGTTCGATCGGCAGCGGTCGCACGTAGCTGCTGCTTGTTGAACCATCGACGTTGCTGGTCTTCGAATTCTCGTTCTTCTCGCTGTTTTTTGGTCCGTTCTCTCCTCTGAAACAGCTCGTGGTCGTCAGTTTCGCTATCGTCTTCGTCAGAAAACTGATACTCATCCTCCACCCGCTGCCGTTCTTTCTGCTCTGGGTTATCGGCCCTTCTAGATTCATAGTCGAAATCTTCTTGCAGACGTATCTTCTCCAGTCGTAACGAGTACTCTCTGAACCGTTTGATCTCATCGAAAATGCCATCCCGTTCCTCGCTGGGCACGGTCGCAAGCACTTCGCTGCCCATCAACGACTTTCTATACAACTCCATCACATCGCCATCCTCAGGATTCAACGCCGGATCATCGACAACATCGGCATTGGATCTCGGGTTGTTTTGCAACCATTGGGTGAAGGTCGAAGTAATCACGTTTGCCAAATCAGCGTCGTCACGTCTGGTTAACGCCCGGGTCGTTTGAATACCCTTTTGTGTTTCGAGCCATCGATATGTATTTTCCTCAGCGCGAGCAGCCAGATTGAGGCCATCGAGTTTCACCATTGGAAGTACCGTCAATGCAGCTTTGACAGCTGCAGGAGTGGCCCATCGTGCGAATCCATAACTGGTTAACTGACCATTGGCAAGTGTGAATCGCACCCACATTTGCAAACCAGGGATATGCTGCAACGCCGTACGTATCAGAGAATCTGGGATCCCCTCAGGAAGATGTCCAATATATATTGTGGCCAATTGCTGTTCTAATGCCATTGGATACAGAGATACCGGCGACGTGATCATTTCATGCTGTTGTGTTGTACCATTTGATCCGCCGTTGGCTGCTGCATACCCATTTGACTTGACTGTGTAACGGTAACCGGGCCCTGTTCTAATGTCAGCAAAGTGATCCCTTTCATCCGCTACTTACCATAGTACCTTTTGTACATTGTGGGTTGATGTCGGATATTTATTTATGTGTGGGAAAAATCTGTTGGAATATTGGGACCAAGATCACCATCATCATCATCCACCAAAACGCGTGTCATGGCGGTGCTGGACACTGTGGCGAAATGCATCAAACAAAATAATAAAACTACAATAAAAAGCATGGAATATCGCGATAAATGCCGGATTGCCGTATGCCAGGTCTTCGCAACCTGCGAATGGAATATTCAACAAAATACCGACGCACCTCGCAAGTACTGCTTGGCTCAGTGTAGCGACAACAATACAATGTTCTATTGCATGATCCCTTATACCCCGGCAAAATTCATGCCGAAATCGCTGACAAATACGTATATTTGGGCCGAATTCGACCGCGTGGTGATGATGGAGAAACAGGCGTTCGATTTTATGTCGAGGCATCAAATCACGCTTTTGGAGTCTTCTTTGGCAAACCACCTCCAAGCTTGTAAAGACATGGACATGGTAGTGCCGGTATTAATAATGACCTCATTTCGAATCGTGTCACTGGGACAGACGGCTAGAATCATGCCAAACCTCGAATCGCTTGGCGACTTGTTGAAGCCGGAACATGCCACAGTGCGGCTCGAAAAATACTATCGCCAATCGGCCCCTCCGTCGATCATGCATCCGAAGCCAGCTGGCAGAACAATCTCTCAATCCATTTCCATTGGTACTACAGCAAAAATCCTACCTACTTATGACATGGACGATTGAGCAGCATCTAGAAATTCAGCTCATCGTCTTTCAAATCGCCTGCAAGCTTCCAGAACTTGGACAAATGCCTGGTACCACTATCGCATATTATTGTAACGATCGTATACCCCGGTCCAAGTTGCTTGGCAATTTCGTATGCGGCGACCAGGTTCACAGCCGATGAGCTGCCAATAAATAATCCATCATGATCGACAATATATTTGGCCATTTTCACAGCCTTGTCGTCTTCAACTCTAACCGCATCATCAATGAGTTCTCTTCCAGCCTCAAAGTTCGCTGTAATTCGATTAATGCCAATTCCTTCTACCACTGTATCAACCTGATGCCGCCTTCTGGTACCCTCTTTTTCCTTAATATCAAACATCACCCCGTACTTCACCTTGTTGAACAACCCGCTTCCCGGAGGATCGGCCAAGACAATGTTGAGCCCCGGGATCCGTTCCTTGAGGTATCGGCCAACCCCAGAAATAGTGCCACCGGTACCAGCACCGGTAACAAATGCATCCAGTTTCCCGCCGCATTGACGGAAGATCTCTGGGCCAGTATTGTGATAATGAGCATCCCAATTGGCCTCATTTTCAAACTGGTCGGCGAACAATGCTTTCCTAGAGTCATTAGGATCGTTGGTGATTTCTGTGGCCCTGTTTCTAGCGTAGTTGACATATTGATTTTGATCCACAATACCTGCAGGACGCACCAAATGAACCACTGCACCAAGATTTTCCAGCATGCTGATTTTCTCGGCCGATGTGTCGTCTGGTACCACAATATGCGCTTCATAGCCCTTTGCTCTACAAAGCATGGCCAACGAGATCCCTGTGGATCCACTGGTCCCTTCAAACACCATATCACCGCAATTGGGCCTAATTCTTCCTTCCCTTTCAGCCCGGTCAATGATTGCCAACGCGACTCGATCTTTGGCCGACCCTCCCGGATTCTGCATCTCCATTTTCGCCAATATGGCGCAACCAGTCTTATCACTCAAAGACCGGATTCGCACCAATGGAGTATCACCAATTAATCCATCCACCCCATCTCTTATATGCGCCTCTTCATTGTGGCCGCTGTCTTTTCCTTCACTACTTCTCCAAAGACCGAGACCGTATCCAATGGTGACAGCACCACATAGAGACGCTGCTGCAACCACCACAGCTGTTCTATTCATCTTTAGCAGTCTCAGCCAAAACGCCTTGATCCAGGTGATGCGTTTCCTAGTAATGTCGGTTGTTCCTCTAACAAAACAGCACTCGGTCCATACGAAACACCCAGTGAAAAAAAAGATGTCGCTTAGAGACCCAGCTGCAGATCGCGCTGCTTGATGACTGCCGCGCACCCCTCCCCCTCCTTCGGGCCAGATGTACGGCTCCGACGACTTCCGGATTTCGGAGCTGCCAAATGCCGAGGGATCAGGGCCAGGGCTTTGCGGGCGGCGCCGTACAAAGGCCCGTGAGCCAGCAACAACGGGTAGCGCATTCGGAATAACCAGAAAACGGTCATGGAATGCCAAGTCAATTGAGCATCACCATCACCGGAACCAAAAACGGCTGGCCATACTGCGTTGCAACTGGCGGGACGTGCCATGCGGGGAAAATAGCTCGGCCGTGAGCGGGGGGCGATGCATTGATTCGCATAATGGCTGGGGAGTGACTCCCGCGCCAAGGGCTGGAAATCTCCAAGGTGAGGCGGGCACGCACTTTTCTCTTCGGTTCCGCTCCGTCTATTCCTCTCCCCTTTCCACCTCTCAATTGTCCATTCTCCACATTCACAATCGACTAGTCAGTTTATACACCGCAACGTGATCTCGGCTCATAGACCTATTCAGCAGTGGCCATTGGTGACAGATTGCATTCGATTGAGCTTTGTTTTATTTTATTCTATTTTTATTCGCTACACTCGGTAGTTCAACCGTTGGCGACCTGAGCTTCCAGTCTTGCTCCACCAAGGATTAGTCTGTGACCATTCAACTACGAGGTCCCTCAACACAGCATTGATTTACTGAAGAAACTAAGCAACCTATTCACAAGCTTCATCATGGCAGATATCGAAGAAGCCGACGGCGGATCTGACAGCGGCCAAAACCCTGGCGGCCCGTCAAAGAACAGTTTTCGACGAGCAAAGTCAAGAGCGTCGAGAGCATGTGAAGTGTAAGTATACATTCTTGGGAATGTGCGCAGGGATTAAGGGATCATGAATAAGCTTTGTTGTTGCGCTTTGTTCAATCTACGGCAGGGGGTGAAAAAGGAACCCTGAAATCGCCGTATCCTGTCCCAACCACTGGACAGTGCAATTACTAACAACTTGAACCAGGTGCCATGCTAGAAAAGTTCGATGTGATGTGACTGTGCATATGCCTTGTACGGTAAGTAGAGACGTTCTCAGTCGTTAGGGTGGCGGTGGACTCGGACTTCGGAGTCATTTTTTCACGTGCTAACCATCATTTCTTTAGAACTGCGCTGCTTTTGGATGTGAGTGCCGCATCCCAGAGGTGAAAAATCGAAAGAACAACAAGTAAGCCTATATTTCAGGATCCACAGAGCTAACAAATATAACCAGGGTCGTACATGAAAAGAAAAAGAAAGAACAGGAGCCGGAAAAACAGGATATCTCATCGCGCGTACTGCCCGCAGCTTTGCCGCAGGCTCCGGGAAAGATTGTAGCAGATGCCGAGCCGCTGAAGGCCGCTCAGGCAAGCCCGGCTCTATCAAGCAACTCGAATATGCCAAAGTACGAGATCAGCAATGATGCGGCTGTTGCTGCGGCAAAACGGCTCAAAAAGAAGCCGCGAAATGAATATTCCAGCTCAGATGAATGGAACCATCTGCTCAATTCCAACGTTAAGGGTGCTGGTAGAGTGGCATTTTTGGGGTCAACGACAAATCTCAATTTGCTACTTGAAGATCATACCGAATCGTACCATTATTCATTGCCAGACGACTCTGGACGATCGCGGTTGAGTGATATTGAAAAAGAAGAAGTGGATATCCTAAAAATACGTGGTTCGTTTTTGTTGCCATCGAGAGAGCTTTGCGACGATATTGTCGAAGCATATTTCGAAAAAGTGCATCCCCACGTGCCGCTCATTAACCGAACTCAATTCATGCGTCAATACAACGACCCTTCAAACCCACCACCGCTGCTGTTGCTGCAGTCGATTTTGTTGGCTGGGTCGCGAGTGTCTTCGAACCCAGCTCTACAAGATGCCCATGGATCCAGTGAGCTGGCCAGTATGACGTTTTACAAACGAGCAAAGGCGCTGTACGATGCAAATTACGAAACTGATCGAATCGCGATTGTCCAAAGTGCGGCTTTGATGGGTTGGTGGTGGGAAAACCCTGAGGAGCTGACCAAAAATGTGTTCTACTGGACCCAGGTAGCAATTGCTATTGCTCAAGGATTCGGTATGCACCGAAGTGTAGATGAATCGGATATGAGCCCCACAGACAAGAAAATTTGGAAACGAATATGGTGGGTTCTTTTTGCACGGGATCGAACGATTGCATTGGCACTTGGCAGACCGTATTCCATTGCTCTCGAGGATTCTGATGTTCCAATGATCACGGAAGCTGACTTTGATGAGGACGAGCCAGGTAAACCGTCACCATATCCTAAAAACCGGGTGCAACATTTGTATTTTGTTCATTTGGTGAAATTGGCCGAAATCATTGGGTATATCTTGAAGCAGCAATTTACCGTAAATGCTGAAAACAGCCGAAGACAGAACAAGCTGCCGAACATCACCCACTGCGACATGGCTATGGCGACATGGATGAAGAACTTGCCGGATGAGCTGAAATACTCAGTGGCCGATCGACGAAGCCATGATTTATTAAAGGGATTATTGCATTCGCAGTATTATACCATATTGTGTTTGGTGCATCGATCGAATATCGTCCATCGACCTTCTGGATTCGGCAATAATGGAAATAAGCCGTCCAATTATCCGTCCTGGGGCATTGCGTTCCAAGCCGCACACATGATTTCCATGATTTTTGAAAACATGCGTTCGTTCAATGAGCTTCGCGAGACGCCAGCCTTTGCGGTTTACAATCTGTTTTCATCGTCGATTACGCTATTATATCAGGCCGAGTCGACGTCAAAGAGCGCGTCTGAGCGGGCTCAGAAGGCTCTGGAAAGCAACATGTTGTCACTACAAGAAGTGGGCAAAACATGGATCATGGGTCGGATGATTGTTAGATTATTTGAGCATTTGGATCACAATCCTAAGATCCGAGAAAAGATTGTTCAAACTGCTCGAAAGATTGTGACACGGGAACATTACAAACGGCAGCAGCCGCATGAGGCTCACCAGAAGGAGACGGTACCGGAGAAGCGGAAAGCCGGGGCCGAGTTGGAATCTCTTCCTCCACCAAAACGACGAAGCAGTTCGTCGAGCAACCGGCTGTCACCCCAAGATCTCAAACAGTCTGTCACGTCTCCCGGGGCAATGCGCCACTCGGGGAGCGGCTCGCCAGATTTCTACTTTGTCACCACGACGCCGCCGTCAGGCGGCGCGTATATTGACAATTTCCAGCCGTCGCAGTTGTTTCCAGAAGTGCAAGACATCAATCTCAATTCCGGGCTGATGTCGTCATCGGTGACGCCTGTCGACAACTCGATGAATGGAGCTCATTCAGCGGCGCCTTCCATCACGACGCCGCAAGAATCCACCCCGACGATGCAAAAGTCATCTCCTGAATCTGACAACACGATGGCTCCAAATTCGCTGAATATTGGCGATTGGTATCAGTATTTGGTTACGAACACTGACAGTCAGATGCCGGATGTGTCTACGATGATGTCTGCGCTGTCGGGTGAGTTTGGAGGGTTCACGTAAGCTTTATATATATAGTCAGAATGACATAATGTTATTATTTACAAAACTTGTACAGTTTATCGCTTTTCCTTGCCTCGCGGACGGTCCTTGACAAGCATTCGGTTGAGGTTCTTACCTCGTCTGGTCTTGTATCCGCCCTTAGACAAAACACCCCATGGTGATTGGGAATGCTTGTTACCCTTGGATTTACCTCGACCACCACCGTGGGGGTGATCGACGTTATTCATGGCCATACCTCGAACCGATGGCCGGATCCCTAGGTTTCGTGATCGACCGGCTTTTCCGAGCATTCGGTGTTGATGAGCTGGGTTAGACACAATACCGATGGTGGCACATGCGTCCAATGCAACGTATCGATATTCTCCGGATTTCAACCGAATGACTGCACGATTGGTTTCTTGATGCTTTTCATACAATCGGCCGTAGGTTCCTGCGGCTCGACAGAACTTGGCTGGGCCCTTCTTGGTGATCCCGATATTGTGAACAACTGTACCCAATGGAATCATATTCAGAGGCAAACAATTACCCTTTCGTGCAGTATGTGAAGCGAGAATGGCTGGATCGGTTTGACCTCCCATCTGGTCCATGAATCGTTGAGGGATACCCTGTCGGAATGATTCAACTATATCGCCGGCTCGCATACCAACTGATGCAATAATATACGACAAGGCGCCTGTTTCTTCGTGTTCCACCAGCGCGATGTGTGCGCTTCTATTCGGATCGAATTCGATTCGCACTACTTTTTGCTGCCCGCTGTCCATTCTGAAGTAGTCGATGATTCGAATTCTCCGCTTATAACCACCACCTTGATGCCGCACCGTGATCTTACCGTGGTGATTTCGTCCACCACGCTTCTTTTTTGGGATGGTCAATTGTCGCACTGGGCCGCCTTTGTGCAGATATGGGTAAATTGGACGTCGATACCACCGCATTGATGGGGAAATTGGTTTCAATTTCTTCATCTTGACGATTTCCTTGGCCAGCTTTAACTGTTTGGCCATTTCAATATCCTGCTTTTCCAAATCGGTCAAGTTGCTTCTCTGGCCCAAAGGAACGAGATCCATATTTTCAATCTCTTGACTGAGTCGTCGGGATCGTTCAATTTCTTCGGCACTCAATGATTTTCGACCAATTCTGCTCTTTGCAATTGGCTCTTCGTTGCCGATGTCGGTGGCATAACTTCGCGCCCTTATATTCCATGATACGGAATTTATGGGTGCCCGGCAGGCCATGCGGACCAGTGGCTGGATCCGTCTGGTCAGCATTGTTGTCTTGTCCTTGGGTTGTCGGTACAAATTTTTCAGTGATGGTTCCAAAAAACGATGGCTAACCGGGTAACACGATTCCGCTACCGGGGTGTGCTTGCGCGCCACGCTGCGGCTTGCCGGGAGGTACTTGATTGGCCACTTTTTATTCAGCTCTTTCCTCCCCCCATGGGCCGCGAGCTATTCCCCCCTCGAACGCTGAGCTTCCCGCGCTCACCGCTGATTCGACAAAAACTTTTTACTTCCCACCCCATCAAATCACCACCAACCCATTCACCCTTTCTAGACTGAAAGACACAATGTTCAGAACCGCTTTGCGACAGTCCATTCGAACATACGCCTCCAAGGCCGGCGCCTCGGCTAAGCCACCTGTGCAACTTTTCGGCTTGGACGGTTCTTATGCCAGCGCATTGTACTCTGCCTCGGTCAAGGCCTCGTCAATTGAAACCACCGAACAATCCCTCAAGAGCTTGAAGGATCTGATTGCTAAGGACTCAAAGTTGGATGAAGTTTTCCACAACCCAGCATTGGCTGCTGAAGACAAGAAGCAGATTGTTGACATTGTGACCAAGTCTGCTTCTCTCGACCAGACCGTGTCCAACTTTTTGCAAGTGTTGGCCGAAAACAACCGACTTGGCCTGATTGGTGACGTTACCAAGCAGTTTGAAATTTTGTCCAATGCCCACCATGGGATTGTTGAAGCTACTGTGACTTCTGCTGAGCAATTGGACAAGAAGACCTTGTCGCGACTCGAAGCCGCTTTGTCCAAGAGTGAGTTTGTGGGCCAGAGCAAGACTTTGCGGTTGGTCAACAAGGTCAATGCTGATATTCTTGGTGGGTTAGTTGTTGAAGTTGGTGACCGAACTGTGGATTTGTCGGTTTCTTCCAAGGTTTCTCGATTGAACAAGATGTTGACTGATACTATTTAAGAAAATCCGATCCAGCAATCTCCAAAAATATCCTCATTGTTTATCATGTTTAACGACAACTTTTATAAATAAAACCTTGCATATTAAAGCAATGTAGAACTATTTTTTTGTTTATCAAATGGTCTCTTTGATAGAGCTTATTGCCAGATCGGCCGGTGCATGTTGACACGCGGCGGAGGGGTTCCCAACACTATATAAATAAACAATCGTGCTCGATCTTGAGCAGTTCGTACTTCAGCACGTCACCAACAGAGAATGGAGGATAGTGATGGAAATGTGCTGAATGTGGAAGTAACTGCAGACGATATAGAGCCAGCTGGCGGCAGTGGTAGTGGCAGTGGCAGCGGTAGAGCGGACCCTTGCGATGTGCAGATACCACGGCAGTCGTACACTGCGTTACGGCTGTTTCACTCGACTCCAGAGATTATGGATCAAGAGTCCAGGGTATTGATTGTTGGACCAATGCCTGTGGAATGGATGCGCAAGAACAGAGCGTTGTGGGGGAAGAAGCGGTTTAATCATCTACGGTCAATGATTCCACAAACAGCCAATGTAGTTAGAAAGCGACTTCGGTTGGATAGCAAAGACGAAGACCTGACCAGAGCTGAGCGACTGAATATGCAAGTCATGAACGAGTTAGAACTATCCCCGAATAGCACGATTAATAGTGCAGTGGAGCCTTTCAATGTGGAAGAGGACAGCAATGACCATGAAGGGGAGACGTTGATCAATCGGTTAGAGCGACAAGAACTGCTCCATGCTGAGGAAGTAGCGGAAGATGACTACTGGGGAGTGGAGGGTCATGATATTCCAAACAGTCAGTACGGTCCTAGTACAGAGTCTGCACCGACCGTTTTGCATGCTACAGTGCCAGCATCGATGCCACCCGCCGGGGTGATGGCAGAGGACATGCTCAAGCCTGAAGCCCAATATAAAGTGGCGTTTGAAGGACTGGATCGACCCAAAACTGTTACCAAAATCTCGTACCAGTCTGCAACCAGCGTGCAGGACTCCTTTGTAACAGCAAAACAAACTCTCGCTAGTGCTAGCGAAAGCATCAGTGAAGAGGGTGCCAGAATGCAAGAAGTTGGCGAAGAGGGCGAGCTGATAAATGGCTCTGGCTCTAGCTCTTTGCCGAGCTCGTCTGACCTCTCATCGTCGTCGTTTGAGGAGAACGAGGAGGATTCTGATGGCCAGCAGTCGGATTCGACCGCGTCTAACACGAACCAGCCGCGGAGGCGGCGCGATGCGGCTCGGAACTACCTGCATTCAATTGTGGACCCATCGCCTATCGAGCCACCTGCGGACAACAACTATCACCACAGTCACCACCACCATCACCCTTTTGGCACGCACCTGCGACGACGCCGTGCAAAGCACAAGGCGAAAAGAGCAGTGCGGTTTCCGAAAAATGTGATGGAGGACGCGATACATGCTGGCGAACGGACTGCGGACCGGGCAATGCGAACTGCGGGTCGGGGTGTCAATGCGGCCAAACGAAGTGGTAGAAGCATGCGAGAACGTGGAACACATCTGATGACAGCTCGGAAGGTGTTGAAACGTCGCAAACTTGGTGAAGTGCTACGGTTGGAAAAGCTGCTGGTGCTGGTCAAGTGGTCGGCCGATAGATATCTGCCGCCGGATTTCAACGAGTTTGAACGACACGATACCAGAATTCTTGACCGGTGGAAGGAGTTTATTGTGGTGGCACGGAACAATGGAAACGGCTCCGCAGTGCTCCAATTCTACACCAGTCGCAGTGTGTCCAAAGTGCAAAAGGATAATAAGCGGAGATCAAAGTCGAGGCTTGATATCGAATTGGATAGCAGCTATCAGGTCAACTTTTATTCTTCATTGGACAAGACGATTGTGTTGTGGAAAAGCACACCCAAAGGTACCCGTATTTATATCTTCCATGCGCGATCACGATACTCCGCATTAGACTGGCTTGCATTTTTCGCCGGGGTGATTGGCGTACGACGAGAAGATTTGATCCGGTTGCGGGTGCCGGAAATTGGTGTCACGGCCGATATTACGTTTCCTGCGAAGGAGAGACGGTTGCTACTGGCCGAGCCGCAGGAGCCAATGGTTTCGTATGGCGATATGATTGGGCTCTTGGCGACTCCAAGCAGGATGGTCAGGCATGTGTTGACGAGTGTGTTTGATAGATTGTTGCAGATTGAGAGGGTGAAGCAGTATTTCGAATCACAATGGCGGGACAAAGTGAAGCTGGGGTTGGCTTGGCGGCGATATGATCGGCTGGAGTGGGTTTTTGACTCCAACGAGGTCCAATTCCAATCGGCATGGGCGATGGGATTGACTCATGATCTCGAACTGCGTCCCAAAACCTCGTATACAAGGCCTGTGATGTTTGAGGACGGTCAAGAGATGACCGAGCCCACGCCAATCGAAGGGTTTGTGATGCGGTTGAGTGCATGGTCTGGCCATGATAAGAACAGCAAGAAAAAGTTCCTGAGACGAATCTATCTTCATTCTCACGACAATCTGTTGTTTTTCTCAAAGGCTATGAAGGCAATTCCGCCCATGCCCGATGGGGGTGCAGCTGTGGACATCAACGACGAAGAAAGGCTTGATGAGATTTGCTCCAATATCCCGATAATGTACGAGGTGGCGCCTTTCGAGTTGAACGATGTCACTGGGGCGATTGATTGGATTGATGATGACGACTTTGAGCGGCACGACCGAGCGGCGCTGTTTGAGATGGAGCGGCGCGTGGCGATGATCCAGCGGTCCGATGGGTTTATTGATCTCACCGAGGTCGAATCGGTTGGGCTGGTTCACAGCAGTGAGAACGACAATCACGACGAGAATGATGATGATACTCTAGATGATGATTGTATTTTTGAGATTGTGCTTGAACAGAGCCACTTGTCGCTGCGGCTTCGTGCGCATGACCGGGTCACCAGAGACCAATGGGTGACTTCGTTGTCTGAGCTGGTGCGGTATTGGAGACGACGGGCTAAAGAAGATATTTCGCGAGCACATGCAGTTCGTGAACAGAACCTGTCGTTGCTACAAATTGACGATGACATGGATGCCTTTGTTGGCGAGGCAGTACCGAAATGGGAGACCGCCCGTGGAGTCGTCGACCCGTTGACGTACAACATCAGCGGGCTCTCATGGAGTCGAAGCATCACCATGAAAGGTGCTCTATATGAAAAGCGGAGCAAATTTGCATCGTTCCGCAATTACTACGCAGTGCTGTGTCACGGGCTGCTGGTCTTGTACTCACCGTTTTCCCGGGATGGTAGTGGCAATATACTACCTCGAGTGTCGTATGAAAAGTACCAGACGATCGATCTCAAAGACTGTTATGTTTACTCCGGGCTCATCGCATCGATGGATCTTATGAATCGGGATCGATGGTTTGACAAGAACAACCCGGGCCATCACTCGTTGCCTCGAGTGTACCAAGACGGGTGGAAGTCGGCCGAAGAAGAAACAATGCGGTGCTTTGTGCTGTGGTTCGGGCGCAAGAGGGTCAAAGCACAGACCTCTGACAAATACAGCGAAGGCAAGAGCACTGAAGGTGGGTTCAAGCTGGTCAACCGGCTCGGGGTCCGCGGCGTTACGATGGTGTTCGTTGCCCGGTCTAGGCAGGAGCGGGATCTATGGGTCACGGCCCTGGGCCAGGAGATTGGCAGAGTTGCCGACCAGCAGTATGCAGATATTAAACTAGTGTAGCATTCTCATTAATAAACTCATAAACATAGAGAGGGGGCCCCTGATTCTGATATGGATCGGCTGTTTCGCCGTTATCTCCCCACACAAAGATGGGGTACGCCGGACATTTCGCCGAGTTGCTTGAACCACCCGTGTTGCGCCGCTTAGAAGTTCGAGGTATAAAATCCCCCTCATTAGTCCCATAAAAATGTGCTTTATCTTATCAATATCAAGTATGAAGACTGCAATTGTGGGTTTATCAGCAGCATTAGCCTCGGGAACTGCGGCAGGAACATGCCAAGACTGTCTAGGATGGGGTACACCGGAGTCGGTAGGCATGCTGTCGCAGCCGCTCAAAGACATGGAGCAGAACATATCCAACTACAACAACCCAGCCAACTACGGCTCTTTCACGTTCAATGAGGTGCATCCTATTGAGCCTGGCAGTGCTGTAGCAGTGGGCCATAAAGGCAAGCTTGTGTCGCTATTTGCCACTGGATTTGCCGATTTGTATGCCAATGTGGACGGCACCAAGCTGCCGCCTCAACAACAAATCAAAGCTCAAACAAACACCATTTACGACATGGCCAGTTTGACCAAGCTGTTCACGACTATAGCAGCTCTGCGTGAAATCGACGCCGGTAAGCTGAATATTTACGACACAGTGGCCACCTATCTGCCATACTTCGCAACGAACGGCAAGGAAAATGTCACCATTTTGCAAATGATGACCCACACCTCCGGGTTCGACGCCGACCCGTACCCACTGCTGTTCACACAATACTATCAAACAGATGAAGAGCGTCATTATGCAATGGCAATGCAGAAGCTCCTCAACGCTCCAGGATCCACCTATCTATACTCGGACTTGAACTTCATGAACATGCAGTTAGTCTTGGAAAAGATTACCGGCACGCCGATTGACGAGTTGATCTTCGAATATACCTCGTTGCTTGGTATGCAAGACACATTCTTCAACCGTGGAAATAACAACTATCCACCGCAATACTCTCGTATGGCCACCCAGGAGTTCCAGATCGCCGTGCTGGGAGAGGGCGAGCCGCACCGGCCGCAGCCCGTGCGGGGCACCGTGCACGACGAAAACGCGTGGAGCACATCGGGGGTCAGTGGGCACGCCGGGCTGTTCTCTACTGTTGAGGACACGGCAAAGTTCTGCCAAATGATTTTGGACAACGGCACATATAATGGCCATCGGATTGTGTCTAAACAGTCGATCGATTTGATCTTTACCAATTTCAACAAAAAGTTCCCTGGCGACGATCATGGACTCGGATTCGAACTGAATCAGCAGTACTGGTCTGGTGCAATGGCAAACGAGGAATGTGCCGGCCACACTGGGTTCACTGGCACCACGCTGGCAATCGACCGAGCCAGCAATACCTTTTTCTTGTTGTTTGCTAACCGGGTTCATCCATCGCGAAACTGGAGTAGTAACAATATCGCCCGAGAAGCACTTGGATACTGGGTTGCCAAAGCCCTGGGACGTAATGTGACGGAATTTCCATACTAATCTCTTTCTCATTAATATATAAAGCTAATAGGACTAAGCAAGATATCGCAGCTTGTTGTCTTCCAATCGCTCCAGGTACTCTTTGTCGACCAATGCATCAATACTCTTCTTGATTTCAGCAATCTTCGGCTGGAACCGCTTTTTGGACAGGTCGATAGTTTCCTGGATCAGCTGCACCGACCGCAGCTCTTTTCGAGCTTTCATTACCCGAACAATCACTGCTTGCAAAAACATTTTTCGATCTTCTTCGATATTCTTTTGCGTTTGTTCAACTTCTTGCTTTTGTTCAGTCTTCAGAGCCAAATCTAGCTTGACTCGAACCTTCTTGTTCTTGAATCCCATGTTGAGCTTGAAATTGTTGCCTGCCTGACCAGCCGGAGCATCTGCTGGAGACTGAGTCAACAATCGAGCCTTGACCAAAATAGCAATCGACCCGTCAAACGGCTCGTCCGGCAACCCGGTGATTTCCTTGAGCTGCTCAATGGTATATGAATCGGCCTCATTAAATGGCATCAGAATGGCCAATTGATAAGCAGACACTTGCAAAGTATACCCAACCTTGGAAGTAGTAGCAAAGTTGGTTTTGATTTCACCTTTACTAAAGTTCCACAACCACTTCAACTTTCGACCAGAGTGCTTCTTATTGAAGAACCCAGTAAATCGCTCATATACTGGATTCAACTCCTTGGGCATGTGATAAGTGTACTTGAAATCTGGCAATGGCCAAAAGTTTTCAGCCAAAATCTTGGGGGTGAAATCAATCAGCCCTTCCTCCTTGGAAACCGAGTCCTTGAACTCATTCTGCATTTCCTGTGATGTTTGCATGTCTTGGAACATTCGCTGAAGACCATTGGTGTATTCATACCCACAAGCCTCCTTCAGCTTGGAAACCATGCTAGTTTCAGCATCTTCAGACGCAGAAGTTTGGTGCACCAATCGCTTGGATAACATTCGCTTGTAGAACTTTTCAAACGAATCCTTGGAATCGACATATTGGAACACTCGCATGATCCCATTTAACGACGAATCAATATCCGAATCTTCCGTATTCTTGGACGATTTCTTCAACAGCTGGTCACTATATCGAGCCAACAATTCTGGAGTTCGAGAATCTCGACTCTTGCCTTCATCCGCAATGGCATTGCTATTGATAAATGCCTTGCAACCATTATCCAACGCTTGAACCAATCCGGTGTTGCTTTCAAACGCAACCTGGACGATCTTGGAGTACTTGCCTTGCACCTGCAGCAACGTCAAAATGTAATTCTTCGGATCAATCTGGCCCTCGGTTTCTTGCTTGAGCTTATCAACCGCAGCCAACCCTTGCTTCTTTACATATTCCATCAGGATTTGCTGAACTGGCTCCAACAATCCTGAAACCCGGCTCAACAGCTTGAACAGCAAATGGAAATCATCTTGTCGATCTTCACTCAGCAACGTGTGGAATTCATTTTGAATCACTTCCGCATGATTGGTGATTAATATCTCGTCACAGGTCTTCATCAAATCACCTTCAGTGCTGGCATGCAGGTACATTTGAACCCGTGACATTTCTTCGGCCAAACGCACATTGGCCTTTTTGATATACTCAACTACCGAATTGCCGGCCAAGAATTGATCGGATTCGGCCTGATAATAGGTACGAGTGGCAGCAATAAATGGAGTCTGGAAATCCTTTTGATACACACTCAAATTCTCACGCTTAGTCTGATGAGAGCTATCATCAAGACCCAACGAAACAAACGATTGAATCACTTGCTTGATGTTCAACGTGGTGATTGCCTCACCATTTCGTTGCTTCTCAATCTGTTTCAAAATCGCATCAACCAATCGCTCCTTCATGGATTCAAACAAATCATCTCGCCATCGTACCAAACACAATGTACTCACGTCATAAACATCTCTCTTGCCTTCTTCTCGTTCCCGTTTGACCCAATGCCGATTGACATAGTCAAAAACATGGTTCAAATACTTGGCTCCAACAGTATATCGGTGCCAAATCTGATTGTAATACTGAATCAACGATTCGTCAGTCTGATGTGCACCACCTTCACGTAATGATTCCATATGGCCCTGAAGATACTGCTCTAATCGCTTGTACAAATCCGACCCTAACAACTGGGCACCCCGTGTAACCCCGGAGTTCACCCCAGCATTGGCCACACCACCAAATCGTCCCCCTACAGACGAATGATGAGACACACAAAAATTGTGAATTGCGGTGTAGATGTTCATGTACGTTTCTCTATCCACGCCATTGGTAATATCATCAACCAGAATCCTGTCAATTCCTGCACGGATGAATTCCCATCTGTTTGCCAAAAGTTAGCTGTTTGTCCTTGTGTGATACGAAAGAAGCAGGAAGATCACACATACGTCTTGTTGACATCATTACCCTGGGGCAACGCCATGATGTCAATGTTTAATAAATAACGGAATCTAGTCGCCCAAACAGATCTCGAACGTTTTGGAGAATGCTGTGTTCCTCTGTATTGTAAGCGTTCGATGATAAATCAAACACAATGCTATAGGAGGAGGCTATTGAATGGGAGGATGAGCTGTTGGTTAGGTGGGAGAGTCGACAAAATAAAGGAGGAGGTGGAGGAACCAGTGCCGCTGGCGCGGATAGCCTCAGTTGGCTGGTTTCTATACGAAGTTCATCTAGGATTGCATTAATACTAATATAATGCATTTTCAAAGCTTCTAAACGGACATTGGCATACCGAGAAAAAAAAAGACGATTCTTTAATAAATAGACTGCTACTGAGCGACTCGCTCCACCAGGCGGAAAATAGAAATAGTAAAAGTAGCGACCCACATTACCAATACCATAAACAGAAACGACGCCAAACCACGTTGGCGGGAGCAGATAGCATAGTTGTACGGCACTTCAATTGCCAGCGGGCCATCATCACTATCATGTCCCGAATGGCACGTCCAAGTCACGTCGAAAAGCGTGTTGAATGTCAAGCTGAGATTGGCCGACGAGAATATAATGAACAATAGATCCAGCATAATGAGCCGCATTTTCGCTTTCGGCTCCCGTAACCCCAATGGCTTACCAGAGTATTCATCATAGGTGATGTAAACGAGATATACCAAAGCAGTGGTTTGCACGACCACGGCCATAATCGTTGACGGCTGTTGCGTGATCGGTGTAGGGAAGGCATGTGTTGAATGTATGTAGATGGAACAAGCCAATCCCAGAGCAAAAATGGATAGAAGAAAGATGATGGCTCTCAGAGTCAGTGGAACATATGGGTTGTTCAATAGGATAAATGCAAGTCGGGGTTTCCACACTTTGCGTGATTCCTCAGACACAAAGTACCGGGCAGTGGATAATGCATAAGGCTCATCTCGTCTTCTGTTGCGTTCATTTTCGGGGGTATCACCGAGCCATGCCCCTGAATAGTCTCCCTGTTCAAGCAGTGCCTTTTCATCGATATATCCTTTATTTTTATCCATGATTTCCGGGCGTGTTGTTGCCAGTTTGAATGTATTCCACCTGCTCTTCTGTGAACCGGTATTCCCGTCGCCCTCATCGCTGAAATATGGCTGCAATTCTTCTGCGAAAGCGTAATC
This sequence comes from Blastobotrys parvus, assembly GCA_030564285.1. Taxonomy (NCBI): domain Eukaryota; kingdom Fungi; phylum Ascomycota; class Dipodascomycetes; order Dipodascales; family Trichomonascaceae; genus Blastobotrys; species Blastobotrys parvus. The sequence continues at coordinate 82,682 of JAJLUP010000030.1, read as the reverse complement.
TGCAGCCGGAGGTTCGTTCGTTGCCCCGAAGTGCGAGCCTTGGCTGAAATATGATGGTATTGACTCTGATGGAATATGCTGTTGAAAGTGTTTTGAGCGTTGCTGCTGGTCGTTGACAACCCACACCGGTACGGGTCGGGCAACGTGCTTGTATCTGCTTTGTGCGCTTTCTGCTGACTGCCGACTAGACTGGGTCATCGCTCGAACCCTATGGACCCCGGCCTTTGTCGAATGCATTCCAGTCGTTGAGCTTGGCCTTGGGCTATGACTGGGGAAGGATATCTCGTCGGACTGTGACATCGTTGTCCGTCGGGTGTGTTAAGGGGGCAGGAGGCTGGCTCTTTGGAGAATTTTTTGGCAGAGATTGATTGACACAGCGTATTAAATGAATATGCAAACCCGATGATTGCGTATCAAAAGGAATGAATAGAGAGAAGATCAGATGCAAAAAGGGGTGACTTGTTCGTTGTAGATTGATTGATACTAGAAGGGTTCTTTAGGAAGGAGCGAAATCAAGGCTCCACTATGCCCCGTCGGCGTGGGCCCGAGGCAGGTGGGGCGGGCGGCGGTCAGGGCAGAGCCCAGTGGCGGCCGACAGTTTTTTTGTCGGTGGCTTATGCTTGCCCCATCTCAGCCCTTTGGGAAACTCCGAATCGCATCAAACGCATCAACTGAGTTTTCAGACTTGCCTGATTTAGTGCTTCTGTTTTTCGGATCTTAGTCTCCATTCCTACGCACATCAAACAGAAATGCGGTTATTGGTGGTTCCCATATCGTTTAAAGAGTCGATGGTGTATTGCCAGAGAACGAAATATTTGCCACTTGCCCGGGAAAAGCCTCGATTGGACGACAGGCTCGCCACTAGAGCCGGCAAAATATGGGCCGGTTGGCAAACCAGCGACGTCAAGTGGAAAAAAACTATTGTTGGATGGACAAACTCGGCATTGGCCAAGATCAGCTACGACGAATGGAGTCTGAAGACGATTCCGGCCAGATCAGCAATCATGCGTCGCACCAAGCTTGGAAAAGAGCATGTGAATCCAGGCAATCTTGATTCGACGACAAGCGAGAATCTAGAGCCGATCGTGGTGGAATACGCGTCAAATTTGTATTCCAAGGAAGATGTTGCACTGCGATTGAGAGGTTTGGCAGAGAAAGGCATGTCGCATCATCGCAAGTACATGTTTTTGAGCGCCATTGGTGCGCCGTTGACTTTGCCGATGGCGGCTTTGCCAGTGATTCCAAACATTCCGGGATTTTATTTGCTATTTCGAACCTGGTCGAACTGGAAAGCTCTCGAAGGTGTCAAGCATTTGAATTATTTGGTCGATGGTCATTTGGAGTTCAAAGAGAACAAGCTGCTGAATGACATGGTGGGGATGGCCAAGAATGAAGGTGAAAAGGATCATTTACTATTGAATGATACCCAAGTCGACAAGCTTTCCGAAGAACTGGAAGCCAAGGAGATGGCTCCTGAACTACATCGTGCATTGAACCAGGTTCAGAAAAAGTTGACAGCGTTAAAATAGAGTGTAAATTATTCCAGGCGAGTACTATCGGGTTAGCCACGAGATGGTGACAACGCAATGGAACGTTAATAATTCAAATCATATTGCATTTTAGCAAATCGTCTTATGCTGCCTTCCCGCTGCACTCAGCCCGTTTTGGCTCACTTCGCTCGATATGGCATCATCATCATCGGCCTTGCCGGGCGGCTCAGATTCAGCACGTCGCCGCACGGATACTCATCATACCAAGCTAAGGTCTAGCGAAGCGAGCAAAAAAAAAAGCCGAGCGCAGCGGGATCTCTTTTCCTACGAGACGCACTGCGTGCACCCTTGTTTTTCTTGCTCGCTTCGCTCGATATGCTGGGTACCATCAGGGTAAACCTGGGCGGCTCAGTAGCATCATCGCCGCACCGATACTCACCATACCAAGCTAAGCTCGAGCGAAGCGAGCAAAAAAAAGGCTGCACGCAGTGCGTCTCGTAGGAAAAGAGATCCCGCTGCGCTCGGCTTTTTTTTTTGCTCGCTTCGCTCGATTTGCTGGTCAAGCGGCTTATCGACCGACTCAGAGCATGAAAATTGAACTTGACCGGACTAACGCTAATTCAATTTGCTACATAGTGCTTCTCAAAAATTTACAAAGGCAAGATATCTGGGAGAGGACCGAGCGGTGTAATACCGAATGGGTTGATCTTCTTATGAGACTTGGTGTAATGGAACTTGATGTGCTCAAAGTCAGTGGTTTCCTTGAACGCCGCATTGTTCCAGTACAAGTTTCGTAGCCACTTGTGGATATGAGGGTATCCCGATCGAATATCCTTCAAGTTGCATTTGAAATGCTGGACATAAACTGGGTCGAATCGAACAATGGTAGGATACAATCGGAGATCAGCCTCGGTAAGGGTATCTCCGAGTAAATAATCACCCTTGGAATCGGCCAGGATTTTCTCGACCCGGTCCAAGCCTGCAAAGACTTCCTTGACTCGAGTTTCATAGACCTCCTGTTCTGTGGCAAAGCCAGACTTGTAGACACCGTTGTTGATTGAATCGTAGATCCACGAATTCAGTGCGTCAATTTCCTTCGCTTTAGATTCCGGATACAAGTCGAGAGCTTTCTTCTTAGGATCATCAATGAGATCGTTAAATGCGGTATAAAGGAATCGAATAATTTCGGATGATTCATTGCTGACAATGGTCTTGGTCTTCTTGTCCCACAGAGTAGGAACAGTTGCCCGGTCTTTGAAGTCAGGATCACATTGCTTGTACAATTCCATCAGCCGTTCCTTGTTATTGACAGTATCTGGATTTTCCTTTGTGAATCTCCATCCTCCTTCGTCGAGAAACCAGTCGACCACATCGACCGTAATGAAGCTTTCGAGCCCCTTCAACTTTCGAGTGATCAACGTTCGATGGGCCCATGGACAAGCCAAAGAGACGTACAGGTGGTATCTGTCCTTTTCAGCCGGGAATTTGGCACCTGGGTCGCTCGAAATAACGTCTCTGAAGCGAGCGTTTTGACGGACGAATTCGCCATTCTTGATTTGATTTGGAGTCTGAATACTAGTTAGTCGGGAGAGACGAGTTTATGCATACAGTCATTGTCAATCTCGAGGCTGTTGTGAAGAATCTTTTAAACATGGGGATTCAATCCGCTATATATATATGCTTGTTGATCACGATTTCTTTTATAATCAAGCAGCCAAGTTGACAAATGTGCGGGGCCAGCAACATTTGTTGATTGCCTTTCTTAGTGATGGATGTGTAAGAATGCGTAAGGAAGCCCAGCCCTGCATCGGACCGGCCGGCCCCATAGAGCTAGTGATTCTTAAACCAACTGGCTGCATTTCCCTGTGCACTCGAACAGCCTTGGAACGAAACTTCTGTTCAGCCGTTCTGATGCATCTGCATCACTTCGTAGGAGGGGTCGATTGAGCTGAATGTTTAGGATGTACTGCAAATTAGAGTTTTGGTTTGAAATCTTTCACCGCCTCAACATGTGCAGTTTTATAGCATTCCTGATGTATCAATTGGTCAAGATCATTGATGCGTGAGTTCTATCTAATATATGCAATCATGTAGTCGTACAAAAAAGCAAGATCGTGGCTTAGATGTCGTTTACTTTGGTGTGCAGGGCTGCGGTTTGGTACCACATCTCAAAAGGTCTCTAGACTCTTCCATCGACGTCGGCGCCCCCAATGGTACTGGACCTCGCTCCACTTCTCCAACCACACATCATTTTTTTTTCTTCCTCACGATCAGCCAATTTTTAGTCGCTTTATACTAAAAGAGCGCTGTGCTGCAAGAATCAGCTTCATTCAAATACTAGTTTTCGCGTCTACGTGTAAAACTCTAGCCATTCCTGACGACTTTGCGGCGCATACAATTTCTTATCGACTGTTCAATGTTCCATCAACTAGAACCGGCTTTCTAAATACTGCTAAATCGATATCGCCGAACTGAAAGATAAAGGATAATGCGACACCAGTTTGCTTGGCTTGTGCCGCTGGGTTGGTTGCTGTATATATGCTCGGGTGCATTTGCGAGCTTTTTCAACTTGGGCGGCGGCAACAAGAATGGCGACAAGCAGCTCCAACTCGCTCCACAACGCGAAGAATGCGATGTAATATCAGCCGTCAGCTATGAGGTTGATTATAGTCAATTCCAAGACGACGTCGTGAGCACAGATAATGAATTTGGACTGGTCAAACGGTCCGTACCGGGCTCATCTCTCCAGACGCGCAAAAGACCAATTTCTGCCTGGAAGCTGGCCGATTTTATACTTGTGGGCACCGTTGATGGGTCTTTACAAGCTAGAGATCGTAAAACGGGGGTAGAATTATGGACTATTCCGGGAGATGGACCTTTGGTCCAAGTTAGTTCCGGTGAAAAGAATGAGACCGATCCGGAAGAAGCCAACTTAACCTGGATTGTCGAGCCAATGGGGGATGGTGTTTTATACTACTTTTCAGAGCCTCATGGACTAAGCCGTATGCCGGTAAGCATCAAACAACTAGTGGCCGAATCTCCGTTTGCCATTAACGGGGACGACAAGATTTACACTGGCAGTCGGCACACCACGCTATATTCTATCAATGCCACAACGGGCGATATTTTGCATGTCTTTGGTGGTGACCAAGATAGTCTGGGGAAACCGGAATGCAAGGCGCATTTCGACCAGGATTTGGACTATGATGAGTATGACGACGAGTTTATGGGCGAAGACAACGGGTCATTCATGATTGGCAAGACTGGTATGTTTCTTTTTTTTTTTTTTGTGAAAGCTAACAATGATAGATTATAATCTGGCGATTCATGGAAAGAACGATATGATATGGAATGTAACGTTCACATCATGGGGGCCGAACAATATGGATGCAGATCTTGCAGAACAGCATGTGCGTTCGATGGACAGCTTGTACATCACACCTTTTCACGACGATTCTATATTAGCATTGTCTGTTGATACGAGGAAGGCCAGACCTGCACGTTGGGTTGGCCAATCTCCATCGATGGTGGTGCAAGTGTTTGATGTCATGCGATCTCCAGTAAGGGATCCAAACGATCCGTTGGTGTTATTACACCAGCCAGAGTACCCGTTCTTAACTGATTCAAACGGCAATAGAGAGTTGGTCCCCACCGGGACATTTGTGCAACGAACAAAGGATGGCCAATGGTATGCTCTCTCGGGCGAAAATTTCCCATCATTGGTGAACAGTGCGCCGGTGTCGAAATGGTATCAACGCAAGAGCCAAGGGCTGCGGGTGAAAAAGAGTGAGCTCTGGGATTCGTTAATCGGAGTGCATCCTCAGGTTGACTATTTTCATTCCCAGGTCACCACGGGTGCTGGCTTTCAAGAGCATTCCGGTCTTCCTGGGATTGCGGGACCAGCTCCTCCGTTGGGGATTGAAGGGCCATCGGCGTCATCTTCTTCATCTGCGAGTCAGAAATATCATAAGCCGGATTCATCAGATTACTACTATAGAGATGGAAGGCCTGGACATCATGTGACTCAGCCATTGCCTGCGCCAAGTACGCCGCCAATGGTGACTCCAGGTCTCTCGTTTGCATCAAGCTCGTGGAATTTGATTAGCCGAGTACTTGAAAATGTGCTTACTTTTGCATTGCTAATTGGAATGACTGCTGTGATGGCCAGAATGGGATGGCTGCCACAAATGGCGGATGCATTGTCGGCATTGGTTATGGCGTGGAACAAGGTGGCCAACGTCAAGCAGCAGCCGGTTCCTGTTGATATCGAAGAACCAGGCAAGCCAATGACTTTGGAGCAAGCTGTTGTTGAACAGCCCGTTCAAAAACAGCCTGAGTCCAACACTTTAATTGCAGATGAGCAACTCGACGACAAGGAGAATCAACCTCTGGAAACGGTGTCGCCCGCAGAAGATCCTACCGCATCACCCGAAGAAAAGAAAGTGTCAATTGTAGAGCCACCAAAGCCGGAAGAAAAGCCAGAAAAGAAGAAACGGAAGCGTGGGGCGCGTGGCGGTCGACGCAACAATCTTGCTGCAAAACGCGAACGAGACGTGCAGGAACAAGCCGAAGACGATGCGGCTGACGAGAACAAATCTGAAACAGACACGACAAAGGTGGAGGACATGGGTCTGGAGAATGGTTTGGATAGTGCGCGGTTGAAATTAGATACAGAAGGTGGTGTTATCGGGTATGGCAGTCAAGGCACGGTGGTATACAAGGGATACTACGAAGGCAACAAACCGGTGGCCATCAAGCGAATGATTTTGACGCATGTTGAGGTGGCCAAGCAAGAAATTGAGCTGCTACGGGATCAAGGTTTCAACGAAAACGTGATTCGGTATTATTCCAGTTACCAGAACAGCGTTTTCCAGTTCATTGCATTAGAGCTGTGCACTGGTACACTGGAGGACTTGATCAAGGATAAATCGCGGTTTTTGCCTGAAGTGGTTGATATTTTGACTCCCACAAGCATTTTGAGTCAAGTCACTCAAGGGCTTCAATATCTTCATTCGCTGAAAATTGTTCACCGAGATATCAAGCCGCAGAACATATTGATTGCACCACCAATGATGAAATATGTCAAGTTGGGTGCCACGACGCAAGAAGTTGTTGACAAAGTTCGAGTGGTTATCTCAGATTTCGGCTTGTGCCGAAAGCTGGAGGCTGACCAGTCGAGCTTTCATCCGACTACGACCCAAGCTGCTGGTACTATGGGATGGATGGCTCCAGAAGTTGACCGCAAGATCTGGAGACGTCCTATTAGTACGCAAAGCAGTAGTAGTGAGACTACTGGTGGTGACGGAGTCAATGACACATTGATGAACACCATGGATCGAGAGCGTCGATTGACTCGTGCTGTTGATATCTTTTCACTGGGATGTGTATTCTATTACGTGTTGAGTGGAGGTGCACATCCATTTGGAGATGTTACGAGACGAGAGTCCAATATTCAAGAGAACAAATCCGATCTGGGCGAACTCGATGGTGACGGTTGGATGCCAAATGGCATTGAAGCCAGGGATCTGATCGCCAAAATGATCAGCCACGATCCACGGTTCCGACCCGATGCCATTGCCATCTTGAAGCATTGCTATTTCTGGTCTAATGAAACCAGCTTGGATCTGTTCCGAGCCGTGTCTGATTGGTGTGATACCAAGGGCCGCCAAGAACCCAACTTGCTGTTGAAACAAAAGTTAGAGTTGGTTGCTCGTGATGAAGGCATTACTGATGATCATGGCGGATGGCATCTCCAGTTTGACGCGTTATTTCTCGACAATCTGAACCAATATCGAAAATATCATGGCGACTCTGTCACAGATTTACTTCGAGCAATGCGTAACAAGGCAAACCACTTTTCCGAGCTTCCAGACAAGCTCAAGAAGCAGATGAAAAAACCGGATGGGTTCTTGTGGTATTTTACCTCGAGATTTCCGAGACTTTTTATCACTATTTATTACTTTGCCAAAGAGCATTTACACGACGATGATGAGATTTGCAAGTTTTTTACCTAAAGGCTTTGCAAATAAAATAGCATATATACATATTATTCATATATTTTGAACATCATAACCGATGAGCCGCGCAGGGAGAGGAAACTTTTCATGCTAGCCCACGGTAAGGCGAATTCCCAAATTTTTTCCCTGCCAAAAAGCTCATTTATCACTATCGCTATCACACTATGGGGCCACCAACAAATCGAGAACTGCTGACGAGCGGGGACAAGGCATATGCTCGGAAGAAAGCCAATAAACAGCCCCTTGAGGAAATCAAGTTTGACCGTGAATCAAGAAAGTAGGTGGTGGTTGAGTTGCGAGATATTAACAAAATATAGAGAATTTTTGACTGGGTTTCATAAGCGAAAGCTGGCTCGAAAAGAAGCAGCTGTAGAGCGGGCCAAGTCGATGGAAAAAGAAGGAAAGAAAGAAGAAAAACGGCTGATGAAGGCGGAGCGGCTTCGAGCAGCTGAGAAAGATTTGGAGCGATACAAGAAGCAGATCAGCGACCTGGTCGCACGGGAGAATTCGGATGTTGAAGATGGAGATGAAGAAGAAGACAACAATGGCGAAGAAGGAAAAAATGGCGAAGCCAAAGATGATTTCAGTGACTGGGAAGGTATGGAGGACAAGCCTAGTGGCATTCTGAAACGGCGAAACAAATATGATGATGATGACGGCACGACTACGACCGTGACCATTGAAACGATGGACTTGACCGTTCCGGAGGAGGGTGAACGGGAGAAGATTCTTGCTGACAATGCGGTTGATTTGAGCCGAACGGAAGGTGTGCTGAAGGTGAGTCTGGAACGAGCAGAACTTAGTGCCAAGAGTCTGGCTATGATGAACTCCAAACGGTCTGTTCGAAGACAAGCATTGAAGCAAAAGAAGCAGCGGGTGCGGACCAAGGGGGTGAAAAAGACTAATAATAATAACAACAACAGTAAAAAGCGCCAAAGCGGCAAATAATTTATTAGCATGTTTTTATTCATTTCTTTAAGTATATTACATTTCGTTCAACGGAAGCGATTGTATCTTTTGCCGTGACGTGGCCCATTCAGCCTCAACCCGGAAAAACACCCACACCGCCGCCGCACGATCTCGGCTATTGTCAACACATCGGGCGAAGCGAGCAAAGCCAAAGCCTAGCGTAGCGGGATTCTCTTCTCTTGTAACACGCACTGCGTGCAGCTTTTTTTTTGCTCGCTTCGCTCGAGCTTAGCTCAATATGCCCTGTTTCGGTACGGCGGTGCGTTAATCGATCGCAGATACCAAGCTAAGCTCGAGCGAAGCGAGCAAAAAAAAAAAGCTGCACGCAGTGCGTCTTACAAGAGAAGAGAATCCGCAGTGCCCGGCTTTGTTTCTGTGAAAAGTGCGCAGCGGTATCACGAGAGAAGAATCCCGCTGCGTTCGATATGCTTATGTCTTCGGTGTCGGCAACAACAAAAAACGCCAAAACGGCAAACAATTTATTAGCATGTTTTTATTTCATTTCTTCAAGTATATTACATTTCGTTCAACGGAAGCGATTGTATCTTTTGCCATGACGAGGCCCATTCAGCCTCAACCCGGAAAAACACCCACATCCACCGCCGCACGATCTCGGCTATTGTCAACGCATATAGGCCTGGCTCACAATCAGGGATCCAAGTTGAAGTGGGGCTGGTTTTCAGCAACCAGCTGAATCGCAAAAGCAAATCTATGATAATTGCCAAGTAATAAATAATTTTGGCGCCAAAAAACAGAACAGGACGAAGCCCGCCATGCCGCTGCTGTTGGTGTCGGTGGTGACCAAATCCGAATAGGGCTAAATCCCAGTCGCAGTGGATATCCCAGACAAAGCTGTATGAAGAGTTGAGAAACGAGGCAAAACACCATGCTCTGAATGCTTGGTCGGTGGACAGCAATGACGACTCGTCGCCATTTTTCACAAGCGAAGCAAAGAATATCATCGGTAATGCGGTGAAATATTTCGCCCAATTGTACAAATGGACCCGCTGGCCGGTATTCCTGTAGTCTTGAAAGCATTGGCTTAATCGGATCAAGAATGGCACTGCATTGAGAATCGGCACCAACATCGTACCAGATCGGTCGGGTTGATGTGTCAATGAGTGGTCGCCTTCAACAAGCGACCGTAATCCAGCTCCAAAATCGACGAGGACTTTGGCATACGACGTTAAAGCGTCGGCTACTAAAATATCCGGCAACCTGTTTTCTTTATCGATCGATCCCCGTGCTATTCGGAAGAACGTGGTGAGAAATCGTCGCTTGCCTTTGCTTCCACGAGAAACAGACAGGATCGCTAGTAGGGTAGCCAAAGTCGCCCATGGTAAGCAGGCTGCGATCAGCGACGCCTCATCTTGCAAAGAGAATATAATGAACGAAATCATCATGGTTGATGCCATTTGGAGTCCCAGTTTGAAAGCTCCGCGATCAATCTTGGATTGTGAATACTGTAATAAACCCGCCACGTCAACATGTGCTAGCTGTAGTCCATAGATATTGGCAGCCCATCCGAACACACCTACAGTCAGTGCTGTGGATATTCGATAAGGCAGCGGAAACGCCCTGTCAAACCAGTCGTCGTCGCCATCCATTCGTAGTCGTGACGCGGGCTTTGAGTGTGTGTTTGTGTTACAGAGCGTGGCCGTTTTTTCAATGCCTTGGGACAGGGTGAATGATATATGATCTGATGCTGGTCGAGTTTCCACATTGATAGGCCATTTAAAGAAGCTTAGATTCTAGAGCGTATTCGGAATAACTCATCCATGAATAGTTTGGATTGGCTAGGGTCTATTGATACATGTTGGTACTACAATTCACAATTGCAGGTGGAGCCGCACAATGGGATGCGGCAGACTAGCTATTGATAGATTTTAAAAAGTCCGCTGTATATCACAAGAACAAAACCAAATAAGAAATTCAGAGCTGAGCGCCTTGTGCTCCTTTTTTTCTAATCTTCGCATTGAAACAATACTTCATGATTAGCATGGAAAGATTCTCTCATCATCTAGATCCCATTTGGTTTTTTCCTGCTCTCTAGCAACGGTCGATGAATTGATGGTATGATAATGTATTTTGTTCTACAAATACTGTATTTCTATTGTTGATGTTAGCCATTTGTTTTGTTCCTAATAAGAAATCAAGAACACAGATCAGACGGAGTTTGGCTGTAGATTGTCGAATCGTCAAGTATGTCATTCCGATTGGGGCGACACTTTCTTGTCATCACTAAACAGGTTCTTGATTTCTTTGAAAGAAAGGGTTCTTACACTTTGGTATAAATGTTGATGAAGAAGAAAGAAATTTTTTTTCGAGGTGCAGAAGGAGGTTTTTATACCCATCCCGCGGCTGGGAAATTTCAGCGTGACAAGAAATACGCCAAACACTCCCTCCTCTCACTTGCGCGTCCGGCACGCGCCCTTCGGGACTGTCAAGGGCATGAGCACATTGATGTCCAAGTTCAAGCGACGTCATTTGGATGCTCTTCAAGAGAAATCAACCTCATATTCGTCGCCGTTAGATGTAATAGTGCATATAGACTTCGATGCTTATTACGCTCAATGCGAGCAAATCAGGCTGGGGTTGCCTCCGGAGGCCGCAGTTGTCTGCCGGCAATGGAACAGTTTGATTGCGGTGAACTATCCCGCAAGGGCATTTGGTATCAAACGAGGCGACAGCGTTACTGAAGCGAAGAAAAAGTGCCCTGAGCTGAACGCTCCGCATGTGGCGACATTCAAAAAAGGTGATATCAAGTGGGAACACCACGATGAACCCAATGCGGCAGAATACAAAGTATCATTAGATCCGTTTCGGCAGAAATCAAGAGCACTATTTGAAGTGTTCAAGAAATACTGCTCGTGGATCGAAAAGGCCGGAATTGATGAGGCGTTCTTTGATCTGGGGCTGTATTTGCACGAAACACTGTGCGAGAAATGGCCCGAGTTGACTGAGATCGCTGACAAGGACGATATGTTACCGGACCCGCCATTGCTAGAGCATCTAGGAATGCAATGGACGGGCAAGATCATAGATGAAGAGCAGCAACCCGAGATCAAGGACTGGGATGATGTGTGTGTGTTGATAGCTTCGAACCGTGTGGCAGAGATCCGAGCAGCGCTTTATGACATTGAATCATTCCGCTGCTCAGCGGGTATAGCCCGCAACAAGATTTTGGCCAAACTAGGAAGTGGCAAGAATAAACCAAACAACCAGACTGTTGTAACAAACTCGACTGTATTGCCGTTTCTACAAGAATTCCGCCTCACGGACTTGTGGGGACTTGGAGGTAAATACGGCGATCGCATCATGACGACTTTGCAATTGGAAGACACTCCGCAGTCGATGAAGCTGATTCAGGAAATGCCAGTTGACGATCTTAAATCCAAGCTGGGCCAAACTGAGGGCGTCCGGGTGTATAATCTAGCGCATGGTTTGTCCAGTAGTGAAATCGTCACGAGAACTGACGTCAAAAGTATGCAGTCGGTGAAGCAGTTTACCAGCGGTGCAGTAAAAACAATGGACGATTGCCACAAATGGCTGAGGGTATTTGCAGCAGACCTGGCAAATCGAGTTTTAGAGCTGGATGACGAGTTGGCACAGGGCCAGCCGCCAGTTCGCCCGAAAACTGTCGTATTGGCCCATGGTACTTTTGAACGTGGCCAATCCTCTCATCACTCAAAGCAAGCCATGTTCAAATCTATATTTGTGAAAAATGTATCGTTTGAGCGGTATTCCCAGTCGGTCTACGACGCCGCTCTCGACTTGCTCGGCCAGATAAAGGCAGAACATACCCTGTTTCCATGTACAATGCTGAGACTAGCAGTAACCTCTATGGAAAAACTGGGTGCTGCGGGTACGATACCTCTGGATGGGTTTTTTGGCAAATCTTCACTGGTTCTGGGCGCCAAAAAGTCTTCACCAAAGCCGCAGCCGCAGCCGCAGCCACAGCCGCAACCGCCGCGGCCAGAGCTGCCTGCATACGGCGGCAATGGTGAGGCTCAGCCCGATGAATCAGAGAATTCTCCTGAACCACCGGTAGTGGAGATACCCGATGATGATGACGGGCTGTTTGTAACCGATGAAACATTTCTCAAATGTGACCGCTGCTCGTCTAAAATCCCCCATCACAAGATGGATGAACATCGAGATTACCATTTTGCCAAAGATCTACAAGGCAGACTTGAAAAGCCAGCGATTCCTGCCCCGCCAAAGACAAAACGTAAAGCTCCAACGTCTCCGGTAAAGAAAAGGGCCAAAACTGGGTCAGACCAGAGCATTCTAAAGTTTTTCAAAAAATCATCATCATAAGTTGTTAATTAACGTACTAACTAGTTGCATTGTCCCTTTCCTTTCTGCGGTCACCAAAAGGGCTAATGCTTCGTATTCGGTGCCGGCCCCGCAAAAACGAATCTGCAGATGGAGATCGGCTTTTTGCTGGCACGGTCAGCGAATCTTCTGGTGGAATGTTGAGATATGGCGGCAAATCGGGCTGTTTCAGGTTGCCAATAGCTCCCCTGTCATAAATCTTCACAGACCCTTCGTTAAATTCACTTGCATTGCCGCCAATTCCACTGGTGTCTTTGTTGTGTTGGACCGAAAGCAGTTCCCTGTATTGTCTTCTCGACGGGTCAGCCTCTCTTTTGGCTCGTTTCTTTTCTCGATTTTGACTAGGCCGAACCACAATAACCGGGACTGGAGAATGCTGCAAGCACCATTTTGAAATAGACCCTGGACGTAGTCCTTTAAACCCCTCCAGAGACCGTCCACGAGTCCCCACCGCTAAAATCGCCGGTTCGTATATCTGGATCATGCGCTGAATCAGATCTTGGACCTTACCAACCGCAAACTCCAACACCAGCGATACTTTTCGCTCCAACGTATTGAGCCGTTGGATTCGAGCCAGGAAGGATGCAGCTTCATCTCTATATCGTTTTTCCTCCAACTGCGTTTCTGAAGAGCTCAACTTGGAGCCTTTGTTCTTGAGTTAGTTCAACCTCGCTTTGGCAAACATACTAGGATCAATAACCCTTAGGCATACAAGCTCATCTCCGTCCTCTATTAGATCCTCAAAAAGCCATCGAATAGCCGTCTCACTGTATGGGTTGTCATCAGCTCCGCAGAGAAAAGTTCGGCTCCGTCTATTATGCCGATATTCCGGGTTCTTGGACCGCAATGTTAGGGAGAAATCTGTAGCATATTTGTTATCAAATGTGTCGAAGGCCACCTGAGGCACGAAATCCGCCTTCTGGATATTGGGCAGACTTGTGTCTGAAACGACCATCGACGGGGTATGTTGGTTGTGTATATTTAGCATTTCATTAGTGCGTTTGATTGAGTGGGTGAGAACGGAGAATGGGGTAAACAGACAATGGATCATTCGGAATCTCCCAACCGCTTCGCCGTTGATATCCCACCGTACAAGAATGGTGACGCAATTACGGAAGTCTGGCAACCTGAGAGAATTTCCGGTGCTAGTCGGATGGAACTGCTTTTTATAAAGTGATCCAGCCAGAATGTGACTGTCAACGCAGAAGATCGGGTCTCACTTTATCACTGATAGTGGTGCGCCCCCTGTTGCAATAAGGTTAAATTAACATGCATATATTCAAAACTTTTTTTTTTGATTTTAGATTTTCGCAGTTCGGTTCAGGCCAAGCATGCCTGTAGCATCATCCTGTGCTGTATGTGGTATGCAGGGTGGGTGAGCCGCGTTGATCTTTCCGCGCACGCCGCATGAACCGCCATTCATTCATCTACCTGCCTTGCTGCAAGTGCAAGCTGACAAACTAAGTATCAAGCCTTCTTAGTATACGACCAGTTTAGCCTAGTCTGTTGTTGTTGCTTGGACTCGTCATATGGGTCAGCACCATTCTTGAAACGGATCTCAACCAAAATGAGACTAGAGCGTGAAAACCGCTTGGGTAGCAGCACCCCAAGAGCCTCAGGACAACTTTGAACAACTCATCCGTACCATAACTACTCTCCATGTCACTCATTAAACTACCAGAGAACGTTCATCTTCTATGTGCAAAATATTTGGACCAGCAGGCTCGTTGGTGCATGGCGAGGTCGTGTCGGGCTCTCCTTGAGACGTACGGGTCTGTATGCTGGCAGCAAGACCAAGTTCTGGATACCAAGGCCAAACGTTACGAGGTTGTAAAACTAGTCGAACGAGGAGATTGCTTCAATATTTTCCAATGGACTAAGGGAGTCGCCTATTGGTTGGACTTTCACAATATCCCAAAATTTCTTATCGATATCGATAGATTCTGCCCTGGTCTCGAGCGCCTCCAACTGTACGAGGTTGACGGATGGGACACAGAAGGACTCCGGCTACTGGCAAACTCAACCTTGTTACAAAGCCAAGCAACACTGGAAGTGTCAATTACACAGCCAATCGAATTAGAAGACGCTTTGATGGTGTTTCACACACTCACTAAAGTCGTGTTGCTCTTGAATGAGTACTCTGTGAGTGGGGACGGTGAGCCACTGAGAGTACCAAAGAGTACCAACGAAGTGAAATTGGACGGAAGAGGTGAGTGGTCGATTCTTCCCAGTCAAGTACATTCAGTATTGCATGATTGCCACCATGTGAAGAAGCTGAGTGTCGACATTGGTGGATGTATCGATAACCCAGTCGTGGAACGATTATGGGTCCCACCAAATGTGACGCATTTGCAGCTCCAGGGGTTCGAAGCTGCGCCAGTTATGATTGATTCGGAAGCCCTGCAGGTTTTGCATTTAAACGGCGTCAGTGTAGTCTGGACGCGGTTGGAATCGCTTATCGACCTTTCAGTGAGACGTGCGGCGTATCTTCAGATCGCAGCCCGCAATCTTCGAAGGTCTGAACTAATTGAATCCCATACCACTGAGAAGTATTTGGATCTATCTGTATCTTCAGCTTAATCATTTTAGAGAATCCTTTCAATATAAATTGGAATGCGTTGCATTAATGATAGATCTATGACAATCCAATATTACTCCTAAAGAAATAACAGGGGTTATGCGGCTCATTTTTCAGGCATTGGGAGAAGCCGCAACCCTCCAAAAACACGAAAATTAAAAAAATCAATGCAATAAATACAATAACGTTACATAATAAAGCTCTATATTAGCCCATTTACAATCGAGCAGATCGCTTGTACGTGGTGTAACCTTCAGCGTCGTGAGTGTAGAAAGTACCTCGATCGTACTTGGTCAACGGCAAGTCATCTTCAAGCTTGTGTGTCAAATCTGGGTTTGGAATGAAGTGACGGCCGAAGGCGATCAACACATTGTCATCCTCACCAGCATGCTTTTCAGCAAGGTCCTTGGTATAGCCACCAGCTCGGATCAAAACACCGTCCCAGATCAGTCGAATCCACTCGTTGGAACCAACGAACTTTTCCAAATCGTACATACCAGCCACTCGAGGTTCGACAACATGCAAGTATGACAATCGGTTACCGGCCAAAGCTCGTCGCTGAAGCTCAGTGATGACATAAGTGTAAGTTGGCAATGGTGACAAGTCATAGGCTGCTGGGCCCCAGTTCAACCATGGAGACAATCGCAGAGCGGTCTTTTCAGCACCAACAGCAGCAATCACAGCGTCGACAACTTCAAACAAGAATCGAGCTCGGTTTTCGACTGATCCACCGTATTCGTCGTCTCGCACATTGGCAGATTCGTCCAAGAATTGGTTAATCAAGTAACCGTGAGCACCGTGGATTTCAACACCATCGATACCAGCAGCAATAGCATTTTTGGCGGCCCGAGCGTAGTCCTGAACGTATTCCTTGATCTCTTCTCGGGTCAAAGCACGTGGAGTTTCCCGTTCTTTGGTAAGAGCATTTTCAGGTGGGTAAACTGCTGACGGTGCGACGTAATCATAGCCTCGAGATCGCAACATTGTTGGCGAGCCAGTTCGACCCAAAGCCCACAATTGCATGTAAATTGACGAGCCTTGGGCGTGAACTTTGTCAGCAATCTTCTTCCAGCCGGCAATTTGCTTGTCGTTCCAAATACCTGGAACTTGAGGATACAAACCGGCTCGTTCAGTGATGAAGGTAGCTTCAGTGATCAACAAAGATCCCGCAGTTTGAGCTCGTTGTTCGTAGTATTCTTCCATCAGTTGAACAGGAACATGGTCTTCAGTGGCTCGGAACCGAGTCAATGGAGCCAAAGCAACTCGGTTCTGAAGCTCAGTGGTACCGACCTTGATTGGCTTGTAGAGATTGTTTTGGGAAACGGTCATTTCTATGATGTCAGTCAAAAGGCTTATCTGGTTTTGATAGAGTACGGGAAAATACTTGGAATACACCCCTCTTATATACGCGGTTTTTTTTTTCACTGATACAACAAGCTTATTAACACTGAAACGGCTGTGATCCGTGAGACATAACGGGCGGGAGCGCATCGGACTTCTCTCTCTCTGGTCACAATTGTAGACCGAGGTAGGTCGGAGTAGGCAATTTTTACCTCCGAGACCTTGCGCCCCCTCCCGCGATCTGTCAGAGCCCGTTAGATTTCCGTGTTTTAGTACTGCTACGGGGTTTGCTCGCTTACATCAACGGCAATAGCATGATTTCAAATCCACGATCCTGCTCCCTTGATGCCTTGAGAGCCGAGAAAGATCTTCGCTGCGCAGCCCAACTAGGAAATTCAACGCCGGTCGACAGTTTCCATGCCCGCAGAGATCGATGCCTAGCAATCGATCAATTGATGTGCCGTTTGGAAATGGGAACTTTCTATGTATTTCTTCAAAGGCCGTTATGACCATAGTACTACGTAACAAAGACTACAAGTTCGTTATTACTTTCCGTTTGATCACGCCATGAGTTCCTGGAAACTCAGAAATTTTCTGCTTAGTCCATATCGATGGCTTGGCGATTACAAATCACCAAATTGAAATTCGTCACGACGGGTTCGATGGTGACGTTGCCCTAGCTGACAAAAAGGAGAAAAGAAAATAGCAGACGATTTGAAATTATGTACGCCTATCATCGCATTGGCCAATATGATCATGCAATCTGACAAGAATCGCGGTGATTTACTGGCCATACCATCAGCCGCACTTCCGCACTAACCGTGTCTTTTGCAGGGACCCCGACTGCAGCGTAGCCAAGTGACGACGAAAATGCATTTAGTGAATGCTTTACAAATGCGCTGTAGCACAAAGGAAAAATGGTATTTGTCCATTTCCCGGCTTTAACATAGCATTTGCAATCATGGAACAGTGGTTTGAAATCCGGCTCCAATTATCCCGTACACAGTTTGAAAATCGTGGGACAGATATAATCTTCCTTCCGACCCAAATCAGGCATAATCAGGGTCCGAGAGTTTTCAAATTCCGCCGGCTATGGCCCAAAGCTCGCGACGCTTGTTACGTGAATTCTTAGTTTCAAGTCGGGTTCTGGCCTAATAAATCCAAGTCATAGTTCCCAAATTCTCCAAGACTGGCCCAGTTGCTTAGGTATCAAGTTCATTTCTGGCATCAATGCGGGAAGAATTATGACATCGTAGTAATGGCATCGGGGAGGCCCTGAAGAACATCATTGAGGCACACGGTATGAATCCTGACACCGTTACCAGCCAATAATGGCATCACCTTATCCATAGTAAAGTCACTGGTGTACACGTTGATCCCTTTTAACGATGGAAACTCTAGGAGGGATTTGCATTGGTGGAAGCAGTGTTTCTGGTCAAACTTGCTCATCCCCTCGAATGATAGATGCAATCTCGTCGGAGCCATTCCTGGAACATTTAACACATCCAAAGACTTCTGGGTCTCTACCAAATGATTAACTACAATTGTCTTGATAGTCCCCGCATACAGTTGTATTCTGCTTGTATCTGAGATTTTCAACAGCAAGTCGAAGTCACCGCTGTGCAGCTCACGCCATAACAATCGAACGGCTTCACTAAACCAGATCCGGCTAACCAGTAGACAGGACCGTAAATCATTGCAGCTGCCAAGTAACAGCATTTGGCCAACAGATAGTTGCTTGGCATCTGGGACCAGATATTGAACAATAAGGGCCACGATCTCTGCCACCTCCATTGCTCGTGTCATCCTCGTTGGCGCACGGGGTTGTTGTGCGGTGGCTGGGCCAAACACCATCCACACACCAATTCATAATCGCCTCGCAACACTCGATTTTTTGGAGGTTTGACTGACTTTTCTGCAAGAGAACGTGTACGTGACAGCTCTAGCATAAACCTCCACGGGACCCATGCTGTTTAGGACCAGGACAGTCAACCGGTAAATCTGGCATACTCACGTACACCAGTTGCCTGATCCAATTACCCTCTATTAATTGCAGCCCTTCGAGGTTTACGCTTTCGATTCCATCTAGACATCCCTGAAGTCGTTTCAGGTTATATTCTGCATAGTCAGCAAACATCTGGCCTAATACCAACACCCTCAGTATATGTCTCAAGTGGTGGATAGCATCGAATACCTGACGGCTGATACGGTCAGTGGTTATCTGGCTCATGAGCTCATCTTGATAACCATCACCTCTTAATAGTAGCTTGATCTCCACCAGGTTTCTTTCTCTCAACGAGGCTAAAAATTTGTCCAAGCCATCTAGTTCGAGTGGCGTAAATATGCCGCTGAGCACAAAACTGAGCTGTGGTCGGTTCAATTGGTCTATCCACGTCAAAAGTGCCTCATCAGGAATCTGGGTGCACGCCAAATGCACAGTTCGCAATGCTTTGCAGATAGTTGACGGAGGTGGTAGGTGAATAACCGCGTTGGTTAGCTGCAGGTTGAATTGCAGAAGCTTTGCGATTGGCCCTTCCCCCAAAATATTTTGCGAATCTTTCATGGATACTACGCGAATCCTGTCATAGTACATCTGCCAGCATCTGGTTTTCCGGAGCTTCGTTAGCATGTCGGCGTTCACGTTGCGCCATAAAAGTCGGGCTGCTTCGTTGTGGAACACACGGCTGACGCTCATGCAACTCCTCAAGGTGACAGTCTCTGGATATGGGTTGAGACATTCAT
Organism: Blastobotrys parvus; assembly: GCA_030564285.1. NCBI lineage: Eukaryota > Fungi > Ascomycota > Dipodascomycetes > Dipodascales > Trichomonascaceae > Blastobotrys > Blastobotrys parvus. Next base: position 63,207 of record JAJLUP010000030.1, on the reverse strand, counting down.
CGCCTGGGTACAGGCAGTCCAAGATACTAGCCACGATCTCAGGCGTTTGCACTGCTCTGGCCACCGCTGTTGCCATTTTAAAGTTTGGAAGAACGTTGTCAAAGATAGTGCCAGGGTCCAACGCTGAAGGTGGGACAAGCACAAGCGGCTATATGCGGGGCCCCGGCGCGCCGCACCAAGCTAGGGCATCGCTCACCACACAGAATATCTCAAGTATCATTATTATTGAACGGCTCGTCTACAGATTAGATTAGAGTATTACGTGAAAAATGAAATAGTATTACAACAACAAAGCGGCTGCTGCGATCAGACCTGGAACAGCAAGCGTGGCAGCGATTCGACCGGCATTGTTTGACTGTTGAACAGCAGTGGAGGAGCCGGCAGACTGCTGTGGTGCTTGAGACGGTGCACCGGACGCGCCTTGAGACCCGGCATTTTGCCCAGAACCTGGTGCTTGAGTTGGTGCATTGGCAGCAGAAGAGCCTTGAGCTCCAGCATTTGTACCAGTTGGGCTAGGACGAACGTCAGTGCAGCTACAGTCAGTTTCGGTAACCACTGCAACAGAACCGGCACCACTACCACCGTTATTGCCACTGGCCTTAGCAGAGGACTTTGCAGACCCAGACGGAACAGCAGTACCCGAACCTGCGGCATGGCCAGTGGAAGCACCAGTGGCAGTGCTGTTCGAAAATGACTTGGCGCCTGAACTGGCAGAAACAGAAGCAGCGGAAGCAGAACTAGTACCAGAAGCAGAACTAGTAGCGGGAGCCGAAGAACTAGAGCCACCAAGAACGCTGGTCTTGGTATATCAGCCAGTGATGCTAGTTTTGCCGTCCATAGCATCCAGCAAAAACGAGAACGATCCGTTCGTACCGGCGTCAGCAGTACCGGTATGGTCTGTGTTCGGATCGATCAAGTACTCAACTTTAGCGCCTTCACTACAATACTCGCTGATTGTTTCATCAACGCTTGCAAGTGGCACGACTTCATCCTGGGCACCCTGGAAAACGTACAACTGGGTCTTTGGTGGAGACTTGCCCAAGGTCAGCTCTTGCAAGATTGACTGGATTTCCGGTTGATAGAGCAACTTAACGCCATCTTTCCAGTAAGAGAAAATATCCTCAAATGGATATTCTAACAAGTCCTGAGTCACGCATTGATGCAAAGCATCTTCGAATTTGGCTTTAGTAGAATTGTTGAGCTGAGCATCAAGAAGATTGGCAAATTTGGGGAATTCGGAAGCCAATCCCAAGATACCAGCCGGTAAAAACCCAGAATCAATCTGATCGTTCACGTACAAAGTAACAGCGGTAATGTTCACGACAAATCCTCCGACTGCGGCTGCGGTAATGTCGAGATCTGGGGCGTATTTCGGCTGCAGTTGTGCGGCCCACCCGGTCGCAATAGACCCACCAGAGTAGCCCCACATGGATACCTTAGCGTCCGAGTCGAGATATTCTGAAGACAGTACTGCCCTAATTCCGTCCAAAGTCAATTGCCCCTCAAGGATACCAGCAGTGAACGAACTGTTGGCACCTTCATAATCCGGTGTGCTCACGGTAATACCCTGTTGCAGCAATTGAATGAACGTGGAGTCAATAGTTGTTGTTTGCAAAGTATAAGATGGAGCACATCCAATCCACGTAGCGTCTTCAGCGCCTTGCATGGAAACGAAACGATCTTTTCGACCATTTTTTGGAACAAACAAAGTGGTGACAGCCGCAGTTGGATTGCCGAACGTATCAGAACTTCGGTACAAGAATTGATACCCAGTAGCCAAGTCGTCAGATAGCCCAATAATTGGGTTTGGAACTGGTCTTGAGCGAATGACCTCCCCGAGTTTTAAGCTTTCATAACCTGGTGGGCCAGTATAAAAAGGATCTTCGTTAGGGAGGACCGGGCTTGCGGCGGCCAGCATGGCCGCAGCCATGACAGTTAATAGCGACAACTTCATTACTTGATAGTGATGGGTTCTAAATCGACTTTTTTGATGAAAATGAGGGAAATACGCATAGTTTTAAATGAGCCTGCCGTCTGTCTGGTTAGAATCACATTCTTAACGGTCGTAAACATCCGATTATATCGCTTCCCCGCACGTTGATTGATCATACGATACATTGGTGCAGCCGCGGCGCATACGCCGTTGAAATGCGTTGGACGCATACTGCCGACAGTAATACCTCAGCCCATCAAGGTCACAGAATTCCACTTGATAGATCACCAGTTAAGCGCGTTTTCCCCCTACGTCTATGTGGGTCGCAATGGCACCAAGTCACTGTTGTCGACCCGGGTTTCTGTTGTTGCCGTACCGGTGATTCGGGACGGGGATACAGAACAGCACCACGCATCATGCACTGCACGGTACCAATACGATGTCCTAAGCACATATGGGGGTTAAGCACGCTACATAAGTCCAATTCGGGCAGGCAGGGTTCTGTTTTTAGAAGAAGAATTGCAGTTTCATGCAGAGCGTAAAATACGCATCCGGAATAATCAATTGAATCGCAACATTTAATTTTTAGGGGCTGCCGAGCAGTAGGTCTCCTAAATGAAACATTTGGCCATTATATGGCCAAATAGACGGACTTATGCGGGGATTGCTGCATGAGGATTGGGTATATGCAGCAACGAATCCTCCAATGCCTTTTCTACCGAGTTCTAGGTGGAGTTCAATGCACCTGTGACTCGAACGATAAGCTGCAGCCCCACAGCCAGATCCAGATCTAGGACTTGGCGCCGTGCCGTGCGGATATCGGCTAATATGCGGCTCGGGCGGAACCCTAAAAACACAAGAATCTATTGGGGAAGACAGCAGTCATTCTGGCACTTTATGTACTGCTGCATTTTTGGCATGTGCTTGGAGACGACCTCTTTCAAGCAGCCTTCGGCCATCACTGGGTCAGGGCTCGAGTACTGCAACTCAGGAAACAGCACTTCATCTGCACTCTCGCCATCATCCAACGAATCCAATCGCAATTCCAAACAGTAAACGTTGAAAAACTTCGCAAACATTGCTACGTTATGGGGTTCGTTATAGGACACCACTGACATTTCTAGTGTCCGCAAATGCGGCCACCCGTGTCCCATAGTTTTCAAAAATGCCACAGTCAAGTTCAAGTCTGTCATGGGGGTTTTGAAATCAAATTTGAACAACTTGAGCCCCGGGGTTGCCTTGGTGATACGAGCCATTAGCACATCATCAATCTGAGTAGCGGTCGTTCCAGTAATGGAGATTTGCAGTTCATACAAATGCGGCATGCTCGAAATCGCGTCAATAGTTCTCTCCAACGCCCGCTCCTTACTGGCCATTTCCAATGGTTCGTACAAGTCGCTAATACTGAATGCTAGAATGCTCAGCTTATGGCAATACTGGCTCAACGACCCAATGAACCCAGAAGTTGCAATATCATACATTCGAATTCGCTGCAAATTACCAAACCCGTGAGCATATTTCTCAAATATCGCCTTGTCCTTTACTGCCCTGCCCATGGGATCCAATACCCGTAAAGATTGTAAATACTTGTGCACTTTAGTCGAGCACACGACTTGCAGCAGTTGTTCAGTCCCTTCGCTCGCTGGACCATATACCAAACCCAGACCAATCGATCCCATTGGATAGTCAGCCACCTGAATGAAAAACGGAACTGCTCTGGTGATATGCGAATCCATCAAGTTGACTTGCAACGAAATTTCAGGTTTAATTTCGAGCTCATTCAGATCAGCCATGAATCCATTTGATGGTACCGAGTGGGCATTCATGTATACCTTTCTTAACCAAGGGCTTATAAATTGTCGACAGTATTCAAATACCGCGTCTGATCTCGCCTTGCCTTCATTGCCGTGGGCAGGGAAGAGGTAGATATTCATATCTCGAACTCTGAACTGCCCTGCATGAATCGCCGTAATATCCAATGCATCGCCTTGCCAGTCTCGAAGAGATACTGAAAGCACAGATCCTGTATATATGCTTACTCGAGGGCTTTTATTCAATGCTGCCAGATGCTGCAACCGTCGATTGTCGCAGTGGTTCCAAACGATACGCACCGTTTCCCTGAACCACAACTGGTTAACCGTTAAACATGACCGAAGGTCGCTCTTTTCTGAAATCATCCCTTCAGAGTCCACATACTGCACGAGATAGCTCAACACAATCTCCAAAATCTCTGGCGTATCCAGTGGATGTAGCGTCATAATGCCATTTGTAGTATTGCGTGTGAGGCGGAGAGCGGAGAGCGGAGCTTCCGGCGAGTCGGGACTTTCTCCGATGCCGATGTACTACCTTCGGCGAAAAATGGATGACAAGCATTGGTCCGAGAATCACAGAATTAAAAAGCGAGAAGTGACTTTTCCAGGGTTCGGATAAGGCTTCATTCGTTGATTGGGGTACTCTCGACGTTCGTTGTTCGGCGTGTTTCCGGACGTATATGACGGTTGAAGCGGCTCCCGGCGAGCTACCGTGCGTATATGACGGTTGAAGGTCGGTGGTCCCTGTTAACAAGGCCTCGACTCAAGCTAATGCCACACACCAGGAGACGGCGCCTCTGGTAGCAACCAGCTGTTGGATCTGGCCAGGGAAAGAACTGTCTTACCTGGTTAGAAACATTGCTTGATATGATAGTCCATTGTAGTCTCCGAAAACAAGAGCTTACGTCGGACGGCAGCCGTCATCCCGCGGGTGTCAACCGCGTTTGGCCAACGGTTCTGCATGTCCTGCATGAACAGTTCCAAAAAGAGGGTTGATGTCTTGCAGTGGTATGCCGCATAGGGCAAGTCTTTTTCTTCGTTAGACTTTTTTTTATTGATTATCATTCTATAACATCGATACGGCGCCGCAAAACCTTCGAAGTTCAAACTCTTTACAATAGAACCTGATGGTTTTGCCGAGTATTCTTGAACTCGATGGATTTCGGAGTGCGATGCAGGCCTCGGCTGGGCATGGCCATGGCCGCCTTTGGGTACTTGTCTCGGGAAATGCATGGCAGTGCACGGCAAAAAATTGTCCCTGAATCTGAGACTTTTCACCTGTCATCAGTGCCTCACTGAGCACTTTTTATCTCTCGACCTTTGACAAAGCTCATATCAAGAGGCAAAGTCCGAGCCAGTACCTGGAATATGCATTGTGGAGGGCGTTAATGCACGTCAATGAAAAAAAAAAAAAAAGTAATTGATGCTCCGGCAATGACATGTGTGCAAGGGCAGAAATTTATAAATACTGGAACATTAGGACTGTAATTATTCTGCTATAACAATAAAACAATAAATTATATCATGAAGGCGGTCATATCTGGTCTTTTATTGCTCGGCTGTGCACTGGCTGCCCCAGCAGGAACCAAGGGCGTTGTGTCGTTCCCTCTCGGCACCCACCGTCTAACCAAGCGAGAAGTCGACGTATCGTTGCAAAATACTATCTATCGTTATGTGGCTGAATTTGAAGTTGGAAGCGATTCCCAAAAAGTTGAAGCATTTGTTGACACAGGGTCTTCAGACTTGTGGTTTTATGCCCCAGATGCCAATCCGCAGAGCAGTTCTTACGTGTTCGACTCCAGCAAAAGTTCGACATGTAAAGTCGTCAACGACGATTTCAGCATCACCTATTCCACCACTGCAGCAAAGGGAAAGTGGGTTAATGATGATATCAAACTTGGCGGAGCCACTATAAAGAATCAGCAGTTTGGACTGGTCGACACGCCCGCCTCACAGACTGGCATGACGATGGGGTTGTTTGGTGTGGGGATGCAAGGCCTTGAAGAAGCCAATCCAAAATACTACAATTTTCCAATGAGTCTCAAGGCTCAGGGAGTGATCAGCTCCACTACCTATTCACTTTTTCTGGACGATTTGGAGGCATCTACCGGTAGCATTTTGTTTGGTGGAGTTGACCATGCCAAGTATACTGGGGATCTGTTCCAACTAGACTTGAAACAAGCAAACCGATTCTCAGTTGATGTATCTGTTAAGGGCTATGGATCGCAGGTCACAGCTGTTCTTGACTCGGGCTCAGCATACATCTATCTTCCTGAAGACACAGTGAGTGCAATTGCTAAAAACTTCGGTGCCACTTGGAACGACCAGCTCGGGTGGTATTTGATGGACAACGTTCCATCGGATGGCGTGGAGTTTGATTTCGACAGCGGATCAATCAACATGCCTGGATCAGAACTTGCAATCCCATGTGACTATCAAGGATGTTCACAACCGTATGTGCTACCTTTTCTTCCAAGCTCCAGCTCCAACAATGATATACTTTTGGGTGTACCGTTTTTGCGAAGTGCTTACGCATTGTTCGACATTGACAACCAAAAAGTGTCACTAGCTCAGGCATCATATTCATCTCAATCTCAAGTAGCGGCTGTATAGTAGTTATGTCCAACTGTTTTTTGTATTATATTAATTTTTTGGGTGCTCATAGAGATGATTTGCGAGAAGCCGCTTCCGCTTCGCGCGCCGCTTGTGCCAGATGGAGCTCGCGCCAGATCCGGCGCCGCACCCACGCAAAATTTTCGCCGCCCGCGGCCGGCCGGCATGTACCACTCCAACTCGTCTCATATGCATGAGAATGAAAATTCTGCAAAAAAATAGAAGCTCCTAAGAGGAGTAGCGATGTCGACAGGATTCGAACCTGCAACCTTTGGAGCCGAAATCCAATGCTCTGCCATTGAGCCACGACACCTGAAGAGGTGATCATATTTGATGTCTTTTTTTGTTTCACGGTGATATATAAAGGTCAAATTTTAGGTCAAAAATCGCGTTTTTCGCAGGCTTGGCCGTATTCCGCCACAATACTACGCTTTTGAATGGCATATAAGTTGTTTGAGGCCTATTTGAACGGGACTGAGTGAATTACTGGTGTCTCAAAACCGTGGTTTCAGCTTCCAGATCGCGAATCAATTTTACACAACCAATGCTGGTCACGCAGAAATGGGCCTAAGAAATCATCTTGATGATTTGAAAACACTTTTCTGTGTTGCTGTTTATGAGCTGATAACCGTTTGGGTGGTCAAGTATTATGCGATCACTTTTGAGTTCGCCGCCGCACCAAGTGATCTACCCCTTTACCATCCCAGTGGCCCGAGGTAAGTTTTCAAACGGTATATACCTGCTATTAACGCTCGTTTATAGGCTTGTATTTTCGTTTTGTATTCTGTTAAAGGGCGGATAGTCTGAATTTCCATCCATCAATGGTAATGAGAGCGAGAAGCTAGCCATAATTGTTCCTTTCAAGTCGATATAAGACTTCCTCAGCTTCAGCATACAAGTTGATAATAATATGGGATAAGCCAAGGTATAAGTGCTCAAGTGGGTGGTTTTGCATGTAAGAAGTGGACGCAGGCCCGTTCGGACTGCCGGTCGGTCGGTAAAGCGGCTCGCATACCACACTAGACACTGCCTTTATGTTTGCTATACAGCTCAACACGACACAGCCCTCATATGTATGTATTTTCGATCACGAAATGTCCCTCACGTGGTGATACACCTAGCTACAGAGTGCAACTGTGGCATACGTCTGAGCCCTGATCGGTTTTCTTAGACGTCCGTAAATAGCATAAATGCTCTCTATGTAGGACGGAACACCGGAAACTGCACGCCGTTATTATTATTATTATGTCTGTTGCCCCACATACTCCACCGATCTACACGGATCGGGCTAGCAGATTAGTCATGGGGTCGTTCTGCCGTTAGCTATCATGGCATCGGTTTCAACGGTCAGGAACGATGGGGCTCTCTTGCTGTTGAAAATGGCCATATGGAAGTAGCAGCTCGTTGACTTGCGGTCATACCGCCATACAAACAGCTCGTCGGTTGCCAATATCTTTCAATAACCATTGGCTGAAGCAAGAGTGTTTACAATAACACAGCACGCTGGTTAGGCTCTCTGAGCCAAGCGGCTTGCTGGGCGATAAGAGGGTCGGCAGTGTCGGATGGTTGATGATCAGCCGGAACCCATGGTGGGGATATGCGTCACGTTGCTTAAGAAGGCCATGCGGTTGCCACTTGACTTGTAAATATATAAATGGCGGCCAAGAGCTCAAATATTTCGAACTACAAATTATACTCACAAATGACTACAACGACTTCTTTGACCCTTTTTGGTGCGGCATGGCACGAACATTTTGCCCCTGAGAGGCTGCCCCTCAATATCTCCAACAGGAAAATAGATCTGAGACGTATCGCCACACCGCCATTGGATCCACATTATGACGCCGCAGAGGCATTGCAAGATCTCAATGCGCAGCTACAGAAGCTATCCTTCCACAAGAGCAGTGGTGCATACGACGATAACGACGCAGGGTGGTGTTGCCGCAGTGATGATGCGACGGCGATCAGCATCATCAGCAAGAATGGGGAGCCAGGAGAATGGATGCACTAGTCTGGATCTGGCGGCAGTTCCGCATCTGTGACAACCTAATCTAATCCACTCGCAGATCCAATTTACACCACCTTGGAAGTTTTATTGCACTATAAAAGGTGGGTGACTGAAAAAAAAAACTGATCCTGGATTCTTCATCCGTTCTATTTCACTTCCTCCTAATCAGCAAATCATGCCAACATTCGACCCGCCTAAGAATCAGCCAAGCCAATCACAGCCCCCTCAACGACAACATCAGTATGGGCGGTATCATCCGTCTCAAGTTACAACACCACCCCTAAACTACCCGCGAAACCCTGACGGATCTTACCGACGGATGCCCACTCCACCATATCGGTAAGTTGTGGCCTACGCTGCATCAATTGCATGCTCTCTTGCATACTATATTCTTTTAATTGTAATATATTTATTTTTGTTCTTAGTGCGTATATTGATCATGAAACATCAGATCTCGAGCCATCCACGCCGCACAGCACCGCCCAACCAGGCGGTTTCACATACGCATACCCCAACACATATATCTAATGTTATATAAACCCTTAAGCACAGCTCCACGTTGTGAGTCGCTTTAAAGAACAAACATGCAATTCATTGCACATGACTCTATCAGTCTGGACATGAAATCAGACACCATGTCAGATGGTTACAGCAGATGACATGGCTGATGAGGCGACATCGACATCGACCCCGACCTCAACGGACAGATTAGCGTTACTAGCATGCAAGGAGTTCTCGCTCGATTGTGCTTCGCTGGCTGAGCTTACAAGCAACTGCCACAAAACAACCTGGCTCAGTAGGCTCAAAAATCTTGTTCGACCCAGAACAGCTCATAGAAAGTATTATAAGATGGAATAGTTCCTTGTTAGTGAAAAGAGTATAAATAAATTACAAAAGCATTGCCCCTATGGCCATCACGAGCCCGGCACCCAGGCAGCTCTGCTCGGTTGGTATCTGTATTTTAGCCCCAGAGTTCCCCGATCTCACAGTACTGGAGCTGGTACTGTTGACAACAGTCGGTACAGCCGTTGCAGTAGTAATCACAGCTGATGTTGCGGTGGTCAAGTTCTCGTCACCAAGTCCTTGTGTTAGATTGCCACATATATCGACTCTGCTATGGTCGCTATTGTCTTTATCAATCACATGAATGCGGTAGTTCAGCTGTAATGTCGTCGGCAATGTCGAATTGAACTGCAAAGACGCTGCTTGCCCCACCACATCGATCACAGGAGGCAACGGCCCTCGATATTGGACGAGCGAATTGCTTGGATTCCCCATTTGGTACGCTTCAACTGCCCAGCTATTCGCAATGAAGATTGCAGGTATATTCAGATCGTCGAAAGTTCCAATGCCACTTGCTGAAAACGACAAGCGCAGTACACCGGTGCTGTATTGTGTGCAAGGGATCTCTTCGCAAGAAGAGTTTGCCAAGTGTGCAGTGACCTGCAAGCCATTCGAGAATTGGCCAATTTCCAGCTTCATCCCGGCTGGACCTTTCGTCACATTGTTTTCCACAATATTTGCAAACTCCTTCACGACAGACAGATGTCGCGGCTTTAGTTCTGTATTGTTGTTTTGGTAGTCGCTGTTGAACAGGTATTGCAAGCTGGTTTGGATCGACTGTTTCTGGGCATACCCCAGCCCGATATATGCCATATTCGACACAATGTCACGGAGATTTGTACAATTATCGTATCCAAAGTCCTTACAAAAGTCCATAGCCGTCATAGAACTTGTAGAATTGCCTGCCGTTGATATATAAGTTACCGAAACACTCAGGCTGTCATTGCCGAATGTGTGTCCCCCCGTTACTGTACCAGCTAACTGGTGCTGTGTGATGCAGTGCAGCTCGGTGCTGAGCACCGAGTTTTCGCTGCTGATGTTCGCCAACGGCAGTCGATTATCAGCAGCCGTAAGTCCTACCAGCAATGCAAGCAGTGTTCTTCTCATTACAGGTCGTTGGAGTGAAGTAAAGGCCAGCTGCTGCAAGAGAGGGAGAGAGAGAAAAAAAATTAACGAACAAAAAGGTCGGCGACGCAGCACAGAGGCTGCTCCACATCATTGGCAGTGACAGTCGGATGGTCTCAGAGATGGATGCATCTCAATGATGTTCACAAAAACGCTCGCATGCGGACTTCCTGGGAAAGCCATTGTGCCACTTGGGATGTGATTGGCCGTCGAGCCGGCTGGTACCGACCGATGAACATGCGTGTTGCAGCCACTGTCTCGGCCACTTCATTCATTTCAACGGTCCTGCGCGACCGCCGCCCATTACGCCGTACGATAGCTTAAGAATACTATGGTAAGCTCTGCTAAGATCGAAACCAGCTTCCCACGCTGTGCAAAGCCAACGATAAATATAAACACCGAGTTGGGTTCTCCCCGTTTTCGGGATATGTTTGGTTTCCGGGTTGGCTCAAGCGACTCGTGTCGGGTGAACTTAGCCCCGTTGATATCGACAGAGGCAAGGCACAGCTTGCAATATCCATTTCGATAGAACCCTCGACATCATTGTGGTGTCTATGCGAAACTCTGGAAGTGGGTGATTCTGGGACCTTCCACGTTGTGTACACCATGCATGCGTTCCTAAGAGTACCGGTGCGGCTCAGGTGCTTCCCCCTTTCATATCCGGAAAGTTGAGAGGTCTTCAAAGCCAAAACCGTTATTGTCGATGCGAATACAAGTTGCACAACTACTCAATACCAAGCAGATGGATGGCTATCTCAAGACACCGTTACCAGTTGTGTTGCCCCGGCCGCCTTCACCCCACGCTTCTGAGCCGCAAGAACATGCGCTGGCAGGTACAGAATTCTACCCCAATCTCGTTCTTGAGCCATGGCTGTCTTTTAAGTCGCTTGTCACAGCGTTATATGACAGAATTGGGTTCACGACTGGAACGAGCTTTGATGGAGCCTCCGTCAAGTACCCGCTTGCCGACTTGCAATCACCTCCAGCACTTGATTTGGCAATTAATGTTAACGTTGTGAGACCAGTATTTGTACTGCTCACATCATTGGGCTACAGCGTACGTGCGAGGTACAATGATCCAATATCGCCTTTGTCGCTGGCGACTGTGGCATCAACCATATTAATCAACGCTTCGCCCTTGATGCATATCCACAATGTACTGCCAGTTCATGGCGGGCTCAAGCGATGCTACGATGCCAGTAGCAGTGATTCCTGCGAAGACGATGTCGAGAGAGGTATATTGAAGGAAAACTGGAGAGTGGTGTCTCAGACGGTTGCTCGGGCTCTCAGCCTCAGCACAACCCGATTCATTGCCATAACTGACTACACCGACACTTTACTACTACATGCAGAGCAATGCTATGATATCAACATTGTGTGTTCATCGCTGTGGCTCAACCACTCGTCGCGGTCACCAACGGTGCGAGAATCAGTCGCTGCTATTGCTTATCACAGTATGCAGCAGTTGTTTTCCACTATGGCATCTAAAGCTACTGCGTTACCATTGCAAATCCAGTCTAGTGTGTCCCGTATCAAAAGTCTGCACCGTACATTGGAGTTGCATGTTCCAGTCACGCATGCTGAGCTCACCGGCATCGAACACGCTACTTGGTCGCGCCGCAAGGTGTCAGAAGCGTCATTTTTCAACGGCCTGCATGAGTCGGGGCTATTAGACTACCTGCATCACCATGCTGAGCCGAAAGTGCTGAAGTCTCTGATACCAAAGTCATGCAGTGACACAGGCGCAGTATGTAGCATAGTATCATTTGGAGAGGTTAAGGCGTTTGAAAAAGTATACGACCACCATTGGCTATCGGAGAATTACCCCAGGAAAGGATTACATCCTGACGACCGGCGCACCAGCCGGGTCAACAGGAGCAGTGATGCGTTTGGGCGAGAGTACCACGCTTACGACCGCCTCTGTCGGATTCAAGGTACCATGGTGCCATATTTATTTTGCGCAATAGTGACTGATCCGTTTGGGCACCACGACATTAGAATCCCCGGCCTTCTGATGGAATACCTATCCGGGTACGAGAGATTGGACCAGTGGATGCGGCACAAACTGAAGCCAAGCACAGAACCCTATCGAACTGAAAGCGAGAAATGGGTGGAAGTCCAAAATAAGACACGACTGATCTTGCACGGTGTTCACGATTGTGGAGTCGCTCATAACGCGGTGGGTAGTACAAACTTTATGGTGCGGCCAGTCGACTTGGCGGTGGTGCTGGTAGATTTTTCACATTCGAGTCTGACGTTCAAAAAGGACCAACATGAACATGATTGGTCGCAATGGAAGAGAATTTGGTCTGTGTAAGAAGCATCCTTACATTTCACCGCAATTAGAAATACTAACCGGCACCGTAGGCGTGCCATCTTTGAGCGGAACCCTTTCAATCTGGTCCACAATATCTCGTCCTTCAATCACTGATCCAAATGCTACATTTTTATTGTCGAATTCTGGACAATTGCGAGTGCAGATGAAAAATTGACATCCATTGGTATTTGGTCCAGAGCTTACCATACTCACCGTATACCTTTGATGCTTGATCGAGAATCCCTCATCCGGAAACATTGACATACCGTAAATAGATTGCGATCCCGTACCGTCGTTTTTGAGAAAATCACCACTCTGGATCAATTGACCCCTCGATATCGCATGGAACGGCGTGTTCTTGTATCCTTGTGGGACGCCGCGTATCCGATATTCGCCAGTGCAATACTGGCGGAAATTTTCACATGTCTTTGGCAATTTATCAGTCTCTAACTTTATTTTTATTCTTCCCAGTAGGTTGTCACCAACCGATACATCCAGGAAAACAATTGACATAGGGAAATGACGTGAGGCGATGATTGTGCTGATGGTGGATCAAATGAATGCATTGGGACAAACATTTTTTTCCTCTTTTCTTTCCTGGCCGCATATCCGAAACTCTCACTCTCACCCACCATCAAAGAGTTGACCTTTTTATTCTATTGACAAAAAAAATGCTGGCGATTGCAGCATTGTGTATGGTAGTGATACTGATTGTGGTGCTTCTGCCAGTCTTCAACGGCATTGGATCATACAAACAAAAGATTCTAGCCGATAATCCCGAATTGGCCGCACGAGAAGAACGACGACGACTCCGCAAGCTCGCGAAAGAGAAGGAGAAACTGGAACACGCCAATGACGGCATGTACCGACCTGCATCTTGGGATGCAGATTACTACAAGGAAAGTTCATCAGTATCAGGTGCAGACAAGAAGCCAGGAATCACGAACCGAGGGCTGAAGTTTAGTCTTGGAACTCAATACAAAAAAGAGACTGAGGACCGACCTTATCGAGATCCAACAAAGCCTTATTCAAGTCACATCGACAACCAATTTGATTACGACAAGTTCATCAAAGAGCAAGAAAACGAAGACAAACCAGACTACGCTCAGAAAGCTAACGATTTAGCATAGTTGTGTAATCGTTTGTCAACTCATGCATGCATACGGCAAGTTGGCCAACTTAATCTCTATCATGCAAATATGTATCCTGATCGATGAATTCGCGGACACTAAATGGTAATCAAGTTTACCACAATTTCGTATTTCAGACAATCCGAACAGTATTGCTGCGTAACTACATTACCAATTGATCGTGGATGAGGTTCAGCCGTACTGCTGCTTTGCAGCATAACGATATGGACCCGCATCGGCTATATCTAGGTCTTTTCTAGCTCGTTTCTGTCTATCAGAGCAAACACTATTGATCGATTGATCCGGCACGAATCGCTGGTTTTTGCAGAGATCTTGATTACGGTGTCTATATGCATTAGCTAGCAGACGGAAGAACTATCCGGTGGTCTACAGCCGTTCTCAAGCAAGCTCTCGCACAATCCTGGTGCTTTCGACTTGTTTTGGCTGGTGCGCTGGCGGGGTGGTCTCTTCTTGCATTTATTCACATGGTTCTTGGGTTTTATATTGATGCGGCTCGTCAATGAAAGGCTTCCATTGTACACCCGTAGCATAAGTAATATCGCCGCATCTTATCTCGTACGACGCACTGCGTGCAGCTTTTTTTTTTTTGCTCGCTTCGATCGTTCGAACTTAGATCCGTATCATCAGGCTAGTCAAGGCGGCTTGCTCACTTACCAGACCGTGGTGATCGATTTGGCTCTCCGCCGCACCGATACTCCGCATACCAAGCTAAGCTCGAGCGAAGCGAGCAAAAAAAAAGCTGCACGCAGTGCGTTCTTATGAGAGAAGAAGTCCCGCTGCGCTTCGCTCGATATACTCGGTGTTGACAGCCGCTCGGTATCAGGCTAGCTATGGCTGTGATCACTTACTTAGGCTAGAGGGTCGACGATAGATGCTACATATCCCGAGCTAAAATCAGCCTGTTGATCAATTGACCCTCGTGATATGGATCGTTCCTGGAGCCCGTTGGCCTATCTATTCATAGACAGGCGTAAATTCCACTGATCGATCCAAGAATGTCGCTTATTTTCTGCCACCGCCGTTAGGCTCCAACCAGCATGGTCGGCTTGGGATGCCATTCGAAACACTGCAACGCTGCAAACCACACACAGCCGTAGCCCCTCCTACCCCATTTCATCGCTGGATATGATATCCTGCATTGACCACCATCCCATCAGACAGAATCAATAATCCGATAATTAATTCCGACTTATCGAACGCAACGCAAACGCACAAAATTGGCACGGCGCCGTTTGTTCCTCCCAGTTGACGAAAGTCCAGGAAGGGAGGGCCAACTCCGCACTCTTTAAGCATGGACGACGTACGTCCCACCGGGCATCGATGTCTCAACGCGATTCTTTCACCACTCCATGTGACAATGAGCCAAAAGCAAATCCTGGCCACCAGTGATGATCCAGAGATAGAGCCAGGCGCTGAGATGCGATAGGCTCATCACGGCCGCGCTTGGGACTTTTCTTTCCATCTCCGGCCCGGAGTCCGGTGTTACCCGGAGATGTCTCACCCATTTCGCCCTGTCAACGGCCGTTAGGCTATGGGGAGGGGTACCGGCGCGCGCAGGCGCAGCTCATCCCATCGTATGTGCTTTATTAGCACATCGCCATATTGATCTACGGCCGCCCAGAGCAACAGAAACATCTGCCGGGGCGCGGGACACTCCCCCCACGGCAGCAGCATGTCTCACTGCTGTCTCAGCGTCGCATTTGGATATCTATGACCACACGCCGATGTCGCCGCCTTGGATCTGATACCTGCGTCCCTTTCATTTCTTTTGGCCCCCCATCCATATCAATTGATCCACCCATCCATGCGATTCGAATATCGGTTTTTTTTATTTTTATTTTTCCCCTCCCCATGATCTGCCGTGTAGTATAAATTCACTGCAGTCTCCCCATTTTCTGCTATTATCTAGCTTTATTCAGTTCGGTTTCGGTTTTGGTTTCGGTTCGTTTCTTTTCGCCATTCATTCGACAAAACCATGACTCAACCGATAAATATCCCGCGATACTCGTATCAGTACGAACCTCACCACCATCACCAACAGCCTCAACCTCAGGGACCTCAGCAGCAACACCAGCAACAATCGCAACGACCGCTACTATCATCTCCACATATGTCGTACATGTCACAGCAACAGCAGCAGCAACATCAAGCTCCTCCTCCTCCATCTCCATATTCATCTTATAGCGGCTCATTACCATCTCCTGGACAGATGGTCCGACATGGTCCAATGCCTGCTCACCACCAACATCCACATTCACACCATGCGGCACAACCTGTACCTCCACCGCAATCTTCAAGGCGATATTATGACGAGGCTCCTCCTTCGCCTGCACTGAGCACATCTTCCTCGGATCGTCGAAAAACACCGAGTTCTTGGTCTCCAGATGACGATTTAGTGCTGCGACATCTGAAAGAGCAGCTGAAACTGGGATGGAAAGAAATTGCATCTCATTTCCCTAACAGAACTACAAATGCTTGCCAATTCCGATGGCGGCGGCTCATATCTGGCAATTTGCGACAGAGTTCTGGTGGCCCAATGACACCGGTATCAACACCTGGTATAAGCTCTGGACCGGTTGCTCCTGGACCACCACCGCCTTCAGTAAGACCACCACCAATGATGCATCAATCACATTCTTATCCTCCACCAATTCAAAACTTGCCTCCAGCAGGTCCTCCCCCACAATTACATATTCCTATTTCTAACAATCGGCCTCCATCACCCACGGACTCCAATACCAAGAGGTGGCGACCGGAGGAAGATGACATTTTGTCACGGGACGATTTGGATGTCAAGGAGTTCTCTGTCTTACTGAATCGCACAGAGGAAGAAATTAAGGATCGAATTGCGGAATTGAAGGGAAATTCCCGTACAGTGGTGGCAAAGCAGCCTACTCCTCCACCATCTGCATCGACGTCTTCTTCAGCTTCATTACCGTCATTGGTCCCGTCATTATCAGCTACTAGTCCGACAAATCGACCTTCTCTTTCCAAGAGTAAGACCAACGGAGGTAGCTTTTTCGATGGGTTGAAATTGCCAATGCCAGTTATGCAAAATCGACCTGGAGTAGGAATGGCTCCTACTTCTTTGGAGACTTCGTTATGAACTTGATTCAGATGAACTATTACGAGCTACGATATGATTATTTTATGAAGAATTTTGTATTACTATTTGATTTATTATATTTTATCAGTTTTTCTTGATACTCCTGTTTCCTGAGCATTGCTTGAAAATACCGAACTTTGCTGCAGGATTATCGCATTTTAGAGAATAGGATGATGATATACTGTGGCCAGCCTCTTTTGGAAGCAGGCATCCAAAAATTCAGGGTCAAATTGATTGTCCAATCGGAGTCTACACCTGAACACCGCAGTGAGCCATGAGGGGGGAAAAGCAAAAAAAGTAATGGAATATTTAGGCAACGTTCACCAGGTTCTCTCGATCGAATCATTCGAAGAGGCTGTTCTATCAGCGAGTCTTCGATTTTGGCACGCATGTTTGGATTCGTCTGTTTGTTATGGCAAGAACCAATTCAGATGAATAGCATGACCATTGATAGGATCACCAATTTCATTTTCTTTTGAATTTATTTGTTTTTTTTGTTTTTGCATATTTCGTCTTAGCCTAGCTAGGATGGTTCATGCGGATTTTACTAAGCTGATCCAATGGAGTGGGCTCGAAGTGATGGAGCTGCCTCCACTTGAAGGAACCGCGGCGAAGTTCCTGTACATCCTTGACAATTCAATCCACACGCCCTCCTGTAGGATCATCAAAGAGCATCGCAATTTAAAGCATAAACATTTCTTCTTGCTATTGCTCTAGGAGGAATGAATACAATTGCACACGTACGGCACTGATAATGAAAGTACTGTGGGGAGTGGGCAGGGGCCTCAGATACTTTTGCTGAGACAAAACCAATAAAACTGAAGTTCGCTTAATAGAAACAAGAGAAATATTTGAACCGAATCTCGGGCCGAGTTATGCACGATACGGCCCCAAGCTTTATTGTGCGGATATGCTAGATAAGTGTGGGATGAGATGAGGATCAGGCGGTTGAAAGTGCAGCCCTGTAGACTTCCAAAGGCAAGATCTTCACCTCAAACCGCAAATCAACCGTAGGAATTCTCCACATTCGGAATGAGCCTAATATGACTGTTGTGAAACGGCAGTCCAAGTTTGGGAAACAGTTCCGCGAAATCACCAATGGGCCCTTATATTATTGGAGAAATCTATGATGGCATCGCTTGGCAATTCTAATACATGCAGTGCACTAAGTTTTAGCCAGCCTTACTGCCGAATTCAGCTGCCTTTAACAACGAATGGCCATTTTATTAGGATGCTGATAAAAAAATTCTAGCAGTCGTGTCTGATCGGATCTCTATATAACAGCCCCTGGATTTGCTGGTCTGTTCAGTCGTTAGATCTCCGGTAAGTCGACTTAAACGGCCCGAAAGTCCCAATCCGCACAAGCGGCGGAAACACTATATCATCGATGCCCCAGCCCTAGAGCACCGGAACCCAGCCCGGGCGATTGCCCTGTCTCACCGCATGTCTCAGCTTAAGACAGCTATCTGAGACATGAGACTTGTTCTGCATGGTGCAGATCGTGCATCATGCGCCCGCCGTTGTGCTGGGTCTCGCTCATTTCCTCCCGGTTTTGGAAAGCTTCCCCGCGGCTGTAGGGCTCTTTAGACTTTCTGATTGCGAAGCATCGGTTGTCCAATAGGAACACACACCGACCGTTTCTCCTCATTGCGCTGCGATCGATTATCCTGGCATCACCGCCACGCCGCATTGCAAGGTAGAGTGCTGCGCATAAGCATGGTAACCCTGTGCCGATACGAAGCGCGATACGACAAGCTCATCGCACCGATTATGCCAGATAGGTGTTGTGTTCTCGCCCCTCCTTGAATCAAACATCGATGTCTCCTATGGCAGCTTTTCTTCGTTTTTGTCTAGCTGGTGGTGAATAGTTTTGGAATCAACTAGACTCAGTTGAAGCTCTCTTTATGAGACTAGAGTTGTGCCTCAAGTTCAGTCACACGAATCTTTGGATTGCTGTTCCATGCTTCATGCACCAAACCTCAGCTCGCCGTTGAGTAGCGCAACTGCATCGATCAATGATCAGGCAGGAGGCACCCAAACCGAATTTAGGGATACATTGATGGGCCATGGTTCTCAGTGATAGGTTGATCGTGATTATTGTGAATGCATTTGGCCAGTTGCTTTTTAACTTTGGTCATCAATTGATCCCACGAAGTTGTGAATTGATGCGCATCAATTCATCTTGATTGAGTGGATCGATGCCGACGGGGAGGGGCCGATCACCGCTCCAAGATTCCGGTCAGATAGAGACCAATAGCTATAGCTGCAATAGCTGCTATAGGTAGCTCATCAATCGACGTGCATTACAATAATCATCATCCCACAGGTTTGCCACATTTATTTTGTACTAATATATTCCGTATCTAATCCATTAATTAGCATTTGATAGCCTTGTGCCAATGCCGTCTCTGGGACTATGAACCTATAATCCGTCCAAAGCAGGACTCCGAGTGCGAGTCAATTGATCTGGATTCTGGACCTGACAAAAGCAATTGCAGATTAGAGGCTGAGACACGGAGAGGCACAGTGATGACGACATGTGTTCGAGATGTCACCCCCGTGCACGGCAGGGCATTAATGTTTGACTAAGCAAGCCGTGGCCATGGCACAATAGCTGCCCGCTCTTAAAATTGACTGGAGGGGGGGCTGGCTGCGCGCAGTGCTGGCCCGAGGAATCAAAATGATCAGTGCCTGACTGGAACCCCCTCCACACCATCAACAAAGTAGATGAACCATTATCTCATGACCGTTCCCAATATGGGTTGGATGGGATCCAGGCACCGCCCTGGAATATACGGTATTAGGCCAATTCTTATACGGGCCTGAAGACAAAGGAAACAATTAAGAGGGCCACACCAATAGTTGTGGATCGAATGAGCAACAACTTCTGTTGCCAGAAAATCACGGAGAGCCTAGAGATTTCGTTCGTTCGTTCGTTATGATCGATTTTCTCAAGTCGGGTAGCTGGATAACTAGGGGCTTGGGGCAGATATCCATAACTGTGCCGCATTGCCGGTAAAACTAGGCTCATCTAGATATCACACTGATTGGCTCATTGCTTAGTCAACAAACGAGGGTTGCATCGATGGATCGATTCATGAAAGATGATGGTGCAGCCGATTATCTGGCGTTGAAATCGATGAGCAGCCATCGACGGATCTAGCCATCCGCATTTCACAAAGCTCTGCTCCTCAAGTTGGTCGGTCGGGGTTGCTGAAACCCTGGGCCCTTCCTTCCTAGTCGTAGTGGTCTTGTTTGTTTGTTAAAAACAAGACAAGTTTTACACTCTTCAATAGTGTGCGAAAAAGTGTGTTTATCTGGATGATAGATCAGACAATGAAACATGCATTGAGGGGTCCTTGTTTCTACTTCGGTATTTTTATCGAGTGTTTCACGGGATTGTCGCATGTACGCACGGGAAGCCGAAATATATTATTGATAGACAGTTGTAGGCGGCGCACGTACGTACGTAGTCTATTTGCAAAAGATAAAGCAGCAAGCTTTACTGGAACTGAGGCATGCAGGAACTCCTTATCATTCGTTGCCCGTTTTGGACAGGCGATCATTGACCTGAGTCCTGTGGTGAAAGGTTTGACCCAACCATACATTAACTGGGCAGATAATCCGGGGTGACTTACCTCAAAGTTGGAGACCTGCAAGGATCACAATGATCGGCATGTTCCAATTGACGGACAGGCTTCTATAAGGATCGACTCGATGAAGCGTTGAGGGTTGGGGAGTCGGAAGGGGTAGCCTATTCAAGCTGTAAATTGGCTCCACAAAGCTGAGAGCGCCTCTCCGGCCCCTTAGGTTGAGCCGATTTGCAATGAGAAGTAGAATAACCCGCCGCACACGGCAATCGAAATAGATGGCAGCTAATGCTTAATAGATCTGCCGGTCGTGACATATCTCCAACGTTGATAGAAGCAAATCATGAGGAGAATGGGGCGGCAGGAGATCGACGCGGGAAAAGGGATATTGGACTTGAATCAAAATCCGGTATATTCAGATGCCAATGATGGATCAGTCGATGCGATGCAACCTTAGCAGCTTTGCAGCGAGCATCAACTTCTGTAATAGATGGGCTTCATGCATGTGATAAAAAGCAACAGCTGGTTCTTTTCTTTTCTAAATATGATGCTGCCATGCCATGCCCTACCCCGCCCTCAATGGATTCGGATCTTTGCCGAAATCCATCTAGACGGCGACAAAATCCGACGGCCTACGGCTCAATGCATACATCCTATATGGTTGTCGCAAGAACATATTCAGATCAATTAGTCTCATTGATCAAAATTTGCAACCCGAGAACATGCAGGACTTTCTAGCAGTCAACCCCCGCCGGGCTTGATCACACATTACGGCAGTAAATGAAACACGCATGCTAAGCTGTGCACCATCCACAGGAGCTATGAGGAAACGGTGAAAAAAAGCTCATCAAATGGCCGGTGTTGCAACAGGGAGCTTGCATGTTTAATATCGCAGTCGTTCATCAACAAACATGCTGCATTAACATTAACAATTAAATAACTCGAATAAGAATAAATAAGCCAATCCACCGCAGCATAGCCAAACCTTCAATTTCAAGTTTGGGAATAGTCTGGATATGCTTCAATGTTGCTCTGCTTGTACGCGATCCGGTCGCGTTCGCGAATCCGAGCGGCTTCTGTCATAGTTACCCCTAATGTCTTGGCCAATGTCTTCAAGGCAATAGCACCTTTTGGACGACCTCGTCGCTTGACACTACCGCCACTATTACTGCTCGTATCCTTTTTGACTGAGCTGCCAGCGGCAATTCGTTTCAAAGGTGTTGCTCGCGGGGTCAACGGTTCCGAATTGTAAATCTGATATGCTGGTTCTGGTGGATGCATAACTTTCAGCCGGTCGATAACTTCAGCTGGATCATCGTCATCCTCGTCCTCATCAGATTCTTGCACTGTCGATTCTTGTAAAGGTGGGATGGGATCATTTCCATCCAGTGGTACCCATAATAAAGCATCTGGGTTGAGTTTGACATAGTCTTTGCGTTCCCATGATGCTATCGTGTCGCGTACTACCCGAGTGTTAATCTTGAGAGCATAATTCTTGCGCACAGGATCATAGGCAAGAAACCTCAGCTGTTCCAGCCCATATACAACGTCGTCCAGTGTCATTCCAGTAACCTGGCTAAGCTTGGCTATCGAAATTAGCAGCAGCTTGGATTCAATCAACGGAGAAAGCGCATAACATAGGGCTAGTTTCCAATAATTGGTGTACGAAGCTAGCCCCAAATTTGATAGCGGCTTCTCCGGGGTTCCTGTTGTCCCTTCCCGGCGAGTGAGCAAGTATGAAAAATCAATCAAAAAGCTGCCATATCCTTTCCGTTGAGCTGTTGGCAGTGTCAAAATACACGAAACATTGTAAGCATTGGTGTTCATTAGTGTGGAAACCTTTTGCTTCGAGAAATATCCGACAAAATGGCACCCATATTGGTCGTTTTCAGTTAGCACATAGAACATGAACGGTTCAACATCATAGTATAGTGTTTTTGAATCCAAAAACATTTTAGCCAGTAAACATAAATCCTGGCAATACAACGGCATTTTCCTTCCATCCACTTCGAATATTGAATTGGTACCATGGCGATAAATTTCTCTTCCTGGAGGATGTTTGTATGGACATTTCAATCTATGCCTCCATGCCACATAGTCACTGCTCATATATTTCAAACAAAACACACATAGCGGAAGAACCGAATGCTTGGAATATTCTTCAGGATATGGTGCAGTGTACCAGGTATCAATTTCATAACCACCAATATGAATCATGCGAATCTTGCTTACATTCTGGTTTGTGGTTTGCCCGTGCCCCGCCACAGACGGGCTTGACCTTCGCACACTTCTCAGCGCCTGATCAAACCTCAGTTCATCGATCTCTGTAGGCAAGGTTCTGCTTGTGTCGGCATCTTCTCCGGTAAGCACGCCGCGATATGGCTCTTCGTCTGAATCTTCCACTAGCTCAATCACTTCTTCGACGGGGCCATTATTGTCCAGCTCCGCCAGTGGTGTTGAAGTGGACGAAGGTGCCTTACTGCCCCGTTGTCGCAATCTGCGTTTGACGCGTCGCAAAACCGCCGGAGGCAATCTGAGTACCACCATTTTCCTGTTTGCCGTATCAGTATCACGTTTGTCGTTATATTCATCATCGTGGTCGCGGTCGTCGTCGTCTTCATCATCATCGTCAACGCCAAAATCTTGCAAGTTGTTCTTCATCAAGTTTATCCAGAAATTTTTATTCAGCAGGGGATCCTCTAAGCTTTTCGGCGCTGCGCTACGCCTGGGCCGTTTCTGGTCATGGCTCAGCCTCCGTGACAGGCGAACCATGATCCTGTTGTATCGATTACTGGTGACTTCTTTGAAAACGGAGGCGTCGGCTGGAGATTGGGAAGCTTTAGTGTTCATGGTTAGGTTTTGATTTTCACCGACTACGTACGCGCGCCTGCGTGTGCATCCGACTTTTGTAGAGA
Source organism: Blastobotrys parvus (assembly GCA_030564285.1). Lineage (NCBI taxonomy): Eukaryota > Fungi > Ascomycota > Dipodascomycetes > Dipodascales > Trichomonascaceae > Blastobotrys > Blastobotrys parvus. The sequence continues at coordinate 39,795 of JAJLUP010000030.1, read as the reverse complement.
TGACATGAAAGCCTTCATCAATATTACATGGAGATAGAGCGTTTATAACTTTTCACGAGATAATAGCTGATATTCTTATGATTCTGAAAGAAATTTCACCCGCTCCATTTTCCAATAACCCGGGGATATGCTGATTTCCCCCTCAGCCGCGCCTCCTCCCTGCATTCAACGTGCACAGGCAGCTGGATCTGCTGGCACCTGCGATGGATGCCATCTGTCCAGAGCCACTTCGGCCGTCGACACACTCTCAACTAATATTTTGTGCCGAGTCAAACATCTTTGAGTATACAAACAGTAAGTCGTTCAGGCGCGTCCTTTTTTGTTCTTTTTAGGCCAACAGAGCTCTACGGTAATGCCGGGGCCATCTTAAGATTCCACCCTTAACTACGAAATTTTGTCTTGTCGAGTCAATAGTATCCTGAATAAATGCTCCAGGAGTAATGATTTTACTGTTCTGACGGTTCAAAGTCCGGCGACACTCCTTTGGTCCAACGCCGCACGGTGTCTCATCAATAGTAACGAATAGCAATGCATCATTTTATATTTACATGTACAGATAGGACAGACTACAAAACTGTATGTAGTTTATCCAGCTCCACAGTCTCACCTTTGTGCTGTTTGTCCTGTTCACGCCACTGCAGCTCGACTTTGCCGTCTTGGTCGAATCGTTTGCCAGCAATCACTATTAACGGCATTCCAAGTGCCCTACTTGCACCCAAGATGACCCCCATTTGGGACGACCGGTCGTCCCATACTGCTTCAATTCCACATTCCTTGAGCTTGTCCACGACAAGCTCGGCCACTTGCTGCTTGGTGGTCACCACCACAGCATCAAATGGTGCAACGGCTGGTGGCCATTTGAGCCCTTCTTCATCTCGCGTGCATTGTGCGATGGCTGCTACAAGTCGAGACACCCCGATACCATAACAACCCTGGTAAAGCACCGACCCATCGCTCTTGCAATTGAATACATCAGTGTACTTTTTGCCGAGGTAAAACGTGTGTGCCACTTCAATCGCCTGCTGTTTCGTGAGCTCACCACCACACTCAACACATGCATCACCGTCCTGCATTAGCACCACTGATTCGTGCAAGGTGGTAGTGGACGACTTCGAAACGGGCACATCTTCAGGTGGTTCTGGTAAGTCACCATCAACCCTGCAATCAATGACCCGAATCATTCGTCGACTCAACGGATCAGCTTGTCGAAATCTTTCCAGCGGATTCGAGCACTTGAAGTCCACCCCAATCAACCCATCAAGCAGCACTTCATTTACTTGTCTGCTCATAGGAACATAAACACCAACGAGCTCGTCGCCATCCTTTGACATATAGTATTCCACCTTAACAGCTTCTTTGCTTTGCACCCCTGTCGATACTGCTTTCTCCATATTAGCCGTATATCCACATCCACCACAATGCACAACTTCATCTTCCCCCGTCGCATCCAACAGATGGTATTCATGCGATAAGTCACCCCCGATCGCTCCTGAGTCTGCTTCGGCACGTACTACATTCACACCCAAGTCTTCAAAAACCTTGCAATACGCCGCCGTAATCACGTCGTACGAGCTCGTCGCCGCCTGTGGCGTGGCATCAAACGTATACATGTCCTTCATCGTAAACTCTTTGCCTCGTAATAGCCCGCCACGTGGACGCTTCTCATCCCGATACTTTCGTGTTATTTGAAAAAGCCGCATTGGCAGTTGTCGTGGCGATACAATGGTACCAGATACCAAATTCGTAATTTCTTCTTCACAAGTCGCTGCCAAAACATACTTGTCAAGTTTAAACAGCTCAGAATTGCCTATTCGTCCAGTTTTGCTCCATAGGCTTGTTGGAGCTAACGTCGGCAGGGTCATCTCTACCCCCTCAGCTTCCACCATGCGTCGTCGAATCACAGATTCTATCTTTCGTTGAACTTTTGCTCCTAAAGGCAGCATGCTGAAAACACCTGCAGACGATTTGCGAATATATCCAGACTGAGCAAGCAGATCAGTCAAATCAGATGAAGGCTTTTTCACAATGGGCGCCATCCATCGCGATAATCGTTGCATGATTCTTGCCTAGAATTTGTCAGGAGAAAAAAAATTGGTCCCCACCACCAAGTTGGATCATACCGCGAAATCACAAAACAAAAACATTAAGCGTCCTTACATCGGCATTATATACGTACTTCAAGGAGTACAAAAGAGATCAAAAATCTCTTTTAAATCTCCATCTAAATTATAAAGTGTTCAATATATATATGGTTATAGTTTTTTGGCGGTTTTTTCTTTTCTTTCTTTTGGTCAGTCAAAATTCATAACTCATTCATCATGATTCTCATTCCACATTCTCATTCAAACTCGATCCTTTGGATCCGATGACACCCGTTTCGCTAGCAGTTGGTGACCCATCTGGCTGCTGGGTAGAAGACGCAGACGAGTGGTTGTTGCCGGTCGCAGCAGATTGCGCACCAGATCTCAAAGGAGTACCACCAAGACTCATTACCGATTGGAAACTATCGGTAAGTTGGGCCATTTGATCATATTGGTAATGGTTGGATCGCTGTTGTTGAAGTGACAAGCTCAATGGTGCCATTCCTTGAGGAATTTGCGGCGGAGGAGTAGCAGTCGGAGGGAAAAAAGGAGATCCCGTTGGTGTGCCTGGAGCACCAATATTATAAGGATACTGGGCATTGCCTCGAATATCAGCGAAGGACTTGGTACCTCGAAGTTGATTGCCGGCCGGCTGCTGCGGGAACAACGAATTGAACGACGACTGATGTTGGATCGGGTGTTGAGGCTGAGGATGGTGCATATAATCAAACAACGGTGGCTGTCCTTGAGGTGGAGGGGGAACTCGTGAAACCAGAATACCACCATTCTTGTCTTGGCCATATACCAAACCCATTTGACTACTCAGAAGCATCAAAGTCCGTCGATGTTGTTGATTCAAAGTAGGTGGAAATGCCAACTCATTTCGCTGTCGATCATCTCTGAATAACAACATTTGAGAATAAAACTCTAGCGTTTCAGGATCATTCAAATCCACATTGGCATTGATATTTGGCACAGGCGGTGGTGCCTGAGGACTCATTTTTGGTGCTCGATGTTGCTCTTCCAATTGGCCACGTCGTTCTCGCTTTTCTCGTTCAATACGTTCCCGTTCCACTAATGGCAACATCTTCTTGTACTCAACTCGCAGCTTTCGGCCTCCAATTTCCCGGCCATTCAAATTGCTAATGACAGCTCCCGTTTCCTCTGGAGTGGTGAAGTTGGCAAAAGCAAGCCCTCTAAACACACCGTTATCGAAATGATAATTGAAGGCATATGGTAATGGTAATCCCAATCCAGTCATCACTTCCAACAGTTGCTCTTTTTTGATAGCAAACGGAATGTTCTTTATCACAATTGCTGTTGGAATCAATTCCTCATCAATGCCCTTCTTCTCATATACACCCGCTGGTGGTGGACCTGCTACCGCTTGTTGTTGTTGTTGTTGTTGTTGTTGTTGCTGTTGCTGCTGCTGCTGCTGCGGCGGGGGAGGTGGGGGTGGGTTGCCCCCAGCAGCATGTCGCGGCCACTGATTTGGATAGTGGCTAGGACTACTATTAGCACTCATTGGCTTGCCCACAAGTGACGGACTGTTCTTCCATCGTTCTTCTTCAAAATAGGTGTAGCCTGGTTGAGGTGGATGATGTTGATGATGCTGTGGTTGAGGTGGATGATGGTGGTGAGAAGGTTGTGGAGCATCAAAAGAATCAAAATGTCGAGATTGAACTCTTCTCACATTTTGTTGCGTTTGACCACCTGAAGACGAAGAAGCCGGGGGTTGAGGTGGCTGATTCCAGGCAGCATATTGAGAAGAGGGCTTCAAAAATGAGTTGTTATTCAGGCTTGAGGAGGATGAGTTGGACTGAGATTGTTGCTTGAGATACTCTGGCGAGGTGGAAAACATGTATGGAGACGAGTCGGTCATTTCGTTCTGTTCAATCGTTGTTAGCTGATCCATTGGAGATTGACATACAAAAAAAGAATAATGCAAAAATCAAAATAAAGTGGTGATGTCGTTCTTTTTCAGAAGAATTTTTTTTTTTTTTGAAAGTCGTAAAGTCGTTAATTAATCGTAAAAGGTGAAAGAATTAATAGATCAAATGTAACATCAAAATTTTAGTCGTCCGTATCGTATCGTCGTTCGTAGAAGAGAGTGAACAGGAAAATACCTTGCCGTTGTATTCTACTGCGTGGGAAAAAAAAATTAGCGCGTGGAATATGAACAAGAAGGAATGAGCCACAAGTTTTCACAATGTTCTTATTAGGAAACCAACAAGAACAAAACTAAAAATAAAAACAGGCAGCAAAGCGAACCACTTAGCGATGCAATTAGGGTTCGGGATTAATGCGGTAGGTTCGTGGAGGAAGAAATGAAGGATGTCTGGAGAAGAAGACGAGTGAGAGTGTAAAAGGATGATGTGTTTTTGTTGTTGTTTGTTTGTGGTTGGGACTGGCAGCGCACGAATCGACGACTCCTAGCAAATTTGTCTGGAGGCGCGGGGGGCGTGCGCAGGCTAGCGGCAGTGCCGGCCCCTGCTGCAGTGTGATGATCTAGCCGATGCCAGGATACATCGAGTAAGTTGCACGTAGAATTTGATTAGAGCTTGTTCGCAGGTTGGCAAATTCTATTTGTTGCAGAGTATTGGAGTAAAAGAAGGGTCCATTTGGTGTAATTTCCGTGTTCTGATCGGGTCTGTTTGCTGTTTTACGACGCATCGCCGGTATCCCAGGCAACGGCCAATACATCATCCCGCATTGATGCATGTGTCTCTTTAGGAGATGCTGCCCCTTAGGAGATATTTATAACCTGTCCGGGATTAATTGATATATTGAGAAGTGCAATACAATGGGAGTGCTTCTTGCTGTCAACTTGGTTTTAGTGAAAGAGTTTCATATGTAGCCAAGGGGCCAAGCCATGATACCGAGTTTTGCAGTGCTGGCGGTGTTTGTGGGAGTAGTTGCGAGCCTTCTGCGGCTAAATGATTCGGCAGAGGCCGTGGGGAGAGGTACGGGGACATCACAAGCTAGCAAGATGACATTGAGCATATCGAGCTCAGCGGGATCTCTTCTCGGGGAAGACGCACTGCGTGCAGCTCTTTTTTTTGCTCGCTTCGCTCGATCGCTCGAGCGGCTCATAGCATCACTTCGCCGGACGACATGGAACATACCAGCTACTCTCGAGCGAAGCGAGCAAAAGAAAATGGCGGCACGCAGTGCGTGTTACGAGAGAAGGGATCCCGTGGCTTGTAGGACGCACTGCGTGCAGCTTCTTTTTTTTTTGCTCGCTTCGATCGCTCGTCGTGCTGAATCAATGGCCACATGTCGCTGCGGTGGCCGTGGTGAGATGATGATGGAAAAAAAATGCTTTTAGCCATACCTATTGCTTATCGATATTGAACATTGATCTATTGATAGATCAGTTGAAATAAGTGCGTCGGTATTGAATTGCGCAACGGTGTTTCAAAGGTCAGCGTTGGATGCACAGCCTTCATCGGCGATGGATCGTCTCGTCGGAGGCTGTGGGGCTCATGAGCTGAGCGCCGGTTTCCTGATGCGGACCCATAGTTCATTTTTTAACCCGCATTGAAATTCGTAAGCCCCCTGGCCAGTTCCTAGAGTACCTGAACTATAAAAGAAAGGTCCAGTTTCCTGGAAACACGCATAGTCAACTATATTCGAACAATGGGCAATTCACATTCGAAATCCAGCCATGACTACATGAAAGAACGGAGAAAACTGCGAGCCACAAACCGAGCAAATGGGCTTGATGACTTCGAACCACATCCTTTGGATACGTCCTATTATAGTCGTCAAGAGGAGTACTCTGATCGTCAGCCGATTAGTCGTCGAGGCCGGCACTACAGACAAAATTACGCTCAACAAAATTATTACTAAGAGGCAATAGCTTTTTTCTCACATTAAATAATGACCGCCATGATATGAAATATACATACGAAAGATATATTACAAGGTTCAGTTCTTCAAGGACCGTCTGGTTCGAACAGCTTGAGCAAGTTCACGAAGCATAACTTCGGTGCTTTCCCAAGAGACACAGCCATCGGTAATACTGACACCGTATTTCAAGCCCTTCTTGCCCTCTGGACCGACAGATTGCTTACCCTCGTTGATATGTGACTCAATCATAACACCAATGAGCACATCTTCACCAGCAGCAATCTGTTCAGCCACACTAGACAGAACCTTTGGCTGGTTTCGGTAGTCTTTGCTTGAGTTACCGTGTGAGCAATCGACCATTACTGTAGCAGACGACTTCTTCTTGCCGAGCTTTTCTTTGGCCAATTTCACGTTCTCAGCATCGTAGTTGGTGCCGTAGGTGCCACCTCGCAAAATGATGAAGCAGTTGTCATTGCCCTTGGTGGTGGTGATAGCAGCCAACCCTTGTTTCGTAACACCCATGAAGTGATGCGACGAAGCAGCTGACTGGCATGCATCAATGGCAATATCAATAGAACCATCAGTACCGTTCTTGAAACCAAGAGGGAAAGACAAGCCAGACGCAAGTTCTCGGTGGAGCTGGGATTCGGTAGTTCGAGCACCAATGGCACCCAAGGAAACCAAATCAGCCAAAAATTGTGGGCTGATAGTATCGAGCATTTCGCTGGCAATAGGCAGACCCATTGAGGTCAAATCGCTGTACATTTGTCGAGAAACCTTCAACCCCTTGTTGATGTTGAACGATTCATCCACATCAGGGTCATTGATGAGACCCTTCCAGCCCACAGTCGTTCGTGGCTTTTCCAAATAGGCACGCATAATAACCACCAGGTCGTCTTTGAGTTCGTCGGATAGCTTCTTCAATCGTGACGCATATTCCTTCGCAGCTGCAACATCATGAATAGAGCATGGCCCCACAATACACAAAACTTTGTCGCTGGTTCTATTGATCACTTCAACAGCATCTTTTCGGCCTTTGTTAACCACTCTCTGGGACTCTGGAAGCAGAGGAACTTCTGTTTGTAGCAGGGCTGGTGCGATCAATGGATCGTAACCCAAAATACGCACATCTTCAGCTTGGACTGCTGATGGTGAGGCAGACCGAGGGGTGCCATCTGGACCGAACATCTGTTAAGCACTGATTAGCATGGTTTCAAGTAGTAATAGAAGCACATACAGGAGATGAGGACATTGCTGATTTTGTGATTTTCACCGTATTTGAAAAAGACTGACGGGTAGAAAAACCTTACCCTTATTTGTGCAGAAATTGTCTTATATAAATTTTCTATGCGCAGCTTTCCAGCCTCGAGCCAGACTCTAAGCCGACCGGGCCTGAAAAGAGTCATCGGAGTAAATTGCAGCACAGCACGTTTTTTTTTTCACTTGCGCGCCTCATTTTCGATGCTCCGATTCTGCGGCTCAAATCGAATTTATTAATTTTCATGCGCATATATATCGAAGTCCGAACACCAATGTGCATCACACATGTGCAAGTTTATCCGCACAGCGGGATCCCTTCTCTCGCGATCCTGCTGCTCTCGGCAGTTTTTCTTGCTCGCTAGGCTCGATATGCTCAGTGCCATCTGGCTAATTAGGCGGCTCATCGGACCCGTGGAGTGATAATCATCACTTCGCAGCACCGATACAGAGTAAACCGAGCGTATATACGTAGCGGTATCGTGAGAGAATGTATCCCGCTGTGAACAGCTCGGGCCTCTTTTATTGGCTCGCTACGCTCGATAACTCTCGGTATCGTCAGGCTAGGCGGAGCGGCTCATCGGGCCTACGGCCGGCCCGAAGCCAGGAGAAATCATCTCGGATGCGATTGGATAGAATTGTTATATGCTTACTACTCAGTGATGCCCTTTCATGGCCACCAATGAGGCTGGAAACCCTTTATATACACGTTGCTTTCCCCACTTCCACATGCGTTTGGTAACTTGATGGCGAATTTACCCTCGCTGGCAAAGTCTTCGAGTCTTACCAAAGCCAGTCCTATATTTCCCACTGCACTGATCAAGGTACCTGCCGTCTTCTTGCGTCCTGCTCCTGCCGAAGAGCCGAATGGCGATGGGGCAAAATCAGCAGCAGATGACGATTGAGATTCTGAAGTGTTGACAATAGACGAACCCGGAAGGCACGCAGGGTTGACCGACTGTAGCACAAGCGCATTGGGGTCGTATTCAAGATCCTGTGTTTCGTACTCTTGCTCAGTTGTCAATACGATAGGAATCACCCGTTTGCGAACAATGCCATGATGATGGGAACGAATTGTAAGCTCCTGACCGACATAGCAACCCTTCTCGAAATCGATTCCATTCATATAATCCATGCAACACTCCAATGGGAGACTTTTATCTGGCACCAGCTCATCAACCCCTTCTGGTACACCCAACAGAGTTCTTCGCACCTTGTAAGCCTCAGGTGTCGAAGTCTCGAAGCTCCGAAAAAATTCTGAGGGAGATTCAGATGGAGGCATAACCAGACGTAATGCTGCTCCGGCTCGAGGGTCAACTGCCCCTATAACCCCTTCTAACCCTTCCATTTCCTCAGAGCAGTCATCCCATACACTCCATGCACTATATTCTGTCTTTTCTGTGGTAACCTTAGACCGCAATTTGTACTTCTTCAACATTGTCAATAAGGCATCTCCGATTTTTTCATCGCACTCTACTAAAAAGCCATCTTTTTCGTGAGGATAGACAAAACTATCTGCAATTATTCTGCCTTTGGCATTGAAAAATCCCGTGTAGAATCCAGAGTCGGTAAATACTTTGTTGCTTGTGAGCCCGTTGAGAAACTTTGCCGAGTCCGGTCCTGATATCGACAACACAGATCTATTAGGTAGTTGTGTATACCCCCGATCCGGTGGAGCCGGTGGAAGTATTGGCGGAGTTATCAAAGTTCTAATAAACTGTCTGGATACTGACGTGCGTAGCCTTCTCATTCGATTGATATGCTTGAGGTTTGGACAAGTTTGTTGACTGATGATTAATGCCTGGACACATTTTGTGCCCATTCCCAACTGGCTACCAAGAGAACACCAGCTGCCCAACCAGCTCTAGTGATATTTACTCACCATTCCCATAATACCGGTCTACTCTATATTCAGTGATTAATTGAGCTCCTATGTTCCCTTTTTCTAATTTTCTCGCTAGAGAGCCGAGTTTATCTGACTAGAAAAGAAAAAGTGCGAGTGCGGCTGACAAAATAGTTTGCTTTCAACTGGGATGGAATTTCGCTATAACTAAAACCTATGACGGCGAGCAGACTCAATATTTATGTCAAAGAAATATGGACAGCCTTATCTTGAGTATAAATTTCAATACCAGCAGAGCCCAGTTCTCGGCCAATACCGGAACCCTTGGTACCACCGAACGGCAATTGGATCGAAGGAGAGTTACCTTCATTGATCCAGACTTGACCACTTTCCAATTCTGCAGCCATTCGGGTAGCCCGGGAAATGTCCTTTGTGAAGACTGAGGCACCAAGACCATATTCAGTGTCATTGGCCCGCTCGATGACTTCTTCTTCAGTCTTAAATTTGGCGATGGAAGCAACCGGCCCGAAGATTTCTTCTCGCATAATGGTCATGTTATCGTCAGTATCAGCGAAAATGGTTGGCTCAACGTAATAGCCATCTTTGAAATCCGATGGCTGGGCCCCACCAATAACCAATCGTGCGCCTTGATCTTTACCTTGCTTGATGTAGTCGAGAATTTTCTTGTGCTGCATGTCAGAAATTTGGGGACCGTGGAACGCACCCTTGTCGAACGGATTGCCGATCTTGGAAGTCTTCTGAATATAAGTCTTGTATGTTTCAATGAATTTGTCGTAAACAGACTCTTGGACGTAATATCGGCTCATAGCAGTGCATGTTTGCCCTTGGTTGGCCATCAAAGAACCGTGGCCCTCTCGAACAGCCTTCTCGATATCGGCGTCCTCGAACACAACCATTGGACTCTTACCACCCAGTTCCAAAGTCACTGCCTTCAAGTTGGAAATGGCAGCAGCTCTCATGATATTCTTACCGGTAGCAGTAGACCCAGTGAATGCAATCTTGTCAACGTCCATGTGGGATGACAGAGCCGCACCGGCAACCCGGCCCAGCCCATTAATGATATTCACAACACCTGGTGGGAAGCCAGCTTCTTTGACTAAACCAGCCACGTACAACATTGACAGTGGTGTGTTTTCAGACAACTTCAGCACAACACAGTTACCAGCAGCAAGAGCTGGAGCAATCTTCCAAACGGCCATCAGCAATGGATAGTTCCATGGGACAATTTGCGCACAGACACCGTACGGCATTTTCTGAACGTAGCCCATCTTAGCAGCAGAATATTCGATCGTGTGGCCATGGATTTTATCAGCATAACCAGCGTAGTACTGAATAGTACCAATGGCGGCTTGCACATTTGGCAGGGCCTGCATATCGTACACCTTACCACCATCCCAAGCTTCAATGGTGGCCAACGTTTCGACATCTCGTGCGAGGAGATCTGCTAGCTTGTTAAGCAATCGTCCTCGAGCATAACCACCGGTTTTCTTCCAGGTGCTCTTGAATGCCTTTCGAGCAGCGTCAACAGCAATATCGACATCCTCTTCATTGGCCATGTCCACCTGAACGATCACCTTGCCAGTGGATGGATCGATAGCGTCGAGTTTTTCACCCTTGACACCTGGGATAAACTCATTGTTGACGAACAACCCCGTTGGTTGGTTAAATTTCAATCCTGATGGAGCAGTAAGTTCGACCATGGCTATCAGATGTGAATGAAGTTAGAAGAAGAGGGGCAGCACACTAGAAGCCTTAAGTACCTGATCGTGCATCTGGGGTGAACACATTGGCATTAAGCGCGCCGGTTACTTGATCCGGAACTTTCCCAAACAGGCAGTGCCACGCAGACACCTCCCTCGGCTAGGCGGCATCTGGCCGCCTTTTACTATTAGGTGATCCAGTCGGCATCGCGTTTCTCGGTACGCTTATATATCAACCTATCACAACTATCTCCGCCGCGGAGATATTGACTAATTGGCGGAGATGTAGCACTTAGATAATCGAGTATGGGATTGTATTTTGTCGGCATGCTTGGATATTACAAATCATCACGACTGTCCCGCCGCGGGGACATCGACCAATAGGGCACTCGAAGAATTTCTGCTGAGCGCCTATATCTTTAAGAAGTCCTTGCCATGCAATCGATCTAGCCTTCTTAGAACAACTTGATTGTCGAAGGGCAAACCTCACAATCTCCTACTAGATAATGTATGAGTATGTCGTTGTAGGTTAAGGCTGTCTAGTTGATGGACGATGAGAGAAAGCTCGCTGCCGCGGCTCCCAGGCGAAGCCGCAACTGCGCCCATCGGGCAGCAACCCCCGTTAAGCGCAAGACCAGTGGCATAGAGGCTTGAGCCACTGCATCCAGTGCCTTCTGCTACAGCTGCTACCCGCTCTCACTTGTTAATTTGTGACGCGAGCATGGCTGCGATGCACATTGAAATTCTCATGGGACCATGCGGCTGTGCATGGCTAGTCGGTGCTCTGATGCAAGGCCGAGCCAAATTTTTACCTCAGCAATTAATTGACTCATTGAACATTGGACATCTCTCAGAACTCAACCATCCACAGACCAAGACGACAAAGGCACTATGTCCACAGTTCACGTCATTGATGTTAAATCTGGAAATCTCCAGTCACTAGAGAACGCTCTAGAAAAGCTGGGTTATTCAGTAAAGTTGGTCAAATCTGGTGCAGAAGCACGACAAGAGCTTCCAAATGCCGAAAAGCTGATCCTCCCCGGTGTGGGTAATTTTGGCCATTTTATGGACCAAGTTCATGCCTTGGAACTTGCAGAACCGATTCTCGATTACATCCATTCAGGAAAGCCCATGATGGGTATTTGTGTTGGTTTACAAGCATTGCTCAGTGGATCTAGTGAAAGCCCCGCGGCCAAAGGACTCGGCTTGGTTGGTACCAAGCGACTGACAAAGTTTAGCACTGCAGACAAGCCAGTACCACATATTGGCTGGAACAGTGCAGAACTTGGCGGTGATGCTACAAGTCTCTACGGCATTGATGCGTCGAAGAAGTTTTATTTTGTTCACTCTTATGCGGCCATTGTTGCTGAAAACGAGGTCCTCGAAGGGTGGGAATACGCTGTGGGCCACTACGGTAAAGAGAGATTTGTTGCTGCTCTATCTCGAGGTAACATCTTCTTGACTCAATTCCATCCTGAGAAGTCTGGACAGCAAGGCTTGAACGTGCTTGACAGCTTTTTGAAGGGACAGAAGCATGCTCCAGTGGGCCAATCAAAGGGTCCTCGCGGCCTTACAAGACGGGTCATTGCATGTCTTGATGTGAGATCAAACGACAGTGGTGATCTGGTAGTGACCAAAGGCGACCAATATGATGTTAGAGAAGTTGGCCAAGACGGAAACCCAGTGCGAAACCTCGGCAAGCCCGTTGAGATTGCGAAAAAGTACTACAACCAAGGTGCTGACGAGATCACATTTCTCAACATTACTTCATTCAGATCATGCCCATTGCAAGACTTGCCAATGCTGCAGGTGCTCAAGGAAACGTCCAAAACAGTATTCGTCCCTCTCACGATTGGTGGTGGCATTCGCGATACTGTCGATCCAGCCACTAATAAAGTCGTCTCGGCTCTCGAGGTCGCTACGATGTATTTCTTGTCGGGCGCAGATAAAGTGAGCATAGGCTCCGACGCCGTAGATGCTGCATTGAAATACTATGCGAATGGCGAAAAAGGTGATGGTACATCGCCAATTGAAACAATCTCCAAGTCATATGGTGTACAGGCAGTGGTTGTGTCGGTGGACCCCAAGAGAACCTATGTGTCAGATCCGTCAGATATCAAGCATCACACATTCAAAACACAGTTCCCCGGTCCAAATGGTGAAGAATATGTCTGGTATCAATGTACAGTGAAGGGTGGTCGAGAAACTAGAGACCTCGGTGCATACGAATTGGTCCGAGCGGTGGAAGCGTTGGGTGCTGGGGAGATTTTGTTAAATTGCATTCACAAGGACGGCACCAATAGTGGATTCGACTTGGAGTTTATTAAGGATATCAAGAGTGCGTGCCGAATCCCTGTTATCGCCTCAAGTGGTGCTGGAACACCGGAGCACTTTGTTGAAGTGTTTGAGAAAACGACCACTGATGCGGCTCTCGGTGCTGGCATGTTCCACCGTGGCGAGTACACAGTAGGCGAAGTCAAAAACGCCTTGAGTGAAAAGGGGCTTGTTGTTAGAGTTTAGTGTTGAAGTACTATATTTTCGCCATGATTTTGATTAGATGGTTACACGTACTAATATCTGGATACTGGACATTTCATATTAATTTAAGAATACACACTCTATATAGGTAATAAATCATAGTAGCAGCAGAATTACATGCCATCGTCCCAGCAGAGCATCGGCTTACTGCTTCAGAGTACCGAGGAAAATGCTATATTGGCCACCTGCGCCGCACCAGTCCAGCTTTGCGGCTCTGCATGCGGCGTTAATAATACGCTTTGGCACTTCTTCATCGGCCCCACTAGTTTCACCAGGCTCTTGGCCATGGCCCAACTGAAACACCTCGCCAAAGCCCCAGGTAAACGCTCCACCGTCCTCGCTGATAGCCAATGAATGATCAACCCCGCAAGCCACATGCACAATAGTTGGCAGCTTCTTGTCCTCATCGTCATCAACACTTTCGGTCACCTTGACAGGGCGTGGACAGTAAGATGGTGCGCCCCTTGCACCTGCCTTGAGGACTTCGCCTTCTTTAGCTCGAGCTTTTTCGTACACGGTAACATCTTCAGGCAAATCCTTATGCTCCACACCCAATTGATGGAAATTGGTTTCACCAACAGAGTAAACTTCGCCACTTTCTGTCAAAAACAGTGAATGATGATTACCACCAGCTGCCATCTTGATGGGCTTTCCCTTGAAAAATTCAACCTTCATTGGCACGTCCAGGATGCTGCCATCACCAGCTCTTTCAGCAATTCCACACTGGCCGAAATTGTTCAAGCCCCATGCCCACAGATCTCCGTTCAATGTCACTGCGAACGAATGATATTCACCAGCAGAGATACTCACAATGTCTTTTGGCAGGCCGACAACCTTGATTGGACCTGCACTAATTCCATGAGATCTGACTGGGCCCAGTTGGCCCGCCTGGTGTACCCCCCAAGCCCATACTTCACCGTATTTACTCAGCATGAGCAAATGTTCTTTGCCAGCAGCCAATTGAACAATACCGGAGATACCGAGCACTCGGAAAGGCACCTGCTGGAGTTCAGTGCCTCGCTTGAACTCTTTTTTGCCATCGTGAGTGAACGTACCCCAGGCCCAAACATGTCCATCTGCAGTAGCACCCGCAGAAAGACTGTCAGAAGCAGCCACTGCTATGAATTTGGCGTTACCGGGCAAACCCTCGACTAATGATGGTGTAGTCTCCAAAAAGTTCAATTCGTCATCCTCATGGTCGTCTAGCTCCTCCTCGGTCAACTTCGTTCTTCGACCTAGCACAAAAGTATCATTTGGCCCCCATGACCACATTTTGCCTTGCTGGTCAATTGCTATAGCATGTGCTCCACCTGCGGCTACTTTGGTGATACCTACCTTGTCCAATGGTAGTAATGGATTGAGTCGTGGTCGTTTCACATTCTTTGCATTTGGTCCGAGGCCAAGTTCGCCCATATCACCAGCACCGCAGACATACAAATTCTTTACGTCTGCAGATACACCCGGGGAATCAACTACCTGCACTCGTCTCGACGACATCTTTCTGGCAGCATTGCCTTTCTTCACTAGTCCATGGGCAACGCCATTGGTTCTAACGAGTTTGGCCCGTTTGGCATGGGTCCCATTGACTTCTTCATTTGCTCTTTTCGGTGGCATTGTGTCGAGTTTTATATTGTTTCTTTCGAAATATTATGTCGACAAGGTGATCACGATATAGGGCCAATGTTTTCACGAGAGGGAGAGCGCAACTGTTTACCTGCCACCCAGCCGGGGCCCGGCGCAGAAGAAAAAAAATTTGGTGACAGATGCGGTTGTCCCGGCAACAACATCTGCTGGCTCAAAATTTTTTTGGAACAGCCAGAGCATCACCCTACACTCAGGTCAGCCCTGCCAAACAAATAACAAAGATGCCAAAAGACACTACAAAAGATAAGCAGCGCCATGATCCATTGCATGTGGATTATTCACAAACGGGTGGGTCTTTGCGAGCACAGCCAAGGTCGAAAGATGGACGTAAACAGGTTAAAGGAGAAGACAAGTTTGTCAGCGCCAATATGAGTCGAAAGATTTTGAACATGGCCAAGGAGCAGCAGGAAGATATTGAACAAGAAGAGCAAATGAACCGAAGCGAGTCTGGAAACCCAAGCATGTTCAAACTAAGTGATGAAGTGGAAGAGGATCAGTGGTACGACGAGGACGATGATGACGAAGAGGAATACGAAGAGTATGAAGAGGAAATGCAGGAGTTGGAGATTGATCCGGAAGATGAAGAAGTATATGATCGATTCTTCGGAGGAACTGGAAATAAAACTTTGGCCGATAAAATTATGGAAAAGGTTCGAGAAAAGGAGAATCTACAAACTTCCGCATCCGCAGCCACAGCCGCAGCACCAAGTTCACAGGATCAACCAGAGGGTGTCATGCTGCCTCCAAAAGTTATTGAAACATTCACTAAGGTTGGTGAGCTGCTCACTCAATACAGATCAGGCAAGCTACCTCGAGTTTTCAAGCTTGTTCCATCATTGAAGAACTGGCAAGATATTCTGTACGTGATGCAACCAGAGTCTTGGTCCCCACACGCCATTTACCAGGCCACTCGACTGTTCGTCTCAAACCTACCCAGCGATCAAAGTCGAAAGTTCATTGAAACGGTTCTACTCGAGCGTTTCAGAGAGGATGTTGAAAGCAGTAAAACCTTGAACTACCATCTCTATCGGTCGCTGAAAAAATCTCTTTACAAGCCTGCGGCATTCTTCAAAGGATTTTTGTTTCCACTATGTGAATCTGGCACTTGTACTCTAAAAGAAGCTGCTATTGTAGGGTCGGTTTTGTCCAAGGTAACGATTCCTATTCTTCACAGTTCTGTTGCCCTTATGCGGCTCTGTGAGATGGAATACTCAGGGGCAAATTCGTACTTTATCAAAGTTTTGATTGACAAGAAGTACGCTTTGCCGTGGAAAGTGTTAGATTCTTGTGTTTTCCATTTCATCGCTTTCCGACAGGATGAAGGGAAGAAGCTGCCAGTGATTTGGCACCAAAGTTTCCTCGTCTTTGCTCAACGTTACAAGAATGATATAACCTTGGAGCAACGAGATGCTCTTCTGGATGTGGTCAAGGCACAATTTCACCCATCCATAGGTCCTGAAATTCGACGAGAATTAGTATCAGGTAAGCCACGAGACGGTGACGAAACAATGGAAGGTTAATAATCCAAATCATATTGCATTTTAACGAGTATTTCTAGACATCAACTTAGCACCAGTACGATTTAAAATCAATTGTATACCTTTTTTTGTGTTGGATGGAATGACTTATGCATCTGATACCAGCAGCTGATCTAATTATCATAATAATCATAATATATTTTGCTATACAATTGAATAAAAAAGAGTGGTTTTTTAACTTTTGAATACTACTGCAACTGAATGTCGCACTTAATAAATAATGAAGAAAAAATATACTCATTGCCTTGCAAATTAGACAATGGCAGGTGTCGGTAGCCTTGATTCATCGCGACCAACCTTGCTGTGTAAACGGCAAACATATTCTCACCCGTGAGTACGCCGAACCGAACAAATACAAATGGAAAGTCGGTATATTCAATGGTAAACACATATCTCATATCCCAAACTGGATTGAAACCATTGTCAGCTTGAACAGTTCGAATTTTTTTCACTGCTGTTGGAGGGTCGGATTTTTTGATACGGTTCACAGACAATGATGATGTCATTGGAGAGGCGTGCGGCGTAGTTAAACCACCAAATACTTCCACAGTGGCATATGGTTCAAACTTGTCTTCTTTGATACCTTTAGGACGAGCCAACTGCTGTGCTGAAAGAACATCCAGAGTAACCCGCACCTGCTTGGGAGTCACACTAGACAGCGAAAGACAATGCCGCTTCACCCATTGATGGAACTTCAGCATGTGCTTGTTCAACAAGGCAGCTGGCTTCAATACATAGCCAACATGAGAATCAAACATAGCATCATTGATCTGCATGGCCACGTCGTTTGTCTGCCAATTGAGAGCAACCATTTGAACTCCCTTTTTCCAATACTGAATAGGATCAAAGTTTTTTGAGGTGACACGATAAGCAGCCGGATAAACACGCATCAAGTACGACTTGTTGTGCTTTTCCATTTGGCCTTCCTTGGTCATATCCTTAAGCATGCCATTCACTTGGCGTTCTGACAATGAGAAGATGTGGTTGGATGTTTTAGAAGCTGGAAGACTAAAGTTTCGAAACTTGAGGCCACTGCAATAGACACCCAAGGCACCGAGATCACTTACAATCTTGGTCGAGTTCTTCTTTTTCTGTTTCATTCGTGGTTGCTTGATGAAATCTTCATCGCTGGTAATAGATGTGGCATCTGTTGAACTAAACGTATCCCATGCAGCTTCGCCATTTGCGGCAACAGATTCGCTCTTGACCTTAATAAGGATACGATGCTTCAACTCTTGCGGTGACGGAAGAACAGCACAACTTTCAATGGGCTCAGTGATCAATCGAGAATCGAATACCCGCTTCATTATCTCGACCATTCTTGCTTGGTTTTCTGGATTGCAGTGCACCTCAAGCGATACAATGAGCGGATACGGCGACGTA
The DNA here is from genome assembly GCA_030564285.1 of Blastobotrys parvus. NCBI lineage: Eukaryota > Fungi > Ascomycota > Dipodascomycetes > Dipodascales > Trichomonascaceae > Blastobotrys > Blastobotrys parvus. Next base: position 21,938 of record JAJLUP010000030.1, on the reverse strand, counting down.
ATGAAGGCATACTTGGCCACTGTATTAACCACAGCCTCGAAGTCAATACTTGTAGTGAAAGCCCGTCCATGGCAAACAATTGGCCCATTTTCGCCGTCCCAGCAGTCAATTTCAATGCACCGACATCCTTTTTGAAGAGCACGGACATAGGCTTCCACCGAAGAGGCCCCGGCAACCTGTCGGCCCATCAAGTACGTGTTGTGCGACGAGCTGATGAAATATTCATTCAACGGCCGGGTCATGTCTTCGCTCGTTGCCTTGGTCGACGGAAAAGCGCTGCTCATCAGAAGATCGGTGAATGATTCGCAATCGAGGTAGCCATTCGTGTCTTCATTGTCAATATTCTTGTCTTGATCATCTCTATAACGGCAATATTGGTTGAATACCAGCGTGATGGCATCTTCTGAAGCATCCTCAACTTGGACAAACAAAACGAAATGCCGAAATGCTTCGTAACTCATTGTATCAATGCCATGGCGAGTTCCATCACAAAGAGTGGCAAATACTGCTGTCATTTCTTGTCGCTGCTTCATGAGCCGAACAAATTCAACAAACTCGCCATAATCCAAAGAGCCACTTTTGTCCACATCACACTGAGCAAACTTTTGCATCAATGAGAATTTCGAACAGTTAATATGCAGCTTCCGGCACAACTTCTCCACTTCTTCAAAGGCAATCCGAGAAGATTGGTCCTTTGGCAAACTGCCCCAATGCAACGGCACGAAAACATCACCAGGCATAGCAAACCCACTCATCAGGTCTTGTCGATATTTCACAAGCCGTCGAATGGTATTAATAAATAAGTCGAATTCAGATTGATCTTGACCAAATAAATGCAAACTTTTGATCTTATTCCCTTCCGTCGTGTAGATAAAGCTGGCCCATCGATCCTCATATTGTGCCGAAACACCAAACCCTTCTCGATAATTGCGTGCAACTTCGCCAACACGGATTTCCATAATGCTGTCTACTCTTAGCTTGTGCTGAAATGTCGATATCCAGCTCAACATTCCAGACTCGTGGACCTTGAAAGTTCGAGCAACTTGTTTTCTCCGGGTAACACGAGTAAGAGTGATTCCCGAAACCAGGACCGACGGAACATCGATTTCGGTATCGAAGTTGGTTTCCAAATCATTCAAAGTTTCGGTGCTCCATTGCTGCATGGGTAGGATCGAAAAGTTGCGCTGTCTAGTCAATGGGCCCTCATTCAATGTGCTGTTGCTACTACTGAACCTTCGGGCACCGTAATCAACCACGTTTCCAACTCCGCCCAATACCTTTCGCCCAAACTTGACAACATTGTTAGGAATAGTCGAGAAGGAGGAAGCCGTTACAGTCGATGACGGTGACGGCGTTGTCAATTCTGTCGAGCCTGACAAGTCAGACTCCGACGAGAAGCTGGTGCTGAGCTCAAGCCGGGGTTTTTGCGACATGATTACCGAGATTGAGTCGCGACCTTTTGTTTCAAAAACCAAGGAAGAGCCGTTGAGAACGAATGAAGTAAAAGCTGAGAAATAATAAAAAAAAAAATCCAAAAATCAGTCGCAGAAAAGATACAGTAATGCCCTCAATCTTATAAAGAATAACCCAGCATTGTGTTGAATCTTGGCGGGCAAATAAGAACAAAGTGGATGGTCGGGCAAAGCTGGGGCTGCGAGACGAGCAGAAGAGTAATTCTCAGCCCAGATGAAGTGACTGAGGATCTCGGGATCCTAATAGAGACTAGTGCTTGAAGAGGAAAATGCAGTCGTAAGTCAGGATTCCAAATAAAGGCTTGAGGTGGTTGGTGTTTGTTACGAGACGAACTGGCTCTAGGGAGGAAAAAAATGTGCACTGTGTCGCGGTGCGCCCCGGACTCTACGGATGCACCTGAGCAATGCAGCGAGCACACGCAGCACGCTGAAAAAGGGCAACGAGGCGGACGTTGCTTTTCCTACCGAGAGAGAAATAAAGCTTAGACCATGGCACCTAAATCGATCTCCTGCAGCTGAGCACGAACATGGCTAGGATCATCCGGCGCCCGGGGGGTGAAAAATTTAATAATGATAATTAAGGGGCTAAATCGAGATCGACAATGTGGGTTGGGTAACGATCAATTTTTGATCATTGTTCGGTTACCCTTACCACTGTGGCTGGTCAACTACAATCAATGGCTCGGCTCCAGCAGAATGGTTATGGATGGGATTTCGGATTGCTCTACGAGCGGAGGAGAACGGATTCGGATAAGCTATTTCCGCGGGCTTAGATTGTGAACTCCATTCATCTACGGGCTTAGGCTTCGTACGTGACGACCCAAAAATACCACTCACGCATGATGGTTACAGAATTTCCGCACTCTAAGCATCCTGGTTTCATGCCCTGAGCTCAGGCTCTGCCTACAATCAAATTTGTTGGGCACGTTTTTTAAGCAATTCATGCCCGTTATAGCTGATTATGCTTTCTTTCCCCGCATCCCTAGCAAGGTCAGAGCATCGATCTAGCCTAGTATCAATTGATCACCAAAATTATTTTTGCAAAAACAAAAATCAAGCAGTAGCTTTGGTTGCTGTAATACCCTGGCATTGGAGCACGTCGATGATCCCTGGACTACGTGTACGTGGTCAATTGATATTGCAGTATCTCCATTCTTCTTTTCCGGTATGTCAAGCTCGTTAGAGGCACGGACGGTGGTCCGGGAATCGATAACCCACCATTCATGCGCGTCCGTTATGCATTGGAGCACAGATTGACGATAGTAGTGTCAAAAATTGGAACCTCTTCCGGTGATCCCCCGGTCTTGAAAGTTGCTCTTCGCTATGACCTCATCGCGATTAAGCCGACTCAGCAAAAGCAATGGTTGGCCACACGGGCAACGGGAGTGAATCTAGGTACATCATATCTGCCAAGACTAGTCCGGTGCTGCTGGCTTGCTCGGGCTGAAAATTTTCACGGTATCGATCCAGACGTCTACATGTCAATCTCACCGCAGAGACAAAAGTTCCAGATTATAACCTTAAACGCCAGTGTATATAGATCCGGGTATCGGAAATGCTGCAGAACCCAAAGCTCCGGTCCTGCTTTGCGCCAATTGTTGGCCCCTATTAGTACAACGGCCCTCGTAGTGACGAGGTTAGTCTAGACGTCCATATACTGTGTGTTCTTATAGCCCAAGCAGAGCAATAAAATAACTAGGGTGTTTTTTTTCTATAGTTTAAATGGCGGGGGGAGGCAGCCAGCCGCGCCGATACAGCTACCGGCAGCATGGCGATTACCCAGACAAAGCACCGATCAACAAACCCTTAATCGATTGTTCGTTCACGCTAGGGAAACATTATTAGCCGACCGCAACCCATGAAGCAATGCGTACTCTACTACTGCTACTAGCATGAGCTTATTGGCTTGGGCTGTGTAATGGATATTCTCTATAAACCTGAAGGTAGATGGAGCGGAAATTCCGGGACGGATACTGTCACCCGGCTTCTCTCAAGCCAAGGCTTTTTCCGTCGCGCGCGCCCTGGGCCGAATGTGATCGGGAGGAATCGCTGCTCGGCTCGGCCTTACACGCCTGTGCGGGCGGTCCCCTCATTCTTCTGTGATTTTTGACCACTCGACAAGACACAATCACTACTGCCCAAGCAATAATAAAAACCAGCATGTCTGTACCGCGAACCAAGCCATGGGAAGTCTCCTCAGGCACATCGGCAGCGGCGGCAGCAGTATCAGGACCAACAACGGACTCTGATCCAACAGCAACAGTAGCACCAGCGATGCACTCGGCAGGGTTGAACGACGCCTCAACTTCGATGCCGGCGCTGCCAGGTAGACCGGCTTCATTAACAACAACAGCGCCTACAGCCACAGCATATGGCGGATACGGCTCAACGATGAACTCAGGATACGGCAGCTATGGCGGCGGAGGATACGGTGGCGGAGGATACAGCGGCTACGGCGGCTATAATAGCATGTATGGAGGGGGGTATGGCTCTTACTCTTCTCCATATTCCAGATATGGTGGTGGCATGGGAGGTGGCATGGGTGGATATGGTATGGGAGGCGGATATGGTATGGGTATGGGCATGATGCAGAATGATCCAAACAGCCTTCAACAGAGCACGCAAGCGACATTTCAGCTGATTGAATCGATGGTTGGGGCCGTCGGTGGGTTTGCACAAATGCTGGAATCAACCTACATGGCCACTCATTCTTCTTTCTTCGCAATGATGAGTGTAGCAGAGCAGTTTGGGAATTTGAAAAACTCTTTGGGTTCTATCTTGGGCATTTTCGCAATTATGCGTTGGGTCAGGAAGCTAGTTGCCAAAATGACGGGAAGGCCGGTCGATACTGCAGTCAGCGCAGCCGAATTTGCAAAGTTCAATGCTAAGGGTTTAAGCAATACGAAATCAAAAGGCCCGCGTCCAAGTTTCAAGCCGCTTCTCTTCTTTTTGGCTGCGGTGTTTGGTTTCCCCTACTTGCTTGGCAAGCTTATCAAAACCCTAGCAACAAAACAAGAACACCAACTGGAAGGAGGTGAGCAAGTTGATCCATCGAGCCTGGAATTCTGCAGAGCCCTCTATGATTTCGTGCCGGAGAATGTCCAGATTGAACTGGAACTGAAAAAGGGTGAACTGGTGGCTATTTTGTCCAAGCAGGACCCTATGGGCAATCAAAGTCAATGGTGGCGAGTTCGTACGCGCGACGGTAGATCGGGTTATATTCCAGCAACATATGTGGAAGTCATTCCGCGGAGAATAGAGCAAAAAATCAAGCAGATTGATGACGGTGGAGCGGAGATGGTGAAGGATTTCAAAGCTCAGTAAGTGGGTTGGGTGTGTATTGAAGATCTTTCTTTTATAATGATTAACATGTAATTTTATTTCTGTCGCTTTCTTGTTGTCTTGTTCTTATTCGACATTATTCACAGATTCAAAGTAATGATCCGCTGTTTCGCAGTGGCCACTGCCAGGACTTATGCTGGTGGTGGTCGCGTCAGCCGCACCATGAACGTATGATGAATGAGAGCCAGTGCAGCCAACACGACAGGAGTCCAGAATCGAGAAGCCAGCTCTATAGAGCGTGTTCCTGATCTCTTTTTTTACCGTTCAGGAACCATGCATTAAAAATTGGAGCAGGGCGAGTGCAACCGATGGACCCCATTCATGGTGTGGCGGTCTACCATCGTTCTATTTCGGGTCAACACGTTCTCTTATTTGCCAAGCACAGGTACCCGATATTCAATGAAGTTCGGATAGCCATTCCTTCTTGATATTTTATTTAATAGTGGTTTCCATCGGGTATAGTGCGGACGTGTCTGGCAAGTGCATATGGGACTGCATGATTGTCCCCGTCAAACGCATTAGTATCGGAGCCTGTTCTACTCGTAGCTGTGGAGCTAATATCCTAACGCACTAAAGATATGTCAGATTAGTGGAGTGCTGCTTAGATTGTAGCTATGGATCATACGTAGGCGTTGCGTGATAATGGCAAGATATATTACTGCTGCTGTTCGGGGAAGGAGCTATAGCTATATTATTTTTATTTATTTTAACGTTAATTATGCTAAGAACAAGAAGATCAAAATGGATATTTACATACATGGACCAAACAAAATAATTGAAGTCCTGAGCCGCAGATTCTGTCCTATGGCAGCATCCGTGGACGACAAGGATATTAGAATTTACAGGAGACGACGGCGTACCTATAATCGAATGAGCACAAAGAAGCAAAAGCAATGAACAAACGAGCGATTGAAAAAAAATGTCGATATATTGATAATTGAGCTGAAAGCTGACAAAATATGAAAAGAAGGTTCAGACCGAGATCGTTCTAGAGACATTGGAATGCAGTAGAGTCTTCTGTGATTAGGTGCCTTTGGCAAGACAACTGAGATTGCCTGATGTTGAATGTTTATTGGATCGTTGATGCTTCTATCCTCAGCTTTGAAATGTCAACTGTATCTATGACCAGAGCCTTTGGCTGTGTCTGTGTCTGTGCAGCTGGAGTTGGAGTTGGAGTTGGCGGAAGCGAGACATCTTGTCTAAACCCTATACCACCTCGGCTCCCTGGTTCCTACCACATCTAACCACACTATGTCTAGACTTGGTTCCACTTTTTCTTTTCTATGCGATCCCTTCGAATTTCAGGACAACTCGTATCCAGTCAATCTTAAACCAAGCCAGCTCAACTCTTGTCATAAGCAAGTATCTGTTATAGTCGATCGCGATCTGTGTCGCCAACCAAGAGCCTTTTAGGGGACCATCCTTTTGTTATGGCACTGGCAAAGTTCAAGGGTACAGTTTTCTCGATCATAATAATGGATTTTGATTGGAAGATGTCCTATATACAGGGCTTAAAGTGATGACCCAACCTAGAGCTTCAGTTATTCAAGATTACGGAACTATCAGAGAATTAGAAAATAATTGGACTAAGCTGCTGATCTGCCAAGTCTGGACTGCGTTGATGGCCATAGTAGTTGGGTAATTTTCGATAATTTTCTGGTCGTGGCTAAGGAAGTCTCGTTCTGAATATATTTAAGTGACTTGGTACTGATGCAGGTTGAGTGTGTGAAGAGATTTCCAGCCCCGCTATCAGTATAAGTGGTTGTGTGTCCGCTTTTTACTGGAATAACCAATTCCAGTACTGAAATATGCCGTAGCAATGTCTATCTCTACTGCCAACAACAGTCTCATTCAAGACTTGCTTAACAGCCAAGCCCCACTCGCAACCAACTAGGATATATGGAAGCTTAGCTATTAATGCGTATAGAATATAGAATCGAAATTAATCAGGCGGCGAAACGGCGAAAAAATATCAGGGCAGGCCAAGGATAAATCCAAAAGGTACAAGAACAGATAACAGATACGAACGGAGAAAACAAATGAACAACTACATGAATTGTCGAATGATCTGCGGTAGAGATAACAACTCAGGAAAGGAAGAAAAACACAGAGCTTAAGTACTGATTGGTTGAAGGTAGCGTCTTACCAGCCAAACGAGTCTTAACTTTCTACGCACCATTGCGCAAAACTAACTGGTCCGGATCATTCCCCCGCAGGTGCATGGTATGGCTGAGCGGCTCCATCAGGCGCTATGGGTTGTTGCTCTAAGTCATCCTGGATTGCTCAATGAGTGCTGAGTGCTAGCAAACCAGCTATCCTATATCAGGCATGGTAAAACCCCGGTTTCCGTCATAACCGGCTCTTTGGTTGCTGTGTCTATGTCTACAAAAATGATGTTACTGAGTGCTCCTACCCTCTGGTGAACCTGGGTAATTGAAACGCAATGCAAGCCCTACCGTTGCATTGGTGAATTGCTATAGAATTCCGGGTGGAAATGAGTTTGACTAGAAACAGTCTCAAGTATGGCCACATACCAGTGAGACGAACAGTTTGCACATTACGTCCGTGAGTGTTCTTATGCACTGATGATGTTTCTACCTGTCGATAGCCGAATTTTTCATGTGTTGGGTTTTGTATTTTTATAACCCTGGGTATACCACTGTACCGATAGTATTCAATCATTACAAACCTATACTATAATATGTCCGTCTCTAGCACTGACGGCGACTCTACTCAAGAACTGCTCAGCCACCATGCCGGTATACAATCAACTTGGGATCATCCTATATATTGGCGTGTCGTTGGAATGAGAGCATAAACAGGATTCTGACTGTATTGGTTTCGAACAAGTTGAATCTGATCGTGGAGTTTACAACCAAGGAAATAATGGCAAAGTTTCGTACTTGTGTCTCTATGTAGAGGACCTGTTAATGATGAACAAAGACTCAAAGCTTTAGGAAATCAAGGACAAGTTGAATCACAGATTTGAAATGAAGGGCCTTATGAAGATTGGGAATTAAAGTGTTCAAGAATGCTGGTAACGGGCTTATATTTATATCAAGTCAATGAAATATGTTCAGGAAGAGCTGACGGATATGGATATCGTGGGCCCCGAGATCAACGCCATGCTCTGCTGATTGGATCAACGGAAAGGAAGGTGATCACAACGAGAAAGCAATATTGCTGGATTCGAAGCAAACCCAATTTTATTAAAGTGTGGTTGAGTCAATTCGCTATATGGTATCGTGGACTAAACCTGATTTACAAACATCTGTGCGGCTTTTAACTGTTGTTAACTAAACCAACCCAACCGTGTCGGAACTGATGCACTTACAGCATAACATGTAGTATCTACAAGGCACCAAGGAGTATGGGTGAAATTCAAACAATTGTTAACGGATTTTTCGGCTATGGGACGGAAGTTGGCAAAAAAAAAAAGTCAGTGTATAGTTATGTGTTTTACTTTGGAGGGTGTCGAATATCATGGTAGTATAAGACACAAACACGTACAGTATTCTCCAATGCAATAGAGGAACATGAGTTGTACAGCCATCAGCAGCTTGCATATATGTTCCTGGAATAGCACAATTGGGACTTTTAAAGTTGAAATGATGCAGGACTAAACCCTGGTCTTAGTAGATGCGCCTACCATTTCAATGACATCAGTAGAGGTGACGTCCGTGCATTGGGGTTAAACATCCTCGGGTATCTGCAGTATGGCTTGTAGAACTTGAGTTAAACCAGTTTATTGCAACTGACTTGAGCTATGTTTATAGGGACACAAGACAGGTTGCCATGGTGATAATAACCAAGATCAGAGTATAATAAAATAGTCGCGTATTGGTTAATTAATAAAAACTACAGGTAGCCTGATATTTATATAATGTATCACAATCAGCCCCATCCAGCTGGGTCTGTGACAACACAGCCTCTCTCACAACATGTCGTGTCAACTGGAGCAGTACCGACATTTTCGTTCAGATTCCAAGACGGCATCATCAGTATCTTGGCAGCATTGCAATTTTTTTCATGCCGAACAAGTTGAAATAGGTCGATCAGGCTAGAATGATTGTATTGATTAATAGTGTAGTAGACTGTTAGGTCAAGCCATCATGAGATGGAGATAAGATAAGGATCCGCGCCTGCAGGGACTGAAGCGCGGCCAGAGGCCGAGCTGCAGAGCCGTGATCGGCGATGGGATAGAGATAGCGCAGGGGCTAGAGTGATGTAGTACGGCTGCTGGCAACCTGGTTGGATGCCATAGCCCTAAAGGGGCTTCTTAGACAGCAGTCACAGAGCCTAGCCACTGCACATCTTGTGGGGTGATCAAGGTCCATGATAAGGAAAAAGTCTCCTTATCCAATCTTTAGAAGTACACACGCACTATTCAATACAAGCAATATGTCTAACAACGAATCTACTACTACTCCAGCAACCTATGTTCCTCAACCCATGGATACTCTTTCCGACATGTTACGTGAAGGCAACATGGTCGTACAAGGCTCCACTAAATATGTTCTGCTGAGCCTTGTCGACCAACTGGTTATGTTCCCAACTCACTCAAAAAGAGTGCTCAATAAACAGCACATTTTGAGCGGGATACTCTTTTACCCACAGTGGGTCCCCAGAATGAAACGTCTGTTCGATGGTGTGGACGAACGACTCTGGTCCTTCCTAGAAAGCGAAGACATTTCCACAGTCACGTTTCAGCGAAAAGGTGAAACCGTCACCGAATCACTGTCCCTAAAACAGCAAAATGCATTTAATAACGCTGCTGGTATTCTCATTACTCAAAATATCTCTCAAGATATTCGAGTTCGACAGAAGCTGGATCCCGAAGATGGGCGAGAAGCATGGGCAAAACTCAAAACTGACATGACCATATCCAACAATCAACAATACATGCAACTATTTTCTGAGATTCATTCCTACAAGCGAAGCAATGAAACTCTTCAGGCATATTCTCTCCGTCGAGTTAAAGAATACCGAGCATTTTTAACTCTTAAGAACGTTGGTGGAAAGCCATTGGACCCGGAACAAATTTTTTCTATGGCCTTTATAAGCCAACTGACTCCTCAACATCACACAGTGTTCAACCACATACTGGAAAAAGAACCCACACAGGAGATGAACTTTGAATTTATTGAAAATATTTGCGTCAGACATTATTCTCTACTCGGTGTAAGCAAAAATCCAAGCGATTCGAACCCTGAGAGCGACAATTCTACTCTCATGGCCCAACGTCACCCAAACTCAGAATCACAGCCACCCAATAGCCGAATTAGCAAGCCACTGAATCAAAGAAGTGGTAGCTATCGCGGTGGCCGTGGTGGACGTGGTTGTTACCGTGGTGGCAGACATGGACGTAGTGGCTGGCGAGGCAATTACCAGGGCCAAGCTCTCAGCCATCACACATGCTTCCGATGCTATGAAAACGGTCATTTTGCAGCAAATTGTCCATATACCATTGAGTAGATCGCCCAACATCAAGCCGAGAACCGAAAGCCGAACAACAACCTCATGCTTAGCGCTGTGCTAGCTTCGACTTTTATGACAGAGAACCCTAACATCCTGCGGCCCATCTTTGTGGATTGACTCTGGTGCAACCACCCATATGACTTGTCAATTGGAATTGCTACGAGATTTTGAACCATACAGTGGAAAATACATACGCGGCATCTCAGAGGAAGCAGAGGTCCTAGGACGGGGCCGTGTGGTGTTCAAGCTGCCAAATGGCGGAGACTTCACCCTTTAGAATGTCAAGTATGTTTCAGATGCTCCATACAACTTGATTTCTCTTAGCAGAATGTAGCTAGCTCGCATCAAGACTAGGCTTGAGCATAATACTATGTTTCTCCATATTGGAAGAACGAAGCTGCCTCTTGCCAAAATGAAGTTTGGCAATTCTGGAGTAAGTTTTGATGAAGCCTCCAAGAAGGTTCTGAATGATGATGATGATGATGATGATGATGATGATGATGATGATGATGATGATGATGATGATGATTATGATGATGAAAAGCTTCTACATAAGCGACTGGCCCATATTGGGCAAATATGAACCAAACTATGTCATGTATGGCCACGAATATAAGCAATATCCATCAGAGATTATATTGAGAATGAATTAGGTCTCGAAATCAAGAGAACCGTACAATCTAGTGATCATGAGTTGAAACAAAGAATGAATGGATGGAAAAAAAAATGAAACGATGAAAGAAAGACCTCTGCTGTTATATGAATTAATTGATTGCGTTTTATCTTTTGAGATTGATTGAGCAAGTGAATATTTTTCACCAGTGATGTGTCTAAAAGCAGAAGGATAAAAATGGTGGTGGTGTTCAAGCAGTCATGTTTTAGACTTGTTATTTTTTTCTTTTGGTTTTGAGATGTTTCGATGTAGTGAAAAAAAAATTTATTTAATATTAACGTAGATGTATACTTTTAGTTGTTTTTTCTGATGAGATCACATTTTTTTCTGGCACAAACAATTACCGAACACCGACCACTGATCACCGAATTGTTTTTATTATGGCTGCTGTATAAATTTCAACATGAAGTGAAACCTTTGATTCAATCAATACATGATCCTCATTCGTATATCTCAGTGATTGCTTAAGTTATTTGAATGAACAGGCAAAATTCTTCGCGTCTTATCTTTGTTTTGAAATGAAAGCTGAACTTTCAGTGAAGCGCATTAGAAAAGCGGCACTAGTTCTTCATAGTTTGGAAATGAATAGTCACACGATATGCTTGACAGCACGTAGGACAAAGTGTTCAAATGACCAGCGAAACCACATCAATGTGTGGTTTGTGACAAAAGCTTGACGAGCCGGAGATCGTTCTCCAGCTCTACAATCAAGACTATCGCACCACTTCAATTGGTCTCGGTCGATTTAATGGTTCAATCGGTGGCCGGGTTCAAGAATGAACGATATCAACTGGTCTTAGTCGATGATTATTCTCAGTTTGTGGAGGTTCAACGATTGATGGCTACAAAAGCAGCTAGTGACTAGATTTGGAATGCATTCGACAGTATGAAGTCGCGTTCAAGAGCTGCAGTGGTTACAAGGTTGAATTTGTGAGAAGCGATAATGGTGATCGAGAATGCGTTTTCTAAAATTTGTCAACGAAAACCCCAAAGCCGCCGAGTTTCTGTCATTGTTTGTGGACGACAATCTAAAGAAAATACTCAAGGGAAAGACCAATGACGAAGTCGAACAAGCATTGGGTGGTGTGTTTAACAATAATGAAGGAAGCACTGCAAGAGCAAGACATTCGACAACAGTTTCCCGTGCCTTGCACTAGCACACAGAATGGAGTTGCTGAACGTGCTGTCCGGTCTCTTCTCCCTAGGATCAAGAGCATGCTCGTTGATGCTGGCCTGGACCGCATTTTTAGGTCCGGGCGGCATATTATGCTGCTGATATCTATAATCTATTGACTTATTCCAAGCCCAAAGCACTACCGTTCACGCGATTTTTCTTATTGTTAGGAAATGTCAACGAACTGAAAGTTTTTGGTTGTGCTGCAGAAGTTCTACAATCAACCTATCACAAGATAAAAGCCCATACCTCAGACTTGTGTTTTCTTGGGCACCGGCGACCGCCGCCGCACCAAAGGATATCTCTTTGCTGGTGCCGACAGTAAGCTGTTCTATCACACTGCCACATTTTATGAACGTGTGTCACCAGCGAAACATGGCTTCTTTAAACGGTCGAACTGCAGAGTCCTGATCAGCGATGAGATAGAGATGGTGCAGGGGCTAGAGTGATGCAGTGCGGCTGCTGGTAACCTGCCAGAATGCCACAGCCCTGAAGGATTTTCTCAGGAGCAGTCACAGAACATAGCCACTGCACATCTTGTGGCCTGATCAAGGACTTAGATTCTGATAGGGAAGAATTTCCCTTATACTATCTTAGAAAGAAAACATGCACTATTCATACAAGCAATATGCCTAACAACGAATCTACTGCTACTCCAGCTACCAATATTCCTCAACCTATTGACACTCTACCAGATATCGTAGGTGAGGGCAACGCGGTCTTACCAGGCTCCACGGAATATGTTCAGCAGGGCCTTATCGATCAATTATTTGCGCCATCAGGTTGACCCCTGCATGAATAGAAGCATTTTCAGTTATATCACGCGCCCTGGCCAAAATATCATCCAGATATGCTTCGTCGAGAAAAGACATTCAACTGAACTGCAATTTCCAATAAAAGCATCGAGAGCAATGCCTTGAAGAGAGGTCAGCCCAGGCGCAAACTGCCCAATCGAGACATACTCAACGAGACCTCGTCACAATAACGCCAAGACGATATGGAGACCAAATGTCCTGCTCACTGGGGAACATAAAAGAGCTGCTTGGGCCCATAACCTGCTGAAGGCTTAGTCTACTAGTCTGTAACATCTACTGCTTTGTAAGCTCAGCTTGTTGTTACTGTTGATTAGCCAGCGGCGGTTGATCTAGAATGCAATATGTGAATAGATAATTTTATAAAAGTGATTGTTGATAATGATGAGGAACTGGTAATGTAGCAACGCACTTGTGTCTGTCATAGCGCATCGGAGCAAATTGTTACTCGTTTCATATTGTTGGAGATCCATGACCGTGTACGCTGTTAAATATGAAAAATGCAGTTGGAGATAGCGAAGAAAAATGAGTTTAAAAACCGTATTACCAAAAGTTGATTGGGGTCAAGTAGTTCTCGGGTAGTATTAGTTGTAATACAATACAGCCCCAGCCGTTGCTATGGTAACGTAGTCTACAAGACTAATGAAACGCAATTATCGCGATTGTCAGCGTTTCTTTTGCACGTATGATATTTCAATAACAGGATGTCCATTGGGTTGGGCTCTGTTGAGGAACGGGTGTTGCAAGGTCACGTGCAACGCGCGCATACATGTGTTTGGCGTGACGCGTCTGACGTGTTCGTGTTGAGTCTTTCATAAGTAAAAATTTTTCATGTGTATTTCTTAGGATGACAACAATTACTTTTCTTATTAATCCTCCATTCTCATCTTGCGTTATAATGGACAACATTTCTGCTTGACAACAAATGTTAGAGACTCGATGTCTCGGACTTCAACAGGCTCTGTAGGGTTCTGCTGTATCAATCGTATGCTTTTAGTCAACTAATCTCTATATTCTCATTATCGGCCAATGAATGAATGACAGCGTTACTCTTGATTTAATTAACCACCGTGCGTTCTACTACAATCAGCCGTATTGTTATCGGCTATATTATGCAATATATTTTGTCCTAGTTGTATTGCGAGAGAGGCTGTTTGCCACAGACCCAGCTGGAAGCACTGCTTGCTTGGGCCTTATTGTGATACATTATTGCGCTTAACATTATTTTTGAATATAAATATCGGGCTATCTCTAATTTTTATTAATTAACCAATACAAGTCTATTTTATTAGGACTTGTTCTCAACACCAAAATTAGTTAGTTAACCCCTCGTCCTCGCGTGTGCACGCGAAAAAAAGGCTAACTGATTGCTTTCACCACAAAAACAATTCTTCCCAAAGAAATCGATTTGACATGAAATTTTGTTTTCAGCTAAAGTGATCGCCGCTTTATGTTCCCAAATAGCAAATATTCTGGCCGCGTTTGAGGATAGCCTATGGACGCGTAACCCAACCTATTTCCTTCTCTTATCTACCCTGACAGCAATAGTAAACGTTGAGTCTCAATATCCACAGGACTATTCTCGAAGGGAGAGACCACCACCACCACCACCACCAAGATGGTTACCGGTTCACTTGCTGACTAGATCAGTAAGCTCAGATACGCCACGGACTTCTGCGGGTGATGAAGAAAACCAAAACTACGAGGAAGAAGAAAACTAGAAGGCGAATGGCCCGATTTTAATTATATTCAAGAATATTACTAGCCAATCAAGTACCACAAAGAAGTATTTATTGGTAATAATTGTGCCGCGATAATTGCAGCTCCAATTGTATTCGCACACCTTGCACAGCTACTTTCATCGACCAGGCTGCGAAATGCGCATTTCGAACGACTAGCCTGGTGCCCAACGAGAATTCTGCGGCTATTCCAGTTTCGCATGATGATCTACTTGTATATGCCTGTCTAATTTTGCTAAAGCTAAACCGTGACCAGTTGAATTCAGTCGATCTTGAAGTGGTATTTGTTGTAAATAGGTTCGAGCTACGCAGCTACGCAGCTTCGTCAGATAGTTCGTGTTGGTTTGACATGGTGAAAGTAGCAAATACCAGAGAATAATAAAATAGACTTGTGTTGATTCATTAATAAAACTAGAGGGCGAATAGCCTGATATTTATGTTCAAAAATAATAGGACTTGTTCGCAACCCCAAAATTAGTCAGTTAACGAGTCGCGCGCAAATCTTAATTATTATACTAGTTTGCAAAACTTTTGAAAATTAATTAACTATTCCCGGTCGGATCGGGATTGTGGTTTCCGAAACGCGAGCTTTTCGCGTTTCAGTTAACATACGGGCAGCTGTTTAAAATTTAGCGTATATATATCTTGCACTTGCAAGATCTTTATAAACTACACCACGGCGCCATGACTGACATCACAGCTAGAGGCGAAAGCTTCTATTCCTCATCACCATTCTTATAGAACTATGCTGCATACGAGCAGGAGAGGCTGTAATAGCATGCAGAAATTCAGAACGTCGAACCCGAATTGGCATTGCTTCGCGAACGTCGGCGAGTCATAGGGGCACCTTATATACCAATAGTTGATCTAGAGCCCAACAATGGGAAACGGTTTTCAATTGTAGACATTTCAGATCGAAGATCTGATTCAAGGTTTAGAATGAACAAGGTCACTTTTCGAGATCTCGCCGCAAGGCTTTTTGCTCCTCGACAGACATTGCCCAACAGATACAGGGCAACGAACCGAGAAATGCTTGGTGTTATTTTGTACAAGTACGTGTCAGGTTGTACATTCGAGCAAATGAAGCGCGAGTTCCATCACAGCGAACCATGACTCAATGCCGTGTTCAATTCTGGAATCTTAGCCTTATATGAAGCAGTCGACGAAAAGCTCGAGTTAGATCGAGACTGGTACCAGAAACCCAACTGGAAGCTTTACTTGTTTGGGCATGATCGAGCATCGCCTCTTCGGTAGCGCCACTTTGGGATTGTCTTATCATCCTTTGCTTTTGTTTCCATTATTATTTTGTGCATAAATATCAGGCTATTCGCCCTCTAGTTCTTATTAGTCAACCAATACAAGTCTATTCCATTATACTCTGATCTTTGCTATTTTTACCATGTCCAATCAACTCCAACTATCTGACGAAGCTGCCAACGTGGCTCAAGCCTATTTACAACACGGAGTTCTCGATTAGCGTCCCATCATAGGTGCTATGTGATCAAATTTGCCATTCAAGTCCTTTCTCAGCTCGAGACTGTCATCTTTTGGTTTTTCCCGGTTCCCGGACACCTTGTTCGAGTCGCTTAACTCGCTCTTCGCTGGCACCTCCCATCTGGCTGGAAACATAGTCAAAAGAGCATCTGGGAAACTGTGATTGAGCGTAGAATGATTATCGGCCGAAGATGGGGTAACCGGCATTGGGCTGGGAGATCCCATGCTTTTTGAAACCTTTGTCTATCGTTCTCGCTTTGCTTTCCGTGCCATTTCAAACTCACTTTCTTTCCTTTACTCTTCGGAGCCCGTGCATCCCAAGCACTAGTCCAACTTGTAATAAACTCTACCCGGGTCGAAACCAAATCATTGGATGCCTGCAAGTTGAAAGAAGCCGGCCAGGCTAGAATAATTGTATTGATTAATAGTGTAGTAGACTGCTAGGTCTAGCCATCATGACATCAGATGGCATATAGATAAGATAAGGATCCGCGCCTGCAGGAACTGAAGCGCGGCCAGAGGCCGAGCTGCAGAGCCCTGATCGGCGATGGGATAGAGTGATGTAGTACGGCTGCTGGCAACCTGGTTGGATGCCAGAGCCCTAAAGGGTTTCTTAGACAGCAGTCACAGAACCTAGCCACTGCGCATCTTGTGGGGAGATCAACGTCTAAGGAAAAGTCTCCTTATCCAATCTTAGAAAGTACACACGCAATATTCAATACAAACATTATGTCTAACAACGAATCTATTACTACTCCAGATAACAATGTTCCTCAACCTATTGATACACAACCAGATATCTTAGGAGAAGGCAACACGATTGTACAAGGCACTAAATATGCTCAGCAGAGCCTTATCAATCATCTCCCCCGAGTTGATCTTGAAGGCTGTGATGCTCATGCCTTAGCAATTTGTCTGACATTTGTTTGTATAATTCCTGCCTATTGTTGACAGTTTGTTCAGTCACGAATCTCAAGTTCTGACCCAAGAATCTAAGGAAGCAGATTTTCGAAGCCTCTGCCGGCGTTGCCGTATTCCTCCTCGTCCTCATCCTCTTCTGCTACTCCTCCTCTATATAGCTCTTACTCGTAGTCTTGGCCCTCTTCAACTAAGTCCGCGGCGTATCTGTACTGACTGAGCTAGTTGGTCGGTGATAACGGAACCAGATTAATCGAGACGGTTTACCTTGGCGACACGGAGATTGGAGTATAATTGAATAGATTTGTATGGATTGATTGAATAAAACTAGATACTTATTGAAAATTAACGTCAATCCGTGGTCCGGGATCAATGAAACTCAAAGACATGTTGTAAATATGCTTTAACTACGTTGGCAGCTTCGTCAGTAAGTTGGTGTTGACTTGACATGGTGGAAAATAACGCAGATTAGCATGCGCCAGAATAGACTTGCATTGGTTACTTAATATAAGCTAGAGAGCGAATAGCCCGATATTTCAGCACATAGATAATACTAGTCAAGGTAAAATAGCATTCTGCTAATTATAACACAATGATAATAATAGAAACAGAACCCGGAAGTGGCATGGTTAGCTTTGCACTTACCTGAAAGGCAAGGGCTAGACTTGTTGTGAGAGAGACTGTGTTGCCACAGACGCAATTGGAAGCTTTGCTTGTTTGGGCCTGATCGTTCTTGTTTCATAAGAATGAGAGTGGTTAGTCTCGATCTATGCCTCATTTTGTAGTGGCTAACTTCAACCTTGCCTTTTCTGTGATTGCGAGGTTTAACCATGCCACTTTGGGATTATCCTAACATCCTTTGTTCCTGTGACTATGTTTATTTTGTGCATAAATATCGGGCTATTCGGCCCCTATTAACCAATACAAGTCTATTCCATTATACTCTGATCTTTGCTATTTTTACCATGTCAAATCAACTCCAACTATCTGACGAAGCTGCCAACGTAGCTCGAACCTATTTACAACAAGACTAACCACTCTCAAAATAGGGCATGTAGTATTAGATCATCTCCAAACAAGCAATGCTTCCAATTGATTCTGTGGCAACACATCCTCTCTTACAACATTACTCTCCAGCAATTGTGACCTACTCCGATAGATAACAGTTGATCGATAGGCTTTCCGCGACTTACTGCATGCCTTGAGAGGCAGCAATGGCGGATAAATGTAAACCAGTGGGATACAAGCAAATGACCCAGTAAGGGACAAAAACTTATCCAAATCATATTTAGTGGGGACAGGTGCGACCTTGTTACATCCACCTATGATATCGGGATGAGTATCATTTGGTTGAAAAACATTATGGGTTGCTGAAGTAGGAATAGTAATCATATATTCGTTGTCAGACATATTGCTTGGAAAACAAAGATGCTGTATCGTCGTATAAAGGGGCCAATGTGATGGTGGTGAAACCACAAATGTTTGATGTTGGGACAAATCAGGCTGTTTACAATGAGCCAGCTACAGCATCTTTGCAATGAGATTCTAGATAATGACACCCTAGGTGAGGACGAAAAGATTGAGAAAGTCCTTTTCCTGGGTATTCATGCTGCCATAATGAGTAGCAACAGCCGGCGGTCCGTGAGGTCCTAGTTCGGTTGCAGGCATAAATGAGTCCTTATGTACCGTACTTCCTTGCCTGCCTAAATGGACCTACGAGTTTGTACCCTTGACTTGACCAGAACAGATAGTTTGAATAGAGTGACTGTGCGTTAGCTAAGACTGCCTATGATAAAACGTTTCCTTATCAGACTCTAAGTCCTTAATCGGACCATAAGGTGCGCAGTGGCTATGGTCTTATTGTGCGAGAGACTATGTTGCCAAAAACCCAGCTGGAAGCAGTGCTAGTTTGGACGTGATTTGTTGTACAGATCTCCACTTATCCGTGTTTCTTTCACTGATCTCTGATCACTTATTGTATTTCTGGTTGTGATTTCTAATTGTCATTAATTTTTAAATATAAATATCGCCCTCTAGGTGTTATTTGTTGAAGTACGAGACGTCTAGTCTCTAACATTTGTTGTCAAGCAGAAATGTTGTCCATTATAACGCAAGATGAGAATGGAGGATTAATAAGAAAAGTAATTGTTGTCATCCTAAGAAATACACATGAAAAATTTTTACTTATGAAAGACTCAACACGAACACGTCAAACGCGTCACGCCAAACACATGTATGCGCGCGTTGCACGTGACCTTGCAACACCCGTTCCTCAACATTATTAATTAATACAAGTCTATTCTATTATACTTTGATCTTCGTTATTTTCACCGAGGCAACCGTCTTGAACTTCCTACTGATGCTATCAACATAGCTCAAATCAATTCACTAGAGGTTATAGGCAACATCTCTTCCACCGCTAAATGCCGAACTCTGAAAAGTTAGCTTTCAACAGGCAAGTTTGAGCTGCCGTGCCGACAGATCGAAGGCTACTTTCATGAGTACGTCAACAGCGGGGAGGTTCACCCATTACTCACCCCACTACATGAACGGCACGTTGACGATTTCTTGCTGTTCAACGTGTCCAACACCTTGTTAGCCCTCTAGTGGGCTCTCTGGCCGGAACCTTTTTCTAGGCTTGCGGGAACTGGCTGTCAATACTACAGTCTCGCAAGCTGTGGACCTTTTTGAGAAAATCGCCACTACGCCACTCGATGCCCAGTCCCTGCAGTTGAATACATGCAGCAAAAGATGGAATTGTCTGCTGATCTCAAAACTGTTACCACCACTGTGGATCAGCTACTGGGGTTGTTGGTGCTGTACAGTTTCAAGCAGCCAAATTTGGTGAAGTATCTTTTGTCGAACCCAATGGAGCGCTCACTCCGGTAAGTTTGCCAACTTTGTGTGCGGTTGCCGACATTTCGTTTGAAGGGAAGTAACTCACCGCCCTTGCTGCTACTCCGGCCGGCTGGCTCAGCCAAAGAGCTGACCTGCTACCGGTGTGGTGCCACGGGTCACATTTTCAGGGCTTGTTTTTTGTCTCAACTGTGTTAGACTCTTGGAAGAATGGTTCGTATGCCAACAAGAAACGGTTCTACAAAGGAAAGAAGGCGAGTGATGGCCCAGCCGAGTCTTGGATTGCTGATCTCGTTACCGAAAACGAGGCTCACGCTTCTACCGCGGCCAATGTTGAACTTCGGATTGCCGACACCGGTGCAACTGTGCATATCACCAACTCGAGAGAGCATTTCTCCGACTTTGAATCTTGTGACGCCAGTGTCACTGGCTTCTCTGCTCAAAAAAAGGCTGTCGGGAGTGTACTGTTTGTTGATCCCACCTCAATGTGCGAATTGAGCGTGGAGCTTAAGAATGTGCTGTATACCCCTAATTCGATCCGTCGAATTGTTAATGTGGGGCATATTACAGATGCTGGTCGCGCCGTCCGGGTATCCCACGAAGCTCTCGTTGTTGATGACGAGTTTGTCATTGCTTCGCGTCGGGGTACGGTACTATATGAATGTTCTGGGACTGTGGTCGCTACTACTATTCCCACAGCTCTTGTTACAGTGTCGGAGCGTGATACTCGGTCGCTCTGGCACAAAAGGTTGGCTCATATTGGAGTGTCTGCGATGAATTCCCTTGCGCCAACTCTGCCACTGAGAAAACTGTTCTGGAAGATGGGCACTTGAACACGTGTGCGATGCCTGTATGAAGGGGAAGGCTGTTTTCGTTGCCTTACTCTCCATCTGAAACCTCTACATCTCGCCCATTGGAACTGGTACATTCGGATGTCAGTGGCCCGTATCGGGCTGAGTGTGTCTCTGATGATGCTTGGTACTTTGTCACGTTTATTGATGACTTCTCTCACCTTCGTTGAAGTAAAGATCCCGGAGAAGAAAAGTGAAGTTGCAATCACTTT
Organism: Blastobotrys parvus; assembly: GCA_030564285.1. Classification (NCBI taxonomy): domain Eukaryota; kingdom Fungi; phylum Ascomycota; class Dipodascomycetes; order Dipodascales; family Trichomonascaceae; genus Blastobotrys; species Blastobotrys parvus. The sequence continues at coordinate 917 of JAJLUP010000030.1, read as the reverse complement.
ATCAATTTCATCAAACGTGCTGAGCGACATTTCTCTGGCAATGGTTGAAAAGGTGGCCAATGTCCGCAGTGATCATGGCGGTGAACACTTGAATACAGTGCTGTCTACATTTTTTTTCAGACCAACGGCATTCACCACCAGAAATCTGTGCCTGGGAATTCTCCACAGCAGGGTGTTGCCGAACGAATGAATCGCACGCTGCGTGAGAAAGCCAAATGTATGCTTGCAGAAGCCAACTCCCTATCACTTTTTGGGATGAGGCGATTCTTTGTGCCGCATATTTGGCAAACCGGGTGATTCGGCGGGCTGAAAAGGTCACACCGTTTGAGAAGTGGACGGGCTCTACGCCTCGCTATGACCCCACTTGCATGCTTTTGGGTGCAAGGCATTTGCTGTCATTCTACCAGCTTCTCGTGAATCGGCAAAAGAATTTCATGAGCTCATCGATGATGACATTGTTTTAATCAATCCTCCAGCTCCACAAGTGGTTGAAGTGACCAGACCGTTGACCAGAAGTTTCTCAGACAGAGATAGTGACCATGGCAGTGACATGGAAGATGAAGACAGAAGCCGGGGCCTGATTACCAAAGAGGCGCTTCTGCACAACGATAAGTTATTTGGATGTGTTGCAGAATACGCACTAAACGTTGAGACAGTGAACCGCTAACTTACAAACAGGCAATGATTCTTCCAGACTGCGTAGAATGGCGCGAGGCTACTGTTGTAAATAGGCTCGAGCTACGTTGGCAGCTTCGTCAGAAAGTTGGAGTTGATTGGACATGGTGAAAATAGCAAAGATCAGAGTATAATGGAATAGACTTGTATTGGTTAATTGATAAGAACTAGAGGGCGAATAGCCCGGTATTTATGCGCAAAATAATAATGGAAATAAAAACAAAGGATGTTAAGACAATCCC